>JACSYO010001502.1:1772500-2172500 GCA_016806645.1 Ophiodon elongatus
CCCATTGTATTGTATTGTATTGTGTAATATTGAACAAGTTTCTCCTATTGTTCACTTCCTGTATCTGGGCTCGCTAACAAGCTCCCTGGTTACCATGCGGGGTGGCATAGCAATGGGCAAAGCTAAGCTCCGGCATGCTGTATGGGAATTATCAGCACACCTGCAACATGTCTGTGACCAATTACTCTGCCGGGCTCCAGTCACAGAGTGAGCATACAAGGCTTTAAAGAGATCCCTGTCACACCCAAAATCAAAGACGCCATTGACCGGGAGCATATTAAAAGGCACCTGAAGTGATTTCTCATTTCCTGTTACGTATTAGAATAACCGGGGGAAAAACATCAATTGTGACAAGTGTTTAGCGTGTGCATAAACAATTCCATCTCATTACATTCTCCAATAGGTTGGATGAGGCAATTTCCTTTGAACACTTGACCTTTCAGACAAGCATATAAAAAGCATCTGTTTTGCTCTGTGTGTATTTGTGTGTGTGTGTGTGTGTGTGTGTGTGTGTGTGTGTGTGTGGACTGCTAATGAGTCCTACTGTAGATGCGATTCTGCTTTTACCAAAACTTCAGCAGTCAGAATCGATGCAGCTCGTCTGTGGAGGCAGGAAACGGAGATAGGCGGTGCAGGAAGCCACTCGGATGGGCATTGCGCTCGTTTTTTCTCATCAGCTCTATGCCGTTTTTTTTTATATTGTGTTAACCTCATTGGGATGCATAGAAGAGAAAAGGGGAGCCAGAGATGAAATTGACTGATTCGCTGCCTTGCACAAATGGAAACAAATTCCATGTGACACTCCTCAGCAGAGGGATATGGGCCCTTAACTCACAGTGGCCACAACCAATAAGCATTATCCCTCCTGCTATACATCATATCCAATCCCTATAGTAAATCCCTTTTTCCCTCTTCCTAATCACTTCTTGTTGGGAGAGCAGCTCCGGTCGGCTGACTTTGGCTGAAGTTTATTGATACTGTGACGGAGGTTTTGCAAACGGATTCATAATATTTAGAAGTGGTCCTCTAGTCTGGCAGTTCATATGATATGACAAGCCACGTAATGAATAGGAGATAACATTTTTAGCCTGGAGGGAGGAAGCACAGAAGCAGAGCAGTGAAATACCCAGACTCTGTTTCACATCAGCAAGGGGTCATCATCGAGAAATTAAAGTTACTCCTGAGGATGACACAAAAATTTTTTTTCCCCTTGCAATAAAACACAATGAGGCACACAATGCATAGGGATCTTGAAAAAGATCTGCTTTTCATCACGGCCACAGAGAGTAATGGATTTGATTAACTCCTCTGGTCACTGACAATTACCAATCGCTTTGAGGGAATCGTGTCAGTCTGTCAAACGTTTTGGGAGTTTTTTCAATATGGATAGTATATGTAACAAAAGCAGCCCGGTTGCAGGAGAAATTCTGGCAAAACCATGGACACATTGAATGTGGATGTTTTTGCATTTGGTCAGAGCATGTGACTTAGTACCGTTAGAGTTAGAATGACAAGTTATATTGAGCCACCGTCATTGTGAGTTACGTGGTGGTGGTGGGGGGGGCTGTTCTGGATGGGTCAAACAAACATAAAAGACCACCTGTGTCCCATGTGAACCCAGAAGTAGAAGTGACTTTACGCAATGTTGTTCTACACAACATTGTTTTTCGGAACGTCTTTTTACGCAGCGTTGTGTTATATTACGTCATTTTAAGTAATGTCATTTTATGTAACATCATTTTATGTAACGTTGTTTTAAGTAACTTAGTTTTATGTAATGTAGTTTTACGTAAGATTGTTATATGTATTGTCGTTTTACGTCACATCGTTTTGTATAACGTCGTTTTACGTCACATCATTTTACGTAACATTGTTTTACCTAACATTGTTTTACCAAACATTGTTTTACCTAACATTGTTTTACCTAACATTGTTTTACCTAACATCGTTTGTTCACATAATGTTGTTTTACATAACGTTACCTGAGAAAGTGCGCTAAGACTGGTTGTTGTTTAGTCACGTTGCTACGGTTGTTGTGTTACATTATTAGGTTATTATTTGAACACAAATCATGATGTATTTTCTAACCCTAACCAAGGGGATTTTGTTGCCTAAACTTAACCAAATCTGTCACAATGTTGACCATCATCATCATCGTCATTGTGGGTTTCTGCTTGTGTGATATGAGGCTGATGAAAAAGAAATTCTGGCCTCCCTATAGTTCGCATGTCAAAGTGTCCTTGAACAAGACACCGAACCCCTAGTTGCTCCCCGGGCACTTCGAATTTCATGTATTTATATATGTATGTAAAATTATGAACGTAATAAAGTTTAAGTTTTTAAGTTTAAGGTTGAGCAAAATGGAGTCAAACTTTTGTCAAACTAAGATTTACTGCTCTTACTTGATGATGTGTACTTGTTTTGATTCCAATATTCATCTTAGAACACTATGCCATATGGGATTAATCTACATGGTTTATGTTTTTAATCTAGTAAAACTATCATGAGAGGATTGCATCATTAATAGGTTACTTCTTTACATTATTTAATTACCTCAGAGATTTTCCAAATATCAAGCATTTCTTTATTCACTATTTTCTGTTAATTGCTTACAACACAAGACAGCTTTTTGTGGAAAATAGCAAAGGTTTATTGTGTGGATTCTCTGAACTAATGATGTGATTGAAAAGCAAAGAGTGTATGCATAAATGTGCCCAGAATGTAATCTAACATGAGACACCTTTAATTTGTCATCCCTAACTCAGGGACTTGATATCGGTAGTGTGGCTATCACCGTTTTGATACTTTAGGTTGAAACTGAGAGTATTGATACTACAAATTCACAAATAAAAAAAAAAAAAAAAAGAATATTGGATATTGTACAGAACAAAACTTGATTATTATTATACACAATTTGAAGACTATGTAACATGAGGCAGGGACCAGATTGATACATAACAGATAAATAATGTAAAAAGTGTGTTGGATGCTTTTTTAAATTTCACAATATGTGAAATCTAGAGAGCATCAAAGTTGCTGAAGATGTTTGCTACTGATAAAAAACAACATACATTCATGTTGGTTCACTCTTGGACTCTAAAGGCTAAAACTACTTCACTGATTTCTTAAAAGATTCAAACTGCCACTCATGGTACAATAAATGAGGTCGGTTTTTGTGCTTTCAGTTCACTGAATAGGTCACTTATTCCTGGTCGGGAAAGTAGACAAGTGCTTTATGAAACGGGGAACCATTTAGAATTATGTACGACTCTTAAAGACACATTTATAGCTCTGTTTTTGAGTATAAAGAAAACTTCTTAGCTGTAGCTTTACTTTTTGTTATTTTTCTGTTATTATTGCCATTGTACTGTGAGGTTTGGATGACACTGTTTTTGTCAAATAGTTTAATAGGTTTTTTTCTACATTTTTGCTGATTTTAAATGATTTAATTTCCAATTCAAATCCAAATAAATAGTGATTCGCTGTGACACATTGATGGCAGCTCTGCTTCAGTGTTGTGAGATCAGATAATGAATTAATTATATTTCCCTCCACTGTTGTTTCCTTGAAAGTGGTCCTACCGTTTTTCTAATCCCATGAACTATCCCCCTTCAGATTGCTAATCAAGGTCACAGCTGCAGACAGGAGGGCAGCAGAAATGACACTCCCATAAATTTCCGATCATACCCGTCACCATTGGGATTTTTCTGGGACAGGGGCGGGGAGGAAAATTGCTTTAACAGAAAAGCCAGAGAAACTAATTTACACGAGATCAAAAGCATGAAAGAGCACTTCTGTGGAGAGATGATAAGCCTTCAAGGCCACTGCCAGAGCCCCAGGACAGTGCTCTGGTCTCAGCCATGTGGACACTTTCTCTGACCACCTGTGTCCATCATTGTCCAAGAGACAAGCTACGGGGATGCTTTAACGGGAATGCCAGAGCAGCTGATAAATGGAGAGCGACGGTGAGGAGGCAGATAAACAAAACGCAGTCCGAGATAAGGCGCGTGTGGACTGGGAGGGTGCTGCTGCTATCGTGTAGAAAGTCATTTTCATACATTACACTTCAAAAGACTGAAGCTGTGTGTGTGTGTGTGTGCGCGTTTGGAAGCGGGACAGCAAACTAGAGTGATTACTCATGATCACAGTAATACTTTGTTACCTCTACTATCTCTGTGGCTGTGACCTTTGACCCTTCTTATTCTTTGCTGCCGGGGGTGTTGGAGATGGAGACGTTTCAAACTAATTTTCTCCTCTAATTTGTTGTACCTTGAGTCACTCATTATCATCTTTAATCATCTGGGATTTATTCATTTTTTCACACCACTGATATTTGAGTTGTGGCATTGCTGCAGCTGTTGTTGTCACAGCTGCTTTTTCCAATAATATTGAGTATTTTTCTGACAACCTTTCTTTATCTGTATTGCCCACTTTACATGATTAAATGTCTTGTGGGTGTTTATAAGGAAATATTTCTCATATTTTCCACTGCGGCATTTACACTGATGTAGTGGGTGATTGGCAGACTTTTATGTACTGCAGCAGCATATTACAGTGTCTGCAGGAAGCCCAGGGGAGGACAAATTTGTCATTTTTCAATCGAGACTTTCTTTGATTCTGTCCATTTTGCTGCACCGGCTGCTGGCTTTCAGACCTGAAAAGACACAGAGAGCAACTGTGCAGGGGAAGAAATTTAAAAACCACACACAGATCAGATGAAACCGTCTGTGTCGCTCATCTTTTTTTTCCTCAGTGCTCTGAAGTCCAATCTCAGCCACCCTGTGTAAACTCGGCAGGAGCTCCGGCTCCAGCTGACAATTCCACAAAAGGTTTTCATCAAAGTTAAACTCTGATGGCTCCATCTGAAGGTGGCATAAAAAAAAAAAGTTCATCCAAATATGCAAATGTATGACTATCAGGTACTTGTTAAACAGTGAATAGTCTGTCTATCTGTCTGTCTGTCTGTCTGTCTGTCAGTGTCAATCTATCTGGGGGAATTTCAATCTTGATTAAAGACATTTGGCATATTTGACATATTCAATCTAGGGCGGTATACCGGTTTCAAATTTCCATACGGTATGAATTTTTCATATACCGTCATACCGGTGCATAGCCGTAACAACTGTTGTCGCTCTTCGGCAGGCAGCAAAATATATTGTTCACCGCTGAGGGCGCAGCGGTCGGAGCTACTTGTCTTACGGGTATTGAGATATGGTTATAACTTTATAACAACAATTAATAACCCACAACTAACGCTCTTTAACAGGAAAACACCACGACACAACAGTTTGTGACACATAAACAATTTGTAACACTAATAATTGTACAGCGAGCGGTGAACAGGAGAGCGGTGAACAGGAGAGCGGTGAACAGGAGAGCGGTGAACAGGAGAGCGGTGAACAGCTGTTCAGTTGGCCGGCGGTCCTTTTCGGCGTCAATGAATAAATGTGTTTAAAAAATACCGTGATATACCGTGAAACCGCCAGAATCTTACACAATACCGTTATATGAATTTTTGGCCATACCGCCCAGCCCTAATTCAATCTATTAAAAGTGTTTATCAGCTTGAACACAATGGTTTTACAATTAAAGTTAGATTTCCTAATGCAGGTGCAGTTTAGTTACTCAGACTCACAGGGGCCAGTAGGAAGAAGCATATTTAGAGTATTCCATTTATACATCTGTCACAAGTCATTCACTGTGACCTTAAATTTCTTATCTGAGAACTTACTGTAATAGAATGTCTGATAAATATAGCAGACACACCGCAGTTTATCACCCCTCACACGACCTGGTTGTAAACCTGCACAAATTGACAAAAGTCTAACAATGATTATTTTTCAACTCTGAGCGCTCCTATCACCACAGCACTATATTTCAATTAACTTATCTAAGGCCCAGTGAAAACGTGCTCATAAAAGGGAAGGCTGTATCATTAAAATGAATAGGAATGAAAAGTACTATTATTCAACTGCAGATAATTACTATGACCAAAACCCTGTCACGGTGCAATTTTCTTTACACCTTATTTAGTTATGTAATGTTATTCAATTTAATTCAGTGGTCATGTGATTTTGGATTGTAATTTTCTTTTTATTCAGCTGCTCTTGAATTGTGCTTATTAACCATTGTTATCCCTCGAGATGGGGATGTGAGCAGATCCAACCTAGAGGTTAGTGACTGACTTCTGACTGCGAGCTTGACTTTTGACACTCCAGATAGAAAATACAGGTCTGGGATGAGAAAAGCTGATCTCGCTCATCCAAGCTCCTTTAATAGCTTCCATCAAGGTGCCCTTAAGCAAAGCACCAGTCTTTAGGTTGTACAAGTGGAGCTCATCAGGAGAAGACACGTTACATAAAGAAAGGCAGAGTAACAGCCAATGATGAAATACATGCTTAAAAGGAATGGTTTGACATTTAAAAAAAACAAAAAACTATTATTTGTTCACCACCTTGTCCCTTAAGGGCACAGTCGGTATGATTTGGTGGCATCTAGCGGGGTGGTTGCAAATTGCAACCAACTGAATACCCCTCTGCTCACTACTGCCTTACCAAGACTGCTGTAAGAAGAGCAGCAGAGTGCAAAACCATGGTAACGCTGTTCTCCTCCATCGGTGGCCATCTTAACCATAATAACACTACGTTAGGAGCAACGGAAGTCAGACAGTGGCTGGCGGTACCACAATGTTGTACTCGATGGCTTACATTACCACATTCCGAGTTGGATAGCTATGGTGGCCTTCAGGTATGTAAAAACATGTGAAGTCCTTGTCAGGGCCAGCGTTTAGTTTGTCCGTTCTGGGCTACTGTAGAAACATGGCAGTGCAACACGGCGGCCTCCTTGAAGAGGACCCGCTCCCTTTGTTGATAGGAAGGCTTCATTCTAAGCTAATGAAAACACAACAATTCTTAGTTTCAGGTGATTAAACATCAATACAAACATAGTTATGAATATTGTATTCCATTTATGCTAAAAGAGCCCCCATAATGCTTCACACTGTACTTTTAATTATAAGGCTGAAACCCACAAGTGATTAGCCTAGCTTAGCATAAAGACTGGAAACAGGGGGAAATAGCTAGTCTTAAACTAACGAGATAAAGTTTTAATCAGGGAGCTTTAGGGGTGTTGGTAGGCCGATTCTGTCAACATTGAATAGAGCCAGGCAATCTGTTCCCACCAGTTTGTGCGAACATAAGATAAACAGAAGCTCTTCTTGAAATAATAACTCACCAAGTGGAACAATATTAAGATGCCGTTTTGTTTTTTTGTCTCACATCTTTCAGGAACTATTTTCATGCACGGCATCTCCACCAGCTTGACCCTTATACTGTCTAATAAACTAATCGACCAGGGGGCAGCCAGCTCAACCGAGCCAGTTAGAGGATCAGCCCGGGTCAGTGGGAAATGGTGACACTGGTCAGCAGCTGGTCACACTGTGGCCTTACTGTGTGACAAGCTCGGGATCAAAGGAAGTAAAGTTGTGTGATTTAATCGACGAGCTGTCTGAGGCTGCTTTAGCCGATAAATAAAGAATGTCATCTGACCCGAAGGTAAAGCGGTTACTGCTCTTATGGTCATCATGTCAAATTAGTGGTTCTTGGCTGCTCCATCAAACATGGGTACGACCATTAACACAGCGGGAGGCGCTGCAGCACCAGCTGATTCAGACAAACAACCTGTATAGAACTGCAGGCTTCTATTGTTGCTTGTCAATTTGATTTGATGGTCGATAATGACTATTCAGCCTAACCTTTACTTTAATCAGTCTACATGTCTAAATTTAGTCCATTCCTTCTCAGCCTTCAAGTACGGGTTTTTATTATACTGTAGGGTTTCAAAAGGTACCCGAGCAAAAGGATGAAGAAAAGTGGCAGCAACATGTAGATCTTATAGATGTGAGCAAATGTTTTAAATTCTCCAGGTAGCATTAGTTACCCTGTGTCTGTGTATGATGATTTATGCACATCAGAAGAAAACATGGTGTTGAATTCAAAACAACGGGAAGTGGGGGCAATAAGAAAACTGGTCCCTACGGTGGGAAGGAGCCGTCTGGCTTGCAGCAAATTTGTTAATGTGGTTATTAGAGAAAGCAGTCCCATGTAGGCATCTCTGTGTGAGAAAATCAGCCTTTTAGAGGCGATAATATTTTATTGACACAACATAAGGTGTCAGATAATGTCAGTAGCAACTTCAGCTGTCAGCTGGACTTGCCAGGGAACTTTCAACAGTCGACATGGAAGCTATCGTGCAGACAATAACGCGAGAGGTTTGGTTCCTGCACATTTTCATTGAAAAAGTGTTATTTCAAAACTATTTATGTAACAATTACTAGCACTAACTGTGGCAGCATATGGCTGTAAAAAAAAAGTATTATTCAATTAAATATCTGTAAAAGCGAAGTTTTAAGGTGTAAAGCTAAGTTAGGGTTAGATAGAGTATTCATAACACAATTCAAGAAATGGATTCTGCCACAAATAAAATGTTTGATTAATCTGTGGCTGCTTTAATTAAATGTTATCAGCAATATTTGTATTCATTGTCTTTTTTTGTGTTTTGCACGATGTGTCAGGTAACATATATGTGTCTACATTATACCTGTGTAGATGAAGGATGAGGTAACAGCTTAATTAACACAATGAAGACTCCCTCTGGTGGAATCCTTGTGAGTGACATTTTGACAAAGAGACACCTTTGACAGCCTCTCCCTTCAGTTGGACCACTCGTCAGGAGCCCTTTGGAGACTTAATTCATCATGAGCCGGATTAATCACGTTAATAAATCGAGCCAATTACCCCAGTGCCGGCCCATTACTAACTTATGGTAGCTGACAGCTAACTTCAGAGTGATGGACAAGCCGCCGCAAGGAGCCATTTCGTGGTTTTCAAGTCGCGTGGATTTCATAATAAGGGTGAGCAGCATCAGTGATACAGCTCCAATGACGCGATGCGATTCATTGTCGAATTTTCTCCAACTTTCCAAGCTCAGCACCTTCAGTGTCTCAGAGAGGGGAAATAACAGCGACGGAGAAGCTTTCGAGTCATTTGAACATTTTGTGTCTGAGTTTGGCATATGTAAAGCACTGTTACTGTCATTAGAGTTGACCTAATGGTTTTAAGTCATTGGTCACCACATTTTGTGACCATGAATTTGATGAACTCATGAATAAATTATCGAAAAAAAATCAACATCCCATACATATATTTATGTCCATATTCATGCAATTTAACTGTAGTTACTAGATTATTTACCTGTTCAAGTTTGTCCTGCAAATTTCTCCCATACTCCAATTTTCCATTCAATGTTTTTCTTTTCGCTCCTCACACTTTTCAGCTCTGAAAACTATGACAATCCAGATAACTACTGTCAGTTAGCTCACCTACTGTGCTGTTAGCTCTCTCATTATTCCTGACTTGTGCCTCTGACACTGTCTCCTCCTGGACACATAAAAACTAATGTCCAATCTGCAAAGACAAGAATATCTGTGAGGCTACCGCCTGTGCGATGTGTGTCAAAATCAATATAATCTTTATCAGTCTTTTCAAAAAAATTCATTCTGAGTCATTTGCGTCCATAGAATTGGATTTCACACTCACAAAGCCAATGTCACAGGCAAACACTTACATATGATAGCTCACAGGAAATAAAAGGAGCTCACAGTTTTCTTTTTTGTTGAAACTATGGCAGCTCAAAAATGCACCAGAAGTTATGACTTGATGTTATACTGACATCAAGGTTATTTTACATGCAAGTATTTGGTTATAAACCAAAGTATTGGAAAATTTGTGTGAAAGGACACGTTCTGCTTCTCCCCTGTAACATGGCCAGTGTACTAAACAATGTGACATATCATTCTCTGTATATTCTTGCTGATTAAATAGCCCTTCATTTTTCGGTAGCTTGTATTAGCAGCAGAAAAAAAGCAGAGATAGAATAATGGGGTGCAACAGTATGCACCTTTTGTTTTTGTTTAAGCTATTCTTTAAAGTTTATTTACGTTAAAATGAACTGCTTTTGCGCGGAAGCATCTTGCAGGCCTCTTGCCTGTCTAAAAATAATAAAAATAATTGGTATTGATCAGCATCCATGCCAAACACTGCAGGCCCATTCAGATATATTGTGGCAATATTTTGAGCATCAGAGACAAATCTCACTTAATGCACTTTTAATAAACCCCCTGACACAAACAGGATTTTTTTCATTTTTTTGCTAGCCAGATAGAGCTGACAGATCTCAGTGTTAGTCCAAACCTAAATGCTAGTGTGTGTTCCACGGGAGGTTGGCGATACTGAATCATCTCAAATGCACGCCTGGATACATTTTCAAAAAGCCGGATACACAATAGCTCATTTTGACGCGGCGGTCTGTGGGCACATCGGCGGTGTCGGCCAGACAAATGTGACCCGGAGAGTATTCTGTTTTCTCTCCTCCTTCGTCTTCTTTTGTCAGCAGCATCAGTGATGTCGAACAAAGTGTTTCATCTTTTCTATCCTTAAAGAAGACACTGAAATGTATCAGTGTATTCTCAGCCAGCAAATCATTGCAGACTCTTTTCCTCAATAATATGCTTGTCAAGTGTATCTTCTCTCTGATCTCCTCCTCACTCTCTGTTTTCTTTCTTTTCTCTCCCCATGGTGAGAGCAAGCAAACAACACAATAGATGTTCCGTGCTCCAGGTTAATGTACTTTATTAGAGGTTCAGTTTTGCATGTCTGGCTTAATTTAACAGGGCCTGAAAGCCTTGGGACAATTCCTCTGACGTTTAAAGAATGCCAGGCCCGGCATTGGAGGCTCATGTTTACGTGAAACCATGGAGAGATTGGGAGAAACTACAGCTTCCTCTGCCTGTTAATGCTGGTTTAGAGCCTAAGGAGACAGGATGCAGACGGACCCAGGGAGCACACAGCTGGAGTAGAGTGTGGGGCTGGGAGGAGGGGGGAGGGGGGAGGGGCACTGCAAAGTAACACACTGCCAGGATGGTGGGGTCACATCTCCCCCATACATGACAGCAGCAGTCATTCACACTGAGCTCCCTTTGGGTTTCCTAGTTTCCACTGAATGTGTTTTTCTGTTCCACAAATGCACTACATCAAAGACGGACATATACTGTACAGAAATAGATAATGATGAGAGAAATGCTAGTATGTATCACACTACATGTAGCGCGTAACTATGCACAAGCAAAAGATAAGGCAGTGTGAATAATAGATGACTTGACTGTATTTTTATGACACAGATTTTTTTTCATGCAGCACATATGTCACTGCAAATTATGCGACGTAAAACTGTGCGTGCTTTCCCTCCTTATTGAGGCTGAAGAATAAAGAGGTGGGATCTTTGCCCATATTCTTGGGCCAATTATTTCTGATAACAGAGAAAAAAGTATATATTTCCTATGTCTTGTGGTATCAACTGACTAATTTTAAAATCTGGATCCTGACTGACATAACAGCAGTTGACATCATCACGAGTCCAGGTATTACATAGTCTGTGTCCGTGGGGATTTTTCATTATTAATCCAAATGAAGCCGACTTACTGTAGCTGTGAAAAATGTGCGCTAAAGAGCTGTCAGTGTTGCATTTACTTTTAATGACTGTAGTGACCCCGAGGCAAGCAGAGTGGACAGGAAACCGCAAAATAATGGGTACAGTCGATACAGAAAAAGGTCATCTTAACAAATGGAAAGACCCGGCTGAATAAAGACACTAGAAGGGTTAGTTAATGGCTTACACGCGGTGCTGTCCTAGAAAGGAGAGGCTGCTCATTATTTCAAGTGAAAGCAAAGGTTATTTTATTGCAGTGTTTTTTCAGACTGACCAGCCCCAAAGGACAATGTATTGTGATGTGTTGCATGTCTTTTACGAAGTCTCACATTGGTGTTTCTTCTCGATTCTCAATTAGTGTTTCCTGAAGACCAAGGAGCCAGATAATGCACCATCAATTTATGTGGTGATTGTGTTTCACTGAATTCATCAAGACATTTCTGTTTACTGTTTGCAGCGTTTTACTCTGTACAGTTTCTTATAACTATTTTCTGCCGGTCTATATTGTCCACGACCTGGAATGAAATTGCCTATTATTCTCTCTTATGGCGAAAATCATGTTTCAATTTCTGTCATGTAGCACTAAATCATGTTTGCCCTAATTTATTTCATGGACCACTTGAAGCAGTATTTGAGAAAGTTGATTGTGCTAGCATGATTCTTGCAATGTCTTGGTTGTATTCACACGGTTGAATACTCCCATTGTCATTATCACTTTGGATAAAAGCGTCAGCTTAATAATAAAAATAAATTATATTTATATGTATTTATTACATATCTATTTAATGTTGTTAACGACACCGTGTTTTTTCCTACCTTGAAGAGCCAAAATGTTAAAAAAAGAAGGAAAAAACATCTCTTGAGATGATTATGTATAGTATTTATCATTATGTTTAAGACTTAAACTATTTCAAGTAGCTTTGAGAATGCAGTACAATTGTTTTTCCTCTTTAAGTTCCAGGACACATTTAGCTACTGCTGCTGCTCATAGCGCTTTTCATAAACAAACTGGACGACCTGCGGTCCGATTGTTTGACTTCGGAAACAACGGAGCCCGGCTCAAAGGCCTTCCTCCCGCCGCTTTCGGCGTCAGCTTGTCAGCAGTGGAGTTTGCCCCACACCGTTCCTCCCAAAGGATTCACTTCCGGCTGGAGTACAGATGATCTTTGGTCGACTTCAGCAAGGTGAGCGTCTGCTGCTCCTGCTGCAGTGTGAGCCGTTGGAGTTGCTGTGTGGGTGTTTCCAGCATGTTTGCCAGCTAATTGCTTTCGCTGCTTGCATGTCTGCTACCTGTTTGCGTTGTGATGGACTGTCTTTTTTGACCTTTTGCGATGTTGCAGTGGTGACCGTGTTGATGGTGATGGTCATGTTATGTTGTTATTGGTTTTGTGTCGTATTTCCCTGCTGGTTGTTGCCTTTCAATTATTTTTTTTAAGTTTTTTTGTTTTTTGTGGGATGTTGGGATCTATTCACTTAACCGGTAATTATTTCTCTGTGATATACTGGCTTTATGGGAAAACTCAGCCTGGCTTTGTGGCGGCTTGCTTTATTATCCCCTACATCATACCTATATGTAAACTGCTGAGCTGCTGCTCTGTGGTCAAGGCTGTCTGCTGCTTAATTCAGCTGCACAGTTAGCTGCTGTTTTTAAGAAGAGATTATCAGCTTCACACCATGAGTACTGCACCTGCCATGAATTATTGTGTTTTTTTTTTTTTTTTATTTACATTTTTTAACTATCTGCTGCATAGCTGACCTGACTAAATCTGCTGCTGCATAGCAAACATCACCAGGTTTAGATTTACACAACTCAATTGACGGACAGTAAATTCTCTGTGATGGTTGTGAGAAACGACTCGTGCTGCTTGCCAACACATGGCCGAGTAGATTCCTCCTAATGGCTGGCATCCTGCTCTGTATATGTTCTGGTTATGAGGGTTTTAGTTCATGATCATCACTCATCTGTTTGTATGTTTGCTGAGAGTGACAACATCAGAACTTGTCATTGAACTTGGTGTCAAATATTAAATCTATTATCCACAATCCTCTATTCACATAATAAATGTGTTCTCTGCGAGCTGGCTGGCGAACGGGTTCGTTGTAAAATGGGACATGATGGATCGCTATTATTAGGTCTGTTTTTTGTCTTGAACTAAAAACTGTCACACTTTACTCCGCATTGCTACCTTGGTGACTTTACCTTGGCTTCAAGGGGGCGGTTGTGTGTGTTGAAGCAAGTCTGTGATGTTGGAAGCGTGAGAGAATTAAAGGAGTTGTCTCCGGTTACATCGGCCTTTTATTGAAAGCATTTTTCAATCACATTAAGACCCACTCAAAGATCTAAATGTAAACACTTTAAAAGCTGTTTTTGGCAGCGACTGGTCTTCCATGGCGACAGACGCACAGCGCACACATTTCATAATGCGAAATACTTAAATGCATTTCTAATGTATCAAGCTGTGATGAAAACATCTGATCTTTTAAGGTCAGGTGATTGACAGCAGCCATTGCTTTGACACGGAGGTCGGCGCACTGAATCACCCTGCATCCATACTTGATAAACATAAAGAACCGTACAGATGTCTCACTAGTACAATGAGTTGTCTTGTTTTTAGCAACTCCCATGAACCTCTTTTTTAAAAACCTTCTCTGGAGCCTGAAGAAGCAGAGGGCTTACTCTGTATTCCTGCGACACAGCGGTACTTGAACAACAAGGTCAATCCTGACTCCCATTTAGCCTTGCGCAACATAGTTCATTAATGATTTAACCAAGTCGCACAAACAAAATCTACTGACTGTAGGTGTGTCACTGCATTTCTGATGTACTGTCTAATATCTGATATTTCGAATATGACAGGATGTTTTTATCCAGAGATGTCACGCAGTAGTGTTTGTTGTGACTTTAAGATGTTATTGATGATTACCGGTATCCTAGAAAGAAAAAACTACAACTCATTTAGCTACAATCACCTTTACTTTAATTACTTGCTGTTTTTACGGTGCCAAAAACCATGAAATAGGTTGTCATTGTACTGTAGCAGTGAAATGAGGAGAGATTAATCATTCAATGTTTCCAGCCTATTGTGGGTTTTCTGCTCAGTAACCTATGTTATATTTTAGCAATGGGGGCAGAGACAGATCCCAAATAAATATTTTACACCTATAAATAATTCTATTTTGTTTTTTCATGCCTGTGAGGAGCTAGTACCTGCTTTGCAAGCTCTGCATGCCTCTGTCACACATCCTGAATAAGATGCGCGACACCTCAGACTGCATCTCCAGTTTAGAGTGCAAAGTCAATGAGAAAACACAGCTTATTCTGCAGTAAAATGTTGGAATATATATTACCCTGAGGGAGTTCTCTGTTGTTTATTTTACTTCAGCCTCCATAATGTGACCATTAGAGCTGTTCATCATTATGAATAGTAACTTAAATGTGGAGAAAGTCACCTTCATAATGCAATATAAACATGGATTATAATTATTTTTCTATGCTGAATTAATCAGGCAAGGTAATGCATCATTGAAGAATGCAGGACGAGGTTTACCATAAGGCTTTTTATTTATTTATAACCTGTTCACCGGTTAGACCTTCATAGTGTCCTGCAGTAGGATTGTCATGTTTTCATGTGGGCAGTACGGCAATGTTTCTGGTGTGCCTCAGGGAGCCACTTTGGTCCCGCTCGCCCTCTGTGGTTGATACTAATGAGGTAGATTGAGATTAAGATTAAGACCATTATTGTTGTCGTGCACTGAGTCTGTTCCAATTACTGTGTCTTACCTCTAGCTAGAACAGTGTTAAATGCTGGAGTTACTTTTCTCATAGAAGTGGAAAAAAAGGAAACAATTCTTCCTTTTTATTTGTTTAAAGTCAAATGTAAGAAATTATGACTAATAAAAATGGAAATTCTTGACTCAGCAGGATGATGCGTGTCTCACAACAACGATGCCAACAACATCGTAGACTGTCCAACAGCAATAGCAACCAGTCAAATGAAAATAATATCAATGACATAAAACAACAATAACTAGATATTGCCATCCTCACCCTTGCTGCTGCTGGTGGAGCATCATGCAGGTAGAAACCTTGCTGGCAGTCAAAGAAATACCTCGACCACACCAGGGGGTGAGTGGAGATTGGAAGTGTCGATTGTTGCGGGTGTGTTGGTAGTGTGTAGTTGCTACCGTGTGATTGGCTGCCTGGTAGCTTAAGTTATGTTACAAGCGTACTTATTTCAAGCCAAAGCATGATCTTTTTTTCTTAAAAAAAAAAAAATCGAACCAGGTGGTTTTGTTGCCTTAACCTCACCGCCCCAGTTTCACACCGCTAACATGCGCAAACCTTCCCAGCAAGATACAATGCAAAAGGCAGGGCTTCTGTCCACGTCGCAAACTATGATGGGTAGGGATGAGATCATGTTGTGATTGGGCGTGACATGACAAGAAAAGAAGCTTCGCTGGGATAAACCGATAGCAAAGGTAGAGGGCGTAGCTAGAGCGACAGACAACAGAAAACTACATAAATAGAATTAGTGTTGTATGATAAAACTACAAATCACTTTAAAAAGGACTTCACAATGATAACAAAAAAGACATCAGGAGGTCACATGGGAGCAGGTCTGTTTAGAATTACAAGTGAATACATTCTGATATGTATTCAGCCACAGGCAGGTTATTCTGAGGTATAGAAGCCCTGCTGGCAAAGGCACTATCGGACATCATTTTTAATCTACAGTTCGAATCAATAGAAACCGGCCAAAGAAGGTCGGGCCACCGTCTGTCTCAACTGGAGTCAAATTATCCGTAATGTACTTTAAATAGTTCAAAACCTGAGAGCACACACCGTCAAAATGCGCCAACATCATCTGGCACTTCTCTTTGATTCTGGAATCTTGCACTGTGTGATACCAAACTGGTTAAAAAAAATAGGACACATTGCAGTGGTTTTCTTGTATATTTGAAAAAAACTAAACAAAGGGAATTTTAAAATGATTTCCTTAAAGCCATTTTGTGAAGAGAATATCGGTGGCATTTCACTTTTACATTGTTAATGATACAATATCTGTGTGTATTGAGCCTTGTAAAATTATAATATTCAAGGCCTTGCTGCAACAAAACTACTCCTGCGACACTGTTTTCTTGCGTGTAAGACACTGTTATAGTAAACATCACAGAAATGTCGCTGGAACAAACATGCTGCCATCACTGGTGTTCTGTCCTCAGAGATGTGTCACAGGGAAAGAAGCAGCACAGCTCTCCGGTTTTTATTCTAGCTTTGATTTCGCTTCGTCTCGAGGTTCTCCATGTGCAGAACTTCTTGGCCCATCGGGCATGTGAGAGATGAAAGAGAATATAGCTTTGTAATGTGTCTGAAGTGGATTACAGAATATACTGGAAAGTAGGCTCTTCTGAATGAAGAAGGTTAATCTGCAACAGAGCAGATGATATCTTGCTTATCATTCCTCTAATCAAACAGACTTCTGTAGATATAAGAAGGGGTTCAAGTGATGTCATTCTCAGCATCACTTTAGAGAAGGATCATTCATTTAAGGACAGCATAGTTGATGGCACCAACTCACACCAAACAGCGAGTTAAGCTTTAAAGTTGCAACAACTGTAAAGCGCTGCCTTTTTGACCCCCCTCTCTTCTGTTCTGCACTAATTGAAGTTCAGCAAGGAGTGTCCGTCTCAGCAAATAACACCAGGGGTGTAAGAAAACAGGAATGAGATGCCAGCATAATCCCTTATAAAAATAACTCACATTGTCTTGCTAATTACAGTGGTTGTGCTACTTCACCTTCAGAAATAAACACATATATTTAACTTAGTCGATGCCCTCATTACACCAGGCAATGAGAAGGTGTACTGAAATAGATGTCCGACACGTACAGGCGGTAAAATACTGCGTGTCATCTGAAGAGCCGCTGTTGCTTTCTTGCCAGTGACGACACAGCCCAACACCCTGGCTAATCCAGACGCGGGCAAAGAGGTGGAGCTGAGGAGGGCCCAGGTGACGCAGCAGAGCAGACGGCTAGCGGCGAGCGACTCGACACGCACCTGTCAATTAAAAACAGCCACACATTCAATTATTCCAAACTGTAAGCCCTAAATGTTTATTTCTGCTGTAAAGTTGGGCATTTGGGGGTGTCCATTGGGTTGACTCTCTTTCGTCCTCAAGTGGCCATTTGAGGATCTGCCCTTTGTGCCACTTCTGTGTTTTGTTTCATTTCTCAGCACCACAGGTTGACACTTGGTCATCGCTAATGGATCAGTCTAATACAGCTGGGTGGTGGAGCAGAACACCATCAAGTTTAATTTCACTGGTCACTAATCCCCAAAACGGATCAAACTATTTTTTTTTCGCCTTTTCAGTTGGACCGGCTTATGAATATACTTTTTGGTCTTTTGTTTGGGTGTACAGTGGATACCATAATTCCAACTTGATACCAGACTGAATTATTTATTTATTTTATAATAATAATAGAATAACTAAGTTACATAAAATATAATATCTATTTTTTCTTATCCGATCTGGCAAATTCCACGTTTCCGATAACTCCTTCGCCATATGTGTAAATCTATACACTTGACACTTGATTGCAACATTGCCCAAGTTAAATATGTTTGCTCACACTGCAATCTCTAATTGTGGACTTGGTGTCTGCATTAGCTATTGCCATTATAGCTATACAAGAAAGCATGTTGTCAAGATGGATGAATCACATCGTTGTAGAAGCGATACTTGTGTTTTAGCTTTTTATGCTTATACATTGTTTATAATGTTAAGAAAGCTGGGCTTCCTCCCGCAAAGTGCTGTAATGGGAAAGGGAGGCAGATAAGCTGGCTATTTGCATTGTAATCTTCTGTGATCAGCTGATCACGAAGGTGTATATGACTACTATCTTGCTTCAAACACGCTTCATATCAAATATACATTTCAGCTTTTTTTAGATGTATGTGTGATTTTTACTGTTAAGCCTGCCATTCGGATATTTGAGATGCACATGCATGTGGGCTGCTAATTGATGAAGTGTGTGTATGTATGTATTATCACCGTCACAGTACAGAACATGTACTTATTCTATATTTTTCTCATTACAATTTTCAGTGCAATGTCATAGACAACTCACAAGAACAACTTATTTCCACAATTTCACAGTTGTGTCTTCTTACCGATTGACAAAAGGCACAAAAGCAAATCATGTATAATTGGATTTGGAGAATACAACCTGTGTGGGAAAAATCAAAGCTTCACCAGAAAAAAAGATTTGAAATACAGTGTTACAATCCTTGTTCGTCTAATTTTGTGAAGCCACAGTTTCTGTGGTTGTGTAACGAGATGTGTAGTTAATGCAGTACTTTTTGACAGCTTAGGGTCGCAAAGAATTGTATAAGTTCTGACAAGCGTCGTGGGAAAAGCGCAATGAACCCAGAGAGGAAATTAAAAATGAAGTGGGTCCTATATGCTGTGCCAATGATGTGCACCGTTGATATTCAAGGTGATTACATTGCAGCTAAATAGAGTGTAAATGTGAATAGTAATCATCCAAGCCTCTTGACATCAGCCATTTCTCAGACGTAATATTGAGGTCATCGTAGATGTATTTGCTTCTCCTAAATCAACGCTCCTGGTTGAAAGCAGACTACTTTAAGAGCTGTCCTTGGTGCTGATGTCCTGTGTTGAACCTCCTGGCATTACTTGGATTATATAACCATGCATAACATCATAATGATAAAGTGTGATTTGAAATGTTTAAGTGATGAAAGTCTGTTATTTATACACTCTTTTGAATATTGAGTTGAACTTAAAAAATAGCTGCCTGAAGTATCACATTTTTATATTTGTTACCTATCATTTGTCAAAAAATGCACTGCCATTTTTATACTGACAGATTTTTCTTCTTTTTCTTTTACATTCAATACTAGTTCATTTATTCAGTTTCTGTTCAGGAGCCAGAAATGAGCCCCTCAGACAGATTATCATTAGTTCTGTTATGTGACCTCAGATATTTGATGTCTCTAAGGCAAATATTTAACAATGTCAGTGCTAGTTGTCATCATTAGACTTCACAGGGGAACGTGATGTCTCATCAGCCACACAATAAAAAGTCTGTGGACATTAAAAAAAACAATGTCTATAACAAGATGGAATGAAAGCTTGTGAGCAGAGAACCTGTGTTGAGGAAGATAACAAGTCATAAAATAATAAAATTACCGTACTCTATTTGTAGCAGAGCTTTAAATGTTTTTTATTCTTATGTAACACAAGAATTAAAGACCAGCTCCACTGATATTGCATATATACAAGCCTTTTAGTGTGTGTTTATCCATATTTCACATTCTCAGTGATGTGTGGTCAATATTTTGTAGTACCAGAATCAGTAGTACACATCATTTGTTGCAATGTTGCAGTGTACTATTTGTTTTTGGTACTGATCAAAATAATTCCATAGCAAGTGGTATGGAAAGTATAAAAATGTAAGTACTTGCTCCAAATTAATTATTCTGTATTTATTCTTTTTAGATTCCAGTCAGTTCCTGATTTTAATAAAATGTCTTCCAATTAAATAAAATTGTATTCAGACAAACTTCTTGTACGACTAGTTTAGTTTCGACATCATTGTGTTGACAGGGCATTGCTGTAATAACTGTAATAACAAAACTGATGTATTTGGAGATTACCAGATTCCTTTT
Organism: Ophiodon elongatus; assembly: GCA_016806645.1. Lineage (NCBI taxonomy): Eukaryota > Metazoa > Chordata > Actinopteri > Perciformes > Hexagrammidae > Ophiodon > Ophiodon elongatus. The sequence continues at coordinate 1,792,739 of JACSYO010001502.1, forward strand.
TACACATCCAGTAGACAGAAAAACGTTGATTTGGTGAGTTATTTCTGGTTACCTGATGAATGCAAGTCAATATTCACTCTCTTTTCACTCAGTTTTTGTCTCCACCAACTCCTGAGGGTAATAATCTGTCTCTGAAGCCACTAAAACAGCTTCCTGATGTGGAGACATATTTTCTATCAAATTTTACATCTGCTTCCTTGTTTTATGAGCAAAAAGCCAAGAAAAAAACATGAAACAAGTTATTTAACTTTAAATAGAAAATGTGTAATAAACCTTGAGTTTAAGTTCCTACATATTAGATTATTCATGACTTTTGTTGCTTAATTTGCTGAAAGCTAACGTAAATTGCTTCAGTAAGTGCTTTTGTGAAGGTCTGGCTCATTTTATACTTTATGGCAAGCGAAGTCCAAACAGTCTTACAAACATGAAACACATATTATTGCAGCACAATACTCCTGCCGTCATTGACCAGTGTTACAATGGACTGTCCACAGGAAAGTTTTTGCCTCTGTTAGCCAGAGACGGCATTGTAACTGTTGACAAAGGCTTTGCTGTCTGCTTGGCTGAATGCTATGATTAGTAGATTCATTATATTGTCATGCTCTGATGCGCTTTTGCTCCCCATCTGCTAGCGCACACAAGAACTTTGCCGACAACTTCACAGGCCTCATTGGCACCCTTAAACATGGCCAGGATGCAAGCACGAGGAAAAGGCAAAAGGGAATGACAATTAATATTTTTCTGGGTTTTCATCAGAGGAAATCCCCCACACACATGGAAGCTTTTCCCTGTGTGCATCTTAAGAAACTGTGCATGGGCATCATCCTCTAATCACAGCGTACAAACAGATCCTACAAAACAACAAAATCAAGGAAAAGAGGAAACTACAGGCACCCTCTCCTATAAGTGCTGTTATATTTGTGAATTGCTGACTGTCAGAAGGCCTACGCTCTCCATCTCGCCCCGTGGATCATTTGTTGTCTCTTCAAAACTCTTACAGTAGCGGTTGTTCACACCCACCTCCACTCCCACGCCCTTCTTTTTCCCCTCTCGCTCTCTCTCCTTGTTTCCAGCTGCGTGAAGCGCATCGCATATTTTCAGGATGCTTCTCTGGCAAACACAAATCCAATTTCTGGTGACTAATCTGCATTTTTTTTTTTCCTCAGCTCCCTCTCACTGAACACTACTCACCATTTGCTGGACAGAGGCAGAAGTAGCGCAGGCAGAGGGCACAGCTGCAAATATTTAACCTCGCTTGCAGGTCCAATTGTTATGCTTTGAGTTTGTTGGGCTTTATTTGGAAAGGAAAGTAAGACTTGAAGCTTGAGCTTATTTGCATATTTACTATTTATCTGTTGGAAAAGAAATATACCCATCATTTAATGACTCCTGCATGACCTAATGACAATAAAAAGAAGATGCGCTCATCGAACCTCTGTTGCTTTGGCTTTAACCAGCGCCTTGCTTGTGGCTGAGCTGCTGTTCTTCATGGTGCTGGTGCCAGGATAACATATGTATGGCGAGATAAATCCAATTGGTGAGGATCATTGTCAGCTGAGTTGGGGGGCCACGGCTTTTACTCATGATTTATTACACAAGCGCTGCTACGTTTGCCAATAGGAAAACACTTTCCGTGGAGTCGTGGGAATATACAGAGATGGATGAGAATAAAAATGGAATATTTCTCCTGCGCCCACTTCACATTCTCTCCAGCCGCCCCTTATTTGTGGCCAGGAAAAGAGAACCAGCTACATTTGATTGATTCTAGATATTTGGAGGCCATTTATTTTCATAGTTAGTTTCATAGTTAGTTTTAGAATTCTCTCTTTTCTTGTTCTTTTGGAAGAAGTCCTATCTTGGTGGCTATTGCTCTCATATCAGAGCCAAAGCTGAAGCCAGCTCTCTGCTCGAGATATTGGAGTATCACTTCCCTTGCCATTCTGAAAGGAAATGCAGGTCCTCTGTTGTCCAGAGTGACTCTTCTTATTCCTTGTGTTTTATCGCCACCCCAAAAGTCTGCTTGTTACATCTGTCAGGCTCCGTATCAGCCGCTCCCTTGTGGCTGTGTGTGATGTCGGGTTGTTTTGTTGAGCTGTATCTATTCTCGCTACAGATAACAATCTACACAAGTCACAAATCACCAGAAATCATCCAGACAAAATGTTATAAATGAGTTTCTGCAGTGTTGTTGCTGCTGCTCTCTCAACTTATGAAATTCTAAATATCATGAAATGAAAATATCTGATTGGAAATTAAAGGTTCCCCTCTATCTATTACTGTAAAGAGTATTAACTGCCTGTAATTGTCTTTTTCTCCAATTCAAGGCTTTATCGTTGGCAGCATAGTGTCTGCTTAAAATATTATGTTGGCTGTCTTTGTATGTAATTGTACCGCATCCATGAGTTGAAATGTTTCAACTTCAGCAAAAAATGTGCAGGACTCTGTGTTGTGAAAGCATATCAGCATTGAAATTCTCATTGATAGAGAGGTCATTGATAATCCCAAGGGGAGGACAAACGTATCGTCTGTGTGCACCCAGAGCCCTACAACTCAATGTAATTTCTGTCCGGAGTGCTTTTATGAACAGTGTTTCATCATAACCGTGACCTCGAATTTGGTACCGTTAACCAAGGGCATCTTTTTGTTGGTACTTTATTCTCTCTGTAATAACAAAAATGGAATCTAATTTATAAAAGTCTAAACTTCTCAATCAAACTTATAAAAGTTTAAACTTCTCAATCAAAAGAGGAGACATAGCTGTCCCAAGGAGGAAAACGTCTTTCTGCCAGACAGCTTTTATAGTAAGAGCTTCCCCGTTTCCTTTAAATAGCCTATAGCGACTCTAAACATTCCTTTGCACTAGGGCTGGGCGGTATGGCCAAAAATTCATATCACGGTATTTTGTAAGATTCTGGCGGTTCCACGGTATTTTTATTTCGAGTAAACACGGTATTTTTATTTCGAGTAAACATTTATATATATATTTTGCTGCCTGCCGAAGAGCGACAACAGTTGTTACGGCTATGCACCGGTATGACGGTATATGAAAAATTCATACCGTATGGAAATTTGAAACCGGTATGCCGGTTCAACCGCCCTACAGCCCTACTTTGCACATAATCAAAAAACAACCAGACCTGACGCAACCTGGTGGAGCAGCACCCCACTACCAAGCCCCTCTCTCTCTCTCTCTCTCCACCTTTCCTGTCTATCACTTTGTCCTATACAAACCCCGCCCCCCCAAAAAATACCAACCAGTCCTGCCATCATACCTAGTCACTGTATGCTATCCTCGTCTGCTCTCGTTTGCTGGGCTTTTTGTCTGTTTGTCAGATTACGTCCCTTCTGGTTTTACCTGTTTTCAGTGATGCCATGTGGTTTAACGTTGTCATGTTTTAACTGTTTGTGCAGATTGTCTGCTTCACTTTGCTTTTTAAACGTTCTACTTTGCACGATGCTGCCTTACTCCTCTAAAGCTTTTTATCGTCTTCAGCTGTTCATGTTTTTTTTGTTCTCCTCTCCTAATTCCAGAACAGGTGTTTTATTTGTTTTTTTCATGGCCAATTTAACTTATCAGGCTGAGGAACAGTTGAATATTAGCCCTTTGGCTAACACTGCACAAATACAGTGATGTTGATGATGAATAAATAAATAACAGGGCAAAGACTGCTCAATAAGATCTCACTTTTGACATGAAGTGAGCTACACTCATGTTCTCGTTGTGGACTATCACAATTATATTTCATCCAGCTATTTTGTCACGTAGCTATAGATTGATCTCTTTAAAAGAAATGCACCAAATCTTGGTTTCTCATTTTAACCCACTGATTTTGCCCTCATCAGAACAGCACATGAAGATGAACTTCTGTACTGCTTTAAGTGGAATTCCGGATGTGTGTCTCAGAAATTCATTTTGTTATCCACAAATGGCTTCTTTGTTCTTTCTTTGCAAGATAAAGATGTTCTAATCTGTATTATAAAAGTTCTTCACTGGAAGAATACTTTCATTGTGTAGCACTGTAGATATTTGCAGATAGCTAGGACCGGAGACTAGGTTCGGAGGAGCAGTTTATAACTAGTTAAAATCAGAAGTAACAGACCACAGACCAAGGAGTATGTTTGAACTGCCAGCTTATTTATGTACAAAAATAGTAGACATACACATATATTGGTATCAAATCACGTACCTCACATACACACAGAGGAATTGTGCATTTAAATTCCCTGAAAACATCCAAAATAAAGACCAAAATCTCAGAAAGTAAATATGTCTCCCTGTTTTTATCTCACTTTTGGTTTGATTTAAACCTATTTAAGTTCAAGATAAATATTTATACTTAGGATCCTTTAAGTTTCTATTTAGTTTCTCATTTCTCTTTTAGTTGACTCAGTTCTAAGTTCTCATTTTATCATAGTTAGGCCTATTTAACAGTTTAGTCCTAACTTCTCATTAGTTTCTTAACCAGTAAATTAAGTTTAGATTTTAGAGTAACACAACCCATTTGGCACAAAATAAATGGAAAATAAAATACTTAATATACTTAATATAAACTTAATATAGAATCAAAATACAAAATTCCCACAGATCAATATACATCATATGATAAATAACTCAATTTAACAATTTGGTGCGTAAACAGTCCTTTTGTTAGGTCTTTTACAAGTCCAAAGAGTTCCACTGCGTGTTGCAGCGAAATACTGAAAGCTTCAGTCCTACCACGATTCAGGTGAATGAATCCGTGTCCTTATCCGAGGTTGGTCTGGCAGAAGCAAATGCCGGTCCAACTTGATTTCTCCTATGGGTGGCTCGCCATCTTCATTTCCCGGCTTCGGGTGTGTAAACACCAAGCGATCCTCACAACTAAAAAACCTGGCCTGTTGTACAACAGTGCAATACACACAGACATTTTAATCGTACATATTCCATCACAAAATGAAGTACTTGAGTAGAACTAGCACCTAATTACAGATTAACTAACGTTATCTGAACCACGTTCTAAAACGGCAGCGCTGTTCACCGAACCATGCTAACGAGGCTAAACTTGAACATGCCTGTTGCATGTAACGTTAGCTTCTCAGTTCACTTTACACAAAGTGTTAAGGTTAAATGAAGAAAGCTCCTAAAGCAACTGTCTCATGCCTTTATTTTGTAACTTTTTCATAATTAATATTTTGTAATTTTTTCATAATTAATATTTTGTAACATTTTCATAATTGATATTTTGTAACAATTTCATAATTGGTATTTTTAGACTATTTCATAATCAGTATTTTTAGACTATTTCATAATCAGTATGTTTAGACTATTTCATAATCAGTATGTTTAGACTATTTCATAATTACCATGTGTTAAAACTAATTCATAATTACCGTATGCTTAAATTGTATTATGGTTACCGTGTGTAAATTATGCCACGACAGTTAGATACAATGTATTGCGCGATCGGGGGAGATCCTTTGAAACCTGAAGCAGAACGGGGAGACAGCGAGTGCGATTACTGACAGTGGCAGGCGTCAGGACTGTGGCAAGTCTGTGGCAAGCGTCAGTCAGGTGCCACCACTAGGGGGCAGAGTATTGTCACTAGTCAGCAAAGTGCCACTAGCTGTCAGATGATTGACCTGTCCTAACAACAATGAGTGTTCCCAGGAAATGTGGCTCCGCCCACTCAGCTTGGCAGTTACTTATTTTTTTTATTTAATTTTATATTCTTTATTCAACAATTGCGCATGTACAATTTCATAAATTCTCAATAAGAAACGGCAAAATACATTTTAATACATTTAAATGTTTTTAAAGGTATTTTAAATGTCTTTAAATGTATTTAAAGACATTTAACATGCCAGGGGTGCCGAACGAGTACCGTTCGCTTGCCGCTGTCCTGACACCTGACTGACGCTCGCCACAGACTTGGCCCCCTAGTGGTGGCACCTGAGTGACGCTTGCCACTGCGGTGCCAGTGCCACAAGGAGGATCTCGGCCTTGCTGGCAGAACGGGCAGCAGGATGACATACTAAAACGGCGACGACACGGGACGGTGGAAGGACCCCGCGGCAACGCGGAGACAGACGACGAGGACTTCGAAGGAGGATAAAAGGACGCGCAGATGGATGTGACGGGACTTCTGGGACGCACAAGACGGCAGCGCGGATCGCTGCGCCAGACGTCGGCGCGAACCGGAAGTCATTGGGGTCAGGGAGGACGAGGGAGAAGAAGGCCTGTTGCGTGATCCTGTTCCATGGGACATTTTTCTTATTTTTTTATATCGTGTATTTAAGGTGTAAATGTCTTCATTCAAAGTAAATACTTTTTTTTACTTAAACTTCGAACCGCCATTCGGCTTTGTTTATTAGCGGATTCCTCAGTGGGGCTCGGCCTCTTTGTCGTGCGTCTCGAGCATACATTCTTCGAAGCAAGGATGACATTTCTCAACAAAAGAAAATGCACAAACTGCACAATATTGACTTATTCAAACCGTCTTAGTTTAGCTACTGGCCATTTCGGCTCCACATTCAGCTTGAAAAACAAGTAAATAGCATACTAATTTGACATGTAAAAAATACAGTTTTAACTCAACAAATCCTGATTCAAAACTCAATTGACCAGATTCCATCAGGACCATAACATCTTCATACACTCTTCAAAACGTCTTTCTTTACTCACATTCCTTTTCTCCTCACTCGTTAGCGACCTCTCTTTCGCTCGCGATCTACCGTTCTCTCTCTTTATTTGTTTCTCTCTCTCCAGCAAGCGGCGCTACAGTAACAGAGGCTGCTGCATTTCTTAAAGGAATAGTACACAAAGTAAATTGGAAAAAACCAACAGTGTAACCCACCATTTTGACTATTAATGTCAATGAACTTAATACTGTTATTTAATTAGGTTACACTGATTGTATTATTGTTTCGCCTTTCATTTGTTTAGGGATTATATTAACCTAGGTTACAATTGGATTTAATAATTCTTCAACATAACTCTGTAGAAATAAGTTCAATGCAGGAAACAAATACTTTAAATGTAGCTCAAGCAGAAGTTCAGTCAGGAAGACTCATGCCACACTCTTTGTCATTCATAATCCCAGTCTCTAAATCTCCCTGTGATTACTCCATCAGCTGATTGGGGGGCGTGCACTTTATATTAACCAATCAGATTCTGCGCAGTTTCCTTAAGCCAATCACATCGTTGTTGTCAAACTTTTAAATAGGTTCTCCTCTCTGCTGCTGTCAGTTGTCATTTCAGCTCAAAACAGATGCAACCCTCCTCCACCCCGGGCTCCTCCAATCTTCATTGGGTTACAGCAACTTCCTTCTTCTCCACCACCACCAGTGTCTGGACTCCAGGGGGATTCTGCTTTAGCAGATATCAGCATCACTACCCCTTGCTTATCCTAATTCAGGATGGAGTCCAATCGCCAAAGACTTTGCACTATTCAAATATTGTGCAATTGTAATAAATTATTGTTCAACTCTAGAACAGTCTCTCCTGATTGAACTATTGTTTGAGTTCTCAATTGACCTGTGAGTTGTGATAATGTTGGTGCAAAGTGTTGAGTCCAGCACACAAGTAAAAAAATCTCTGCATGAATTGTCCTCTCTACTTTTAAACTGCCCTGCTAACTAACTCTCCACTATGCAAAGCGCCAGCACCCCTATGGAAATGTGACATTTTCTTTGTTTCCCACCATCTAATGAGCCAGTTAAGATTCAGTTGTTCACCCTAATTGACTCTTACACTAACCGGATGGAGGCACAGGACTCCAAATAATTACTCTCTTTATGAGCCAATGTCTAATGAATTCAAGTGGCATATTTACCACTTGGCTGACTCCGGGTGGAAGTGATGGAATAAGAAGATGTCTTCTTTCAAAACCGTAAAAGACACTTAATATATTGCTGTGTATGTGTAGACTGTTTACATTTTAAAGCCAATGACAGTTGTGAGAGTTCCACAGTACCACTAATATTCAGGCTTTCCTTGACACCACAATAAAAATATAATTCCTCAATCGCCCTCAGTATAAATAATGAGGCCCACTTGGTGTCATGTCATCACAAGTTGGTAGCAGAAATGTTTTTTCAAGGCTGAGTTTGTCAAGTAGAGGAAGAATAAAAATAAGAAACTTAATATGTGAAGTTTACTTTACTTTTTTTGTGTGCAAATAATCAAGTCCGAATGGGCCTTGAGATTTCACAACCTTGATTGAGAGAAGAATTTTGAAAATTTACCCGGAATCATTTGTATTGTTTTTACGTTTTTCTGTCCATTTTCTTCCCCATTTTAAAACACGAATCAGTAAAGTTTGACAGTTTGGCATAAAAATACGCTTGGAGTGCAAGTTGGCCGACACATGGACATCTCATCTTTGACAGCATCTGTACAGCAACTTTTTGGTTACGTGCCGAAAGGACAATAGAATGAGCTGAGGTAGCAGCAAACCAATATTATTGATCAACAAAAGCTTAGTTACTATTTCAGGCCTTATTGATCATTTAGTTTGTTTTATTTCAAGGGCTACCAGTTTTACTTGTGGAAATTCCCAATACAAATGTACTCTAATAATTTTCAGATGTTTTCCTGTATTTGTCACTAATAAAAATGACTAAGGCTTGGTTTGATATGGTCAAAAACAGTAGAATTAGATTAGTGTTTGTTGACAGTGGCCATTATTCGACGACACAGGGTTGTTTTCCATGGATGACTTTATCAGAGCATTTACTACAGGAAGAAATTGGATTTCACAAACCTGGACTGATTTTAAGCCCAATAAAGACTTCTGTGTCCATTCACATTGATAAGGGAAATTCACAAGGCTCTCCGCAAAGGGGATATAATAGCAAAGCCTGCAGTTTATCTGGATGATGCTAAATACTGTACAGTTTTTGATTAAATTTGTCTTCTGTCTTCACCAGGAAGTAAGACTCTAAGACATCATATAGTTGTTTCCCTGCAAGTATATTGTATCGTACTTTCTTTATGTCATATTACTGTAAGAAGTCATCTTTATCTACAGCTTTGCCAAGGACTTAAATAGGGAAGCTCCATGGAGACATACAGCAATGTGAATGCAGCTGGTTAATATGTCAGGAATACATAACTAGGAGCAACGGAATGAGAGACTTTATCATTTTTACGGAACATATATGTATTTTATATATTTTATTTTCATCATAGCAACAAAATGATTCATGCTGAGTTTATTCCCTTTTTACTTGATGTATTTCAAATGCACCCAATGCCTTTCGCCAAGGCTGAACCTTCTTATTGAGCTTTGCCACTGAACACTGCTGCCTGCTGCGACTGAATGTATCTCTCTGAGAACGGTGAGATTGAACCAAAAGAGTTAAGTAATAATACTCTACAGGTTCATCACTACGGGCAGCCCATTTCATATCGTCCTACATTTTTATTGTGAAAATATTGAGTGAAGTCGCTTTGAGTCAAGGTCCACATACTGTACAACATTCCCTCTGAGCTTTCAATCATATCTAAAAAAAACACATCTCTATCTGCCACCAGATGTGGCAGAAAGCTCTGGATGAAATCTACATGGTGGATCATCTGGAATTTTAGTAAGTTGATCTGTAGTTTGTATTTTTTTCTAAACACAAGCACCAATTGTCATAACAAAAGTATTTTCTTTCACATTTCAAATAGTCATACAGTTATCCAGTTGATTTCTAAGTTAATTTAGTTTTTCTGTGTTTGTTCCTCTGATTTGAAAGAAGATTTCAGACAATGCTATCATACTTTCAGAGGGAGTATTAGAGGACACAGATATCACCCTTCAGTCAGCAAGTTAACATTTTGTCACCTGTGACAGAAAATATCTGCGTTGCCGAAGTGTCCTTCAGCAAGACGGAGACCGTCTACCAGGCTCTGGGACGCTGTTATTTTTCTCAAGCTTTTGAAAAGATAAATTTCCCTTTTGAGGGTCCATAACGTATAAAAAAAAAACACCTGTCTAAAGGAAAAGTATACACTCAGAATGTCAGCAAATTTCCTCTATGTGCAGTAGAAGGGCACATTCACAAATGCAGAAAAGAAAAGTATGCTCGTTAACGTCTTTGTGTTTAATATTAAGGCAAAAGGCAACTTCATCTGCATTATTTCAAGCCCTTTGGTTGACCTAACTGTGCTGAGATGGCTGACTAAAAGTAAAAAATTGCACAATCTCTCTGAACTCTGAACTAGTTTTTTTTTTTTTCATCCAAAGCCACTTTACTAATTACATCTTTTCTCAAAAGTTAAAAAGTCACAGTAGCACAGAGAACTAGTATATTAGATTTATTTTTTTAAAGTAAGATATTTATATATATAAATTCCCTCAAGTGGACATGATTAAAACATTACTTGGGTAAAACCTGCTTACTCTCCAGCCCCCTGGCCAGCCCGCACAGGTGAAGCACTCATCGGAACAGGGCCAATGAATTTCACAAAATATCTGGGCTGGGCCATCTGAGAGGCGCACTCTGCATTGCTGAGCTGGGGAAATTTTGGATGAGCTCCTTTAAGCATATTAGAGCATCCCCGTAAAGGCTCACTAGAATGTTGAACACCGAAGTGCTGCTTATTACCTGCCTGCAACCGTGCGGCGGAGACGGACAGCAGATTATTATCTGCTCTGAGGTCTTCGCATACTAATGACCGTCAGTCCTTCAGCAGGACACTAATTTGTGTGTCGTCATTTAAAGGTTAATGGTGCTCAGTTTAGGAGCTCAGATACGTAGCAACCAAGAATCCTATGGTGAAAATAACGATTGTGAAATATATTTTCGCATCGAAAGCTGAACTGAACTGAATAACAATTTATTTACTTGTTACCACACACCAAAAAAGTAATTAAATACCTGATAAAGTTGCTGTTTTCTGCTGAAAGTAAAGAGAAATAACATCATCTATTACATTTATATCCAGCAACCAGAATGAATTGTAGTATTGATCTTCTTCTATACAAGCTTCAGGCTGCCCTTTCTTCTAATGTAATACTGGGGGCCTGGGAGCATGCTAACATTTGCTAATTAGCACTCAACACAAAGTGCAGCTGAGGCTGATGGGAACTTTATTAGTCTTTAGTATTAGTATTAGTCATAAACTAAAGTATTGGACAAATTGGAATTTTGACCTGATGGTGGAGTTATATGAAAACTCAGATTATGATTGTGAACCAAATGTCATTCCATCCAATAGTTGTTATGACATTTCTCTCAGAAACATAAATGTCAACCTCATGGTGGCGCTATAAAGAAAATCAGAGGATCACCGGAGTCTTTACAATACATAATCTGAGGACCATGAATGTTGGTATCAAATTCCAGGGCAATCTATGTAATAGTTGTTGAGATAATTCCTCTCAAAAGTGACACGTTGTGTAAAAGACACAACATAAAGCGAGTTTCAACAGAGATCCAAGTGAAGTGTGTTCGTCTGAATACCAAGGTAATGTATCACAGATACTCTAATAATGAGACCAAAGCATAAGGCTTTCGGTTTTGAGGATCAACGTCAGCCTGAAAAGATAAATCTCTGTGATAAATGTCTGCTCGCCACAATTGTAAGCCAGATACAAAGTCGTGTGTTGACAAAAAAGCAGCAAGTTTAGCAGTTGGTTTTAATTTTTACAGCTTACACAGCAAGTACAGACGGTGTACTTGCATTAAGGCGCTCTGTAAACTCATCAACTCACTACATGCCCTTATGCTGCTGTCCCTACGGGCGCGTCAGCTACTGCTCAGACATTAACTTGATTATTAATCACGGTAAACACAGGTATCAGGTGTTCTGAAAAGGAGTGCAATCATTTATCACATACAGGTCTGTGCATGAAGCTATTTTAGAGCATATACATGTTGAGGAGGAGTTGATATGTGAGCAGTGGGGTTATGAGGTGTGGTGTGTGGGGGGCAGGTGGAGGGCCTGGAGAATCCTGAAATACGCATTGGGAAAGCCGTTTTACTTGCCCAATAGACGGACTGGTCCATAGAGCGAGTATCATCGGCAAAAAAAGGTTGGCCCCTCGTGAGGTAATCAGAGTCATTTGTATTTATCAACAACTCGATCAACGCCCTCCAGATTTATTTATGGCCATATTGAACTACGGAGTGGTAAAAAGCTCACTTATTGCCCCTGTAAGGCAGACTGATAGCGAAAGTTGTGGTGGCATTCAGGGATGGAGGCTAACCTTCCGAGGCAGCCGGGCCTCCTCCCTCATCCAATTACTCAGAGGACCTGTCCAGGTCTCCATGTCAGCGCTGACCTCACACTGATCTAATTTGACCCCACTGGCCCACACAAGGCGGTCTTCTGGTGTCGCTGCCAGTCTAGAAGAGGTCAATGAGTCCCACCTTAACGATCCAGTTCAGACCGTTTCCAAGGGACCATGAATAATCCCCATCATTCATGTGACAGACAGGACATGGAAGCACAACACGGAGGATCCTTATGGCTTACTTTGATAAGCTCTTAATATGGACCACATTGACTGCACGCAGTGCTTCATAGTGCAGACCTATAGATATGTTTCTTTATTAATTCCTAACATTTATTTTACTCTGTTAAAGAGAGGTCAAGTTTAAAATTAATGAACATTTCCATCCATCAATAATAGGTCTAGTCAGCCCAAGGTGAAAGCTATGAGATTTGTTCATTTTCAATGTTTTTATTGTAAATTTAATAAATAAACAGATGACTTAACTATCATTTTTTTGTTTGTTTTTAAAACATATCAAACTGGAAGATAGCTAGATATCATATTTGCCTGACACACAGAAATGCAACAAGCCTGTGGCAGAAGTTTTCTTTATGCGCAACAGTCAGCAATAACAACTTCCAGAGCGGGCAACAAAAAGATGTATCACTGTAAATGCAGCTCAAAGAAACGCTCATACATCTCAGCACTCAGAACAGTGTGAGATGACCAAACCCGAGCCAGCCAAAAGAGCTCAAATCAGGCTGTGTGGTGAAAGCTACTCGCCTTCTGGCTTTTCATGCAGAAAGGGAGCTCGCTGTCTTCATCTGCAGGGAGAACAGGCTTGAGACAATACACCCCTCTTTAAAGAGCCTATTCATATCGACCTGCATGATAATCTCTTTTTATTCTGAATGATTGACAAAAAGACTAATGTATTTATTTCACTTATAATTAATGTTTGCGAGTAAAATTAGATCAGACATATTTGTTTAGTTGTTTGGATGAAAGTGATATGAATGTTGTATGTGTTGCAATGTAGGGGTGCCATGAAAAAGGTTTCACTGTGAAAGGGTTTAAAAAGTCTGAGAGATATCAGAAAATAGTGAAATATACCAAATCTTTACATTTGAGGAGGTGGAAACAGTAAAGTTTTGAAGGTTTTGCATGATCAAAACGGTTGATGATTCACTCTGTTAGTAATTGATTAAAAGACTATATACTATATATTATAATGTATCATAGCTATATCTATGTAAATGATTCATGATTTCCTATTTGTATAGGATTTCTGTGTGTTATGTATTTTCCCTGTATTAAAACAAGAAACATTTGTTGTGTTTTGTGCCCTTTAATCTCAGGAGTGCACTTTTGTTTTCTGGGAACTAATGTTGGGTGTTAAGTTCTTGAATCCCAAACTGCCTGAAAAGCTATGCACCACACGTACTGTATGAACACACAGAATACTTCCAATCTTTGGATAAAACAAACATCAAAATGATCTGAAGTAAACGAAGCAATTTGTTTTTTTGTCAAATTGTCCTTTGAGTATAAAGACTTTGAAGCACTTTGGGCATAAACAGGAGCAAACTTTCAAGGGTGTTTTAGATAGCGGTTCAATCTCGGAGAGTTTCTTGATGAATGTATTGAACTACAGTGTATATATACTGCCCTCTCAAGTGCAGCTTTGAGTGGCTGTTGGGTTTGACAAGTATAAAAGAGAATATATTCGCACTTTTGTGTGGCCTGTTCTTGCTGTCAGCGAGCCTTTACAATACCTACTGAGGGCTTTCCAATGAAAGGTGTGATTTCTACCTGTGAGGTTCCTTGAGAATACTTCACATGGGTGATTACTGATCAACGACCGCAGAGTGATTTTGGCTCCTTGGAGCTACCTCACACATTTAGAATTCAACGTAACACTGAATGTGTAATCAAGGATGAGGGCATCATTTGCTGCCTCGTTTGGCTCCCTCCCTCTCAGAGCTGTTGATTCGATCTCTTAAAAAAAACTAAATTTAGATATATGTATTTCTCCATTCGGTCCACTCACCGTGACTTTTCTGTGTCTTTGTTATTGCAGCCAGGGGTGCGAGACACTAATGGCTCTATTTCAGACAGTTATTGTTGTGTGTAGGATCTGTGTTTGGTCAGAGTCACAGATGAGTGTGGAAAGAATGATGGAAGATTGGCTCAGACGTGTGCTGATTAAAATTACGCAAAAGGTGGGTTTCTAATAGAATCAGGGCGGATTAATGTGATTTTGGTTTGGAAGCTTGTACTGATTCAAGTGTGGATCATCAGAAATAAATTTATGTTTATTTTCGTTTACAGTGTGTCAGATGAATATAAACATTACTGGCATAAAACAGGCCCTATTACTTTCCCTACTTTAGGTGATGGAAGACAACTTAATGTTCACGTTTTCTCATTGTTCAATTGTACCAATCAAGCAAGTCATTAGGTGTGCTCCTATCCACCTGTTTTCATGTGCATGAGTGGATTTGCTGAGAAATATATATATATATATATTGCAAAAACGTTTTTATGCTTGGCTGAGGTAGAAAAGTATTGCTAAAAACGAAATGCAACAAAGTACAATAAAAACATTCATGACGTATATGAAACATGATTTAAACGTCCACTAAAGAGATGAGTAATAGTGGATCGGATCTGTGTGGATGAATGATACAAATTATGAAACACACAAATTACGTTTACGTTTCCATTATTCTTTCTTCGTTGCTAAATGCTAAATGGCAGCATGCTAACCTGCTCCCAATAACAATTCCGGTTGATTCCCAAGAGAAAAATGTAAGAATATTTCCGAGTACACACACATTTGGATAAGCAATGCGTCAGAACAAACCTGCAACACATTAATCGATAAGTCTTTAGTGCTAGCTGGTCCTGTCGGGCAGCAGTCAAACACAAGATCAACCTTTTATTATGCCACCCACAGTCGGCAGCAGCCTCTCTTTGTGTTCGTACCACAAGAAGAGATTTTTAAATGGGGTCACTGAAGTTTTTTTTGAAGAACCAGGCAATAGAAGATTGTCCTCCTGGGATCAGTTTTATGTTCAGGAACGTGTTGTAATTGCAGCATCGTCAGTATTTGTTTTGTGCCGCAGCCCCCAAAGACACCAAACAGTTAGACAAAGAATATAACATTGTGCAAGTGTCATGTAAGGATACAGTTAATTAAGGGTAACTTTTTCGTCCACTGGAGTCCTTACATGTTGAACAGAAGTGTCAGTGGTGCCGAGTAGCTGCTCAGACAGTTGGTGTGAACATAGAGGCACAATTGTAGACAAAAACACTTTTAAGTCCCCCTATTATGCATTCATAAGCACTAAACATTTAATACATGGTTTATGACACACTATAATGTAGATATAAGTGTTTATTGTGCATTTGTCAACAACCATAACTCCTCCTGTGGACGGCCATAACTGTAGGATGGTGTACAAACGGATAAAGTATGACAATATGGTAAATCACAGTTGTAATAATGTAAGTTATGTCTTTATAGGATAAGTCATAATTGTTGACAAAAAGAAGTAAAGTGTTTCTGAAAAATCTGCATCTAAACAAACTAATTCATGACATTTTTAACAATGTTTTTGTGTGAGTTGGTATTTTATTTTTTTCTTTGCATGTCATTTTTTTTTAATTCTATTTGAACGGTGGGTAGCTTCCAAGTCCTGCAATGAGTTGCCGTTTACATTTGTGACAGTACATTAGTACTAAGGACAACTATTACAGACTAAAGCAAGGGTAGCACACACCTTCAGCATCTGACATACAACGCTGTCCATATGACATACTATGTGTGCTACGACATATTCACATCGAATCATGCAACACTCCGTGATGTGGCTGTTCCTCTTAAGTCCACTACCACCTCTGTGACAATGATAGGCAGGTTAGAATAGAGCAGTGTGATGCACAGATGTATTTTCTGAAGCTTCTGGAGGTTCCTGTTAGTGCAGCAGCGGTACGTGGTGTTGAATTGATGACCTCGATGACTCACTTGTTTTCAAAGAAACCACTGTGCAGCTCAAGCACTCAAGCCAGGTCATTCAACTTTAATCAGGAAGTCAGAGGAGCTCAGTATGATGTGTAATCAGTGTCTTAAAAACATTACATGTCTTCTTTTTTGATTAAATCTTTTAGGTTTTTATCCTTTGCAATTCTACTCTTAAAAAAAAAAAATGATTCAATGATAACGACAATGTTTTCTGTTAGTTTTATCAGGTTGTTAATTTTACATCATATACAGGTTCATAAAGGGAACAAACTTCAAAAGGACCTGTTTGAATTTCGCTCTTGTTAGTCAAGAGAAAACCGCTTTATCCATCAAACCCTTTTATTCCATTGTGACCACTTTAATATCTGAAAGAACAGACAATCAACTCTTTTCTCGAGCCCCAAATCTTGTGTTTGGAGCACAGGGAGACATTTTGTTTTGGCAGTACAACAGATCCATACTATGTGATTTTCTTCAATCATGGAACAGTACAAAGCACATCCCTGGTGGGTGAGCACAAGGCCTTCAGCTCCTATTTCTAAGCTAAGTGTATTTGCACCCTGTGCTGAGTTTTCCCCTCATTCAACTTCCGCCCACTGGTACCTGCTGCTCACTGCTGACGTAGTCCATTACACTCAGCACATGGGCTTCACTTGCTCTTACAGTTTCCGAAAGCCAACGCATCCCTCTATTTTTCCATCAACTCCTCTCACTTACACTTTCACTGTCGACCCAGAGGTTGTTTGGTCAAAACTAATTGGACAGTAAAATCCAATCCATTCAAAAGCGAGGCTAAAGATTAGGGAAATTCCATTAGCATATGGTTAGGGGTGACTGCATTTCAGTCCTGTTTGAACTTCAAATGTCATCTCGCTACCAATTACATTCTAAATTGCAATTTACCTCAGTTAATTACCTTAATTAATATTCAATGGAACACCAAAAAGACTCCTACTTGATTTGTTCTGGTTTTAATTTAACATATCACGGCTCATAATCTGGCCATATACGATATGCATCTTCTTCACTGGGCTCATCCACTTGAGCATCCTTCACATTAACATATTCTGAGAGTAAATGTGACAAAAGCAGAGAGAAGCAATATTTTACGGTTGGTTTACCAAGAGACTCACAAAGATGGTAAGATCAAAGATAGATGAAAGGACGCCTTGTATCCAAAAAACGTTATAAGAAAATATCAAGATTATAATGATGTCTTTGATGACAGTAGATCATAGTGCATCATGTCATAATGGGTTTTTACTGATAAAACAATCTGAGTCTTTTAATATTGTGATTAGTAAAGTTTTTTTTGGCCCATTTTAATAGGAATTAAAAACAAAACTATAGAAATACTTTAGAAAAACAAGAGAGTACAAACAAAATGTAGGGAACAATATATTGCAGTAAAATCTGTAAAATGGGTGCTGCCAGAGCAATTGGGGGTTTGGCGCAGCCTTTTTCACAGGTGATATCAGCCGTCAGTTGAAAGCTCTGGCACTTTGAGAGCAGCCTTTCTCTCTGGAAATTAGTTCAAACAAGGGGTACTATAATTTCATGCTCCCCATTTGCCGCCTCTGTCAGCTCTCGAGACACCAGTGCGTGTTCTCTTTTCTCTAAGCCGACGCTCTGGCAGGTCAAACCGCTGACCCTCACCATTACTTGCACTTGCCTCTCCTTGTAAAAAAGACCACAGTTGTTATTTCATTCTGCCATGTTGAGGCAATATTTGTGGCATGTGCAATTAAAAGAACACAATACTGTATGTACTAGTACCCAAAGGCATACGCAATGAAAGAGGCCGCTACTGCCACTAGCTCTGTGTTAGCTGCACCTAATTCTTTATTTTTTTAGACTGTAATTTTGATTTTGTCTATTGTGCCCTGTAGATTCCAACTCCCAAAAGCTTTAGATTAATTTGGGAACAAATACATTTTAGTGGTGTTATAACAGATTTAGTTTTGAGAGTGCTATATATAATTTGGGGATTAGGCCAGAAACATATATATGTCTTAGTATAATTTGACATTTACACTTCTATAATCTTAGTTATATGAAAAAACAACACAAAAGACAGGTAATAGAAATATATTGTGTGTATTAAACATAGGCTATTTGCAGATTATAAGAGGTATAGATTTGTTAGAACTTAATCCATGAACTATTACACTGTATATTAAAAACATTCCCAGACCCACTTTGAGAATCTCTGATTTAAAGGAAAAAAGCTAATGGATGGACATTTCAAAAGCGTTTTGAATTGATGGGATTCTTTCATAAGATTACAACAAATAGGACACTTTGAGGACTCGTTCCCTCATAATAATCTTGATATGTTGATCGGCCAAAAAGCATTCCTATCTTTCCTGCTTCCAATTAATTAGTTACACTAGTATTGAGCTGTAAAACAGAATTGGCAGAACTGGAGAATGTGTTGATAACTGTAATTCCACAGAATTTATTGAATGAACTTTTCATTTACCAATTCCTACTCTTAGTTATCTCTCATATTTCATTTTGTGGACGTTTGAATACTGCCTTGACACAAAGTCGCCACCTAATGCTACAAATTAAAAAAAGTAATCTCACGTCCCAATGGTTACATGTGCCATTACAATTGTTTTAAAAATGTATTTAAAAATATTACTTTGTTAAGTTGTTATCCCCACAGGAATCTGATTTTTTTTATTAAAAAAATGTTGTCAACTAAAAGGAACTGCAGATATTTTTGAAAATATGAGAAATGAAGAAAGATATGCACGCTCTGTTTCAGGTTCAACTGCTTTCAGTGCATCCAGCAGTTAACCTCAATCACAACCAAATTACCACATCTCAAAGGAAAAAAATAATACAAGGCAGGTTGTATTTCAAAATAGGTTTACGTGTTTTGGCTCAACTGAGATCCACTACACAGGTAATAACTGAATATGCCTTTAATACATTTTTGTTGTCAGCCATAGAAAACTGACACAAAAAAGGAGTTATATAACACGTCATGGATTTATGTCAAAGCCACACAACAACCTCTTGTTATGAAAAGTGAAGCCGATTTGGAAGTCCCTTTTTCTTTTTTCTAAATTATGGTCACATTTAGAGTGAAAAGTTAATTGTAACATTCTGGTCCCCTCAAAATATCTTTATCAACATTCGGCTTCCAGTTGCAAAAAAAAACAAGATGGCAAACTACAAAACAAAACCAAAGTCCATAAACCAATACCCATTGGTGAATCAGAATTGTGATGTTCGTCCGTAATCTGACTTCAGGTCAGCTTCCCAAATTTTTAATTCATGACCGCAAAAAGCAAACCCAATTTTAAGTTTTCTGGTCCACACCTCCTCCGACTAGCCATATCTGCTGTATCAGTAACTGTGATAGTAGAACATGTACTCAAAGAGGATTTTCCATCCAAAAGCAAAACTATAAGCTTTTATCTGGCAGCTATCCAGCAAAACTGAACCCAGACCTCAGAGAGTAGCAGCATACGTCTGCCCTTCTGGGCTCGTTTAGGAACAGAAATAAAACCTGATACTTAAAATAGCTAACATGCGTATTACTGTATACATTCACTAGCAAGTGGCTTTTTCCCCCCAGTTAATGAATACTTAGTACATCAGGGGAAGTCCTGCCCTGCTTAGTTCACTACTTTACTTCTCGGCAGTTGGATTAGTAAAGAGGGATTTTATGATGTTGCTCTGTTTCTCTACCTTCATCAAATCAAAGTCATAGACTCAATCTAGCTTTCACTTATTGCCATTCATGTATTTCTTTGTAAAGTCATTTTTCACTGTGTCCCCAAAAGGCTCAGAGTAAGGCCTCCTTCTCTTCCTGGAAGTAATACAACAGCAAAGGCATTTTGAAGTCAAATCCTGATAAAGTACAACACAACAGGGTGCAGATCGAATATACACATAAAGAACAACAGTGCATGTAGGACTCGGTGATGGTGTGTGTGCTGTAAATCAGGAGGTGTTCTGGTTGACAGGAGTGCCATAAGCAGTGCATTTCAGCACCAAGGACAGCACCCAAGAGCAAACACAGCAGTTTCTACACTGGAGTGCTGAGATGGCCGCTAAAAGCTCAGTTGATATCAGATTCCTACTTGTTGTTCCAAAAAGTATAGCATCCTGGTTTTGTGTGATAGCTTATGAATGCAGTGAAACAGGAGGCAACGCTCATGAGACTGACACAGGGAGGAGTTTGAACACCAAAAAATCAACATCAACATTCTCGCATAGATATAGATAGATATTCTTTTTAAACTCTGATCGAAAACATTATTCTAACCTCAGTAAAGATAATGCGGGGTGCCAATATTTATAGAAAATGGATGAGGTGGACACATCCTGTACCTGTGGCCTTTTCCTTACTCAAGATATTTTGAATTACTCCACACTAAACTCCAATAACAGCCTGTGTTAGTCTCACGTATTACCCGTGTGACTCTCATCTTAATGCCTTTTGTTCATCAGCTGTCATATGAAAACCTCACATTTCCACCCAGTCAAAGAAGCTAAAAAGTGTGCATCCTGGTCATTGTTCAGTGATAAAATCCTAGTGCACCTCGGGGCGTCTCTCCTGCCTGGCTGTCAATCACACTGAACAGCAGAGGATATTGTGCCAGCGTTTGATTCAGAAGTTGTTAAGCTGACTTCGCTAGCGTTCAGCACTTAGGCTGAAGGCATTGGAGCAGCAAACAGAAGCGAGTTGCGCTGCCCTCTGTTTCCATCTCAGTTATTTTTGCAGTCAGGACTCTGTTTGTAAAGGCTTACAGCGTGCCATGCCTTTATCCTACGTTACTCTGTGTGCAATGACGCATGGGTTCATTTACCCGGTGAGTTAACATGTAGGGTGGGTAATCCGTTGACCTGATGCGTCATGATTCAGTATGATTTTACATGATAATGCTACAGGATTACTGTATGTTGCACAACCATATACATTACCTTAAAGCTGGGGTCAGTAACCTCGGAAAACCAGCAAGAGTAAGCCAAATTGAAAAAATAAAATTATCTTAAATATTTTCCAATGGAAGTAGCTCTCAGCACTAACTCCAAAAGTCGCTTAATCCAACGAGAAAGTCGTCGAGTCGGCAACACTTCCCTTCAGGCCTCCCTTCAAAGCCACTTCCCCAAAATGATCATAATGACCGTAAACAAAAATATATTGTTAGAAATCAAAACTGTTAAACTTGTTAAGCAGCTTATGGAATACTCTGGTGACCAGCAATGAGTGTGCGGGCAGAGAGCACGCAGGTGACAAATGAAATGATTGGACGGGCTTATTACAGTCCTGCGACAACCGCCGCAGAGCATTTGATTTATTGATTGCTTTTGAGATGGAAAGAGAATCTCAACAAATATAACATACTGTTTCTTGATTGCATTTAAAAATGGTACGTTCCCACCGCATGCATTGGAATACAGACGTTGCATGATTACATCAACAGGGTACGTGGCTTTTCTTTTATAGATCTAATAACACCTTTATTGTCTATATTATTTTGAATAAACATCTCTTTATGAAAAAAACATTATTATGAAACATGTCTGCAGCATACATAGGGTTTTTTATATTATTATTGTTTACTTTTTGAAACAGGTCTTTGCTAATGTCTCACCTGGAAGCAGCAATGGGAAATCCACTTGCAGTTGAATCTTTCTGTTCACCCTGTTCACTGCTGTTTCCAACACTGTGGTCTCAAGATAAAACCCCCAAAACTGTTTCAATATCCTCTTATACTTCTCATTTAATCATGTCACTATAATATCTCCCGACAGGCTGTGTGAAAAATCAATAACACAGAGGACTCACATACGATTCTGATTCGTTTTTGAGACATTTTGTACAGCAGATGTTTTTTTTTGGTTTTCTGGACATTGGCCTGAAATGCCAAGCTGCAGTGCGTTGCAAAATGGAGCCAGTATTCGATAGCTCGAGCATTCTTTTCTTTGGGTAGGATTGCTCTCATTCCATGGATGAGTATTTAGTTGATGGTTTTGTACATTAACTAAATTTAAAGCTTTTACAAATACCTGCCCAATCTTTGACAGTTTTTTGTGCGACAAAAACTAATCTAACATTATCTTAATTTGCTTTATCATTAAGCTTTATTCCCTTCACAACACAAAGACATACTGCATTTCTCCAGATTGCAGCATGTCCTTGCCTGAAAATAACAGGGTTGGTGATAATCAGACTGGCCGAGCCACCAATTACCTACACTCTCACGATTTGAACTAGGCATTTGGCTGCCTCAAATTACTTTTTCAGTTCTATCCATGGTTTTTGCCATTGCTGTTCACATGACATGGATATCCAAACCTGGTGTTATGGTCATCTCCTGCAATGGGCAGGAGCTGGCAGTTGGGTGGGAATGGCTGGACTTCTGTCCAAAGGATAATGTTCATTGTCGATTTAACCATGTCACCTTGTCCAGTGTGTGATAGGAACAGGAGAGAGCTGTGATGGGAAATGTGACGATGGCGTCCTTTTGGCTCAGAAACTGCTGGTAAATGGCGGAAGTGACAGACGAGAGGGACATGCTCTAGCAGGCAAGACCAAATGTAATCTTGTCTCGCTTAATGCCTCTGAAATGATGCATCTGTTGCACCTCTGTGTGTACCTGTTTATACTCTCTCCCTGTATGCCATTCATGTATTATGTAGAGGCCTTAACATATACAGGTTGTCAGGCAGACTACAGCCTGGTAGATGAGTGGCTGGGAATTTGGGATAAAACCTTTTAGAAACATCAACAGACCATCTTGACAGACATATTTTTTTTTAGCTCTGCAGTCTGCCACAGTGGACTCAATAGGTCTTAAATCGTGGTCACTCACAGACGTTCAATTTGGTCAGTCGGGGCTTGTCCTTGCGATAAACTGCATACAAATAAGGATTGATGGCTACCTAGCCAACCACTTACCTGCATGCTAATTATTGGGATCGTTGGTGGAAATGTGTTATGTGCTTTTGTGTGGATCAGGTTCGTTCAAGCTCAGCCAACCATTTTGCTTCTCATAGAAAACAGAAATAACAACGCTGGATACAATACGACAAGTATGTCAGCTTCGTATGTCAGGTTAGCTCACAGTGTTTGAGCATCGTCCAAGAAATTTTGTTAGATTCTAGAGAAAATTGTTGATTGGCTTCACCACGGCTAGAGTGAATAATGGCAGAATACTTGTCAATAAATACATTATGGTAATATGAAGATCTTTATAATACGGCCACCTGTTTGTTTTCTGCAGGTAGAAAGAATGCTTGGCCCGTGAAGGTGAATACACTTGTATCGGACCTGTCTCTGAATGCATGGTCGACCACAGAGATGCCCATTTTCGGCACGTCAAAAGTGTTCCATGTTAAAGAGGGGGATCTGTGTTTAGATCTAAGGTGGATTTTGACGCGTGAGATGATGCTTATCGAGTTAATCCACATCAGATTATGGAGGGAGGAAAACACTTCTGCACTGACCTCAGTGAGTGGAAAGGCTTTGACCACACTCAACATCACTAGACGCAGCTGTGATGTAGCATGGTACTAGAGTGCCATGCTACATCACAGGTACACAGAGTGTGGAAAAAGTATGTTGTCACCACTAGTTGGCAGTGCAAGCCAGATTATTAGACTGGGAAAAGTTACTCTTTAAGTGCAGTGAAGAACTCTTCCCACTCTCTTTTGGTGTAATTAAATTGCATTATTCCACCTCTGAGGGATGTCATGACTTTTTAATTTTAAATGTACTAATAATTGTAAAATTGCAAACCAATTTCATCTTTTTGTGGCCAATTGTCAAAAAAATAAAAGGACAATGCTTAAGTATACATTTTTACAATAAGCTTTCTTAAACCTGTACGAGTTTGTACTTACAATAAAGTATCACTTTACCTTAAGTGAGTGTCAATATTAACTTGGTGTCGACGTACTGAAACTGAAACACTTGTGAAATGTAATGCCATACAAGTACATCCACTTCACAAAGTACAATTAAGAGTTACGTGACAGCCGGTGTTGTTTTTGTTGTGGTAACCTTTTTTTTTTATTTTTTTCCAATACAGAATTACTTGGCCCCTGAATATTTATTTTACAATAGAAGAGGCGTATTTATAGCAGCATTATATTCATAGCATTATGAGAAGTGCAACATCGATATTTTTTCCTAGCTTCTTTCAGATTTAATTTATCTCTCCTGACTTTGATCAGTAACTGGTTTTTCCCTCCTTCACATCTGATATATGAAGAAAGATGGCTCACTATTCGGGATGATTATATGTGGACCCCCATTGCATGAGAACCTTATCATCCCAATGCAGCTGTCACCCGTCTCCCAAATAACCTGCCATCTCCCGAAAAAAACAAACAATGTAAATGTGGGTTTTTAACTGACACAGTCCCCATTGAAGAGATTCTGCTCCAACTCACGCAAATAAAGTATTATCGCCACGCAGCGAGGACGCTGATCTGTTCCAGCCACAGAGATGATTGAGGAATCATTGTCCACCTGAGTATTCAGACTCAGGAGCTGATGCCGTCAGTCACTGCCTGTCGCTGTCGATTACATGTGGGTGTCGAGAAGTGTGAAAATCCAGACGTCCCATGTGGCGCCGGTCTGCCTCTGTGCGTCCTTGCCCAAAGTCAAGCAAGTAGCTGTCCTTCCTGGTGAGATGGACGATAACTCTACACTCTTCATACCTTTGGCTTGTGAGGGGGGGAGGAGAGGCCGGGGGGGGAATGAACTCTATGCTCTTGGCACAAACACTAAACAGATTTTAATCAAGCCATAGGGGCCTGACAAGTGAGTTGAGTGATTTTATGAGCTGCACAGTGACATCTCGCATGTCTAATGTTGAGTCATTTGTCTTTGTTATACCTGTCGTTGCTGGCAGGAACTGCAGCAGAGAATAATGAGTAAAGTGAATATATACTATTTCATCTTGACACAATTTAGATATTGCTTCCAATACACACTTCAGAGAATTAGTTTTTCTTTTTCTTTCCTTTTTTATGTTTAGGATTAACAGGCCTGAGAGGGATTTCAGTCTCTATTCTTCTCCGTAGATTCAGTAAATCCACCGCTGCCGGTCTTCTGAGATATTGTGTCGGAGCTCGAAGGAAAACGAGGCACACCCACAGGGCCCACATTACTATTAAAGGCAGAGTTAGAAAGATGGTCTGTTTTATGTTTGTTTCTCCCGGGGCTAACGGTGTCTTCCTGAAGAACTACACAGGTCGGCAGGGGCCAAAGCCCGCTTTGCATCGAGAAAAAATGCCTGAGGGGAAGATGGGAAGCACGGATATGTTGACACACAATTCAGTTCTCAAATGGAGGCATTCCATGTGGTGAATACAGAAATGCCAACACAGCAGACAATAGGGGCTGCCTCTCTTTTGCTATTCATGCACATATCGCACGTCATCATACACAAGGACGGATGAGGAGTGTAACAAAATTCATCCTGATAGATGTTTGAGTAGGAAGCCTGTCAGAGACATACTGCATTTAATTGATTTACAAGCTCAATGGGAAACTGTAAACAGTGAGAGGGGAATGTGAATCAGACTCTGAATATCTCACAACACACGCTGTCCGGTTTTAGCAGGGAAGTGGCTCACTTGTTTTTTGGAGAGTCTTGAGTGTTGAATAAATGATAGTAATTAGTGAAAAGGCTTTAAAACGCAGATGTTTCCCTTTAAGCAAGGTTGTTTCCCTATCGGTTGTCATATTGAACATAACAAAAAGCCATGGTTGCACTTGAAGTTTTAAATGCAAATTTTGTGATTGCATTTGAGAAGTTTGACCACACTTAAATCTACATTTTTTTGTGTCGGTTTTATTCTTCTTCGAGTTAATGTTTAAAGCAGGGTTTCCTATCATGTTTAATCACCAATAGAGAACCTAAGTTAATGTAAGGCCATTCAAACTCACCAGTTGGTGTGGAACATGATCAAAATATACATGCAACACAACACTTATGTGCTTCTATATATTTAAACTGTGTTTTGATTGTGCATGTAATATAAACTGAAGAGTATTTTTAGGATATAAACATCCGGGTGGACGACATGGATGAAATCCTATATCACTGTATAAGTAATTTAAATTCCTCAATATCAGTATACATTCTGATTATGTTTTTGTATGTGCTGCCAGGTAACTGCGAGTGGAAAGATTTTTCACAGCAGAAGAAAATCATGTCTGACTTGCCAATAGGATTTCTACAGATTTTGCTGCACAGGATGATTTTATGCAGCCTCTTGCATGCAGTCTACATCCAGTCTGGAAACACTCGCATAAAGAATTGATGCAGCCCTGTTGTATGCATATTGGACCAAACAACGAGTGTTTATGATGATGTGTAGCTAGGGTTGGGCGGTAAAGATTGGAATCTTCTGTTACGGCAATAGGTAATTTTACATTGTGAAATAATTATATTTCTTGATATAGCATTTTTCTGGCAGCTCAGTTCAATTCAATTCAATTTATTTTTGTATAGCCCAAAATCACAAATTACAAATTTGCCTCAGAGGGCTTTGTTGAGACACCTTGTTGTTGATGGAATGATCACCTCTGGAAATGTCCAGTTATTGACATATTAAATACCTGACAGTTTAAGGGACTTGCTACACATTGATGCAACAATCCTGTACATCCCGTTTTACCATGAAGCCATAGCAAAGGCCAACAACTGCTCAAGAAGTGATGTAATGGTCGAGTCAGGGTAAGTTGATGCCTCCGAGAAGGAGAAAAAACAATTGTGTTGCAAGCAAATTCATTAACTGCACCATACTGCAGTCAACAAAACAAAAAGCCTGAAGCCAGGCTTGATTTCATCACCAATAATTGTAAACAATAATGGCAACAATGTAACACTTTCTTTATTGTTGCACGATACATTAAAGCTTTTAGTACATTTTCACAGTTGGATTTACACCATGAGAACTGTAAACCTGCACAGAGTGGCTTGAAACGCGGTTTACATCACCATCGATTAGCTGCTAGATGTCTTCCGGTGTGACGGCTGGCGGAAAGGAGGACTGACAGTATTGTCACTCTGTAAATCACAGTCTTGGCGGACTATCACCTCTCTTCAGGCTGATCCTGATAGCATCTGTGTTCGTCTCTGGCCTACCACCGATCCTGACCTTCTATCAGATGCCCAGCCTAATCATGCAGTTCTTCTGCCGTCAGCACTCCAACTCCAGGTCCAGCGTGGGCACCTCCACCGTGTTGAAGTGAAAACAGTTTAAAGCACTTTCCATTTGCTGCTCTACAGGGAGGAGGCGATTTGTCCTTGGGGAGGTCCTCTAAGTACAATGGTCAATAATATCTGCGGTGTGTGAGCTTCAGACAGTCAGCCTTTGTTATCTTGAAAATAATCATACAGTTGGGAGCTAAATCTACAGAAACCTTCACTGAGAAGTTTCCTTTTTATCTCCAGTCCCCAAAGCAGTAAAAAGAAATTCAAAGTGCCCAGTGTGATTCATGTGACTGTTTTGATATCCCAATGCAGGCATATCATTCACACACTTAAACATACCCATAGTCCATTGTGTGAGAACAGCCTAGAGCAGTGAGTGGGATGTGTCCCCATGGCTCTGGCTCTATTCTCAAACATTCTGCTGATTTATTAGACTCATATTGTCAGATACTAAGCAAACCGACTAGTTTTTTTGAAGCATGGGCCAGTAATTACTCACAAAGGAATGGACTTTGTCCTATTACTGTTACTATAGCAGCAGCGCCTGACTGAATCTGCCGTCTCTCCGTCCATCTGTCTCTTTCATTCTTCAGTCATAGTATCAGTCGGAATAAGAAAGATATTAGAAGCATTATAAATGTTATCCATATTTCTGAAAATGCTGTAATAGCCCTGACTCGGTAAACAGACTGTCCTTTTACTTTCACTTGATGTACACTGTATCTATTGTAGCTAATTGGTGTGATCCATCTAATTAACCACTAATGGAAAACTTCTTGAAAACCATTCAACCGTTAATTCATCATAATGAGTAAAACTCTTTTGGGATGATGAAAACCGTTGCATTGTATTAACATAAAGGTTCGTTCTTGACATTGGAAACAGCCGCCAACTTGAAATCCATTTACTAACTTGTATCTGGAACTTTCAACCACATTTCATGGAGGGCTGCCACCAGCAAATGTATTGATCTGTTGATTATTACTTTGATTTATTGGATGAAAAGAAAAAAGCAGTGCCATTTTACTACAATACAAATGTGAAATCGAATCAATGGATATTGGGGATGTAGCCATGCACTGAGAATAAAGGGGAAATGTAACAGATATATATTTGATCAGATATTACTCAAGTTTCTACTGTGAAAAAAATAAAGGATTCATTTTAGAACGTCTCTGACCAATGGCATTAAATATTCCCAAAACTCTGTAATTTTACGTTAAAGTTCCAGTGTCTCTCCAAATTACCATTTCAATTTCATTTATTAAAGCCTGAGAAGACAGTGTGCAGCAGTTTTCAAACATGTTCAATAATCTCCATTTCATACGCATGTTCACAAGTTAATTTAGAAACAAATGTAAAGGAGAGAAAGACAGAAAACCTTCTATCTGTTTTCTCTCCATTTTTTTGATGGATCAATGCAGACAGAGACAAAACATACAAAAGGATGTCTACCCATTATGTTTGTCTTTGTATTAGAACCTGCAATCGTGCCTCTGCATTTTTCTCCGCTGTAACGTTAGTCTCTGCCACCCTTTAAAAACAAAAATTCTGACTCCAGAGACAAAGGCCGACGCCGTCATTTCCTGTAATTCATCATGTTAGCTACACAAGGCGCGACACTGGCTTGCTTACTACTCACACCTTAGGAGATGTTTCCACAGTGCCTGCCGTGCATCATAATATAGTCTACAGAATATAGATAAAGAAAATTCAGCTTTCAACTGCATCCTACTATTTTCCTCTGCAAATGTTTTTTTGTCATTAGAAAACTCCCTGTGAAGAAGAACATAAAATTAGTTTGAAACCTGTGGAAACAATCTAGTAAATTGACCTTAAGCTAAAGATTTGAGTATAACAGTTTAATATAACATATTTTAAGTAAATAAACTAATAATATATACTTTCAATGATTTTAGTTTGTGGTCATTATGATAAAATAAGATATTATGTTAACAATATGAATATCTTCATGTTCAGACAAAAAGCCAAGCAGGGGATAAACATTTAGTTTAAAGCACAAGCGGTGGGAAATTAAATTCAAATAGCATTCAATATCTGTGAAAGTGAGACTCAGTCTGACCAATGATGACACACTAAAATATGGAGAGCCAGGAAGAGAGCAGGTTTCTTGGTAACATTAACAGAGTTTCACCTTCTCACTGCACTCTGACTAGAAAAAACCATGACAAAACCAGCAAAGCAGCATTGAAGCTCTTATGTTACCTTCCCATTGCAGCATTCAGTTGTGGGTCAGAAAAGGAGCCTTTTGTTCACCAAACACTCCTGCATCATTCATTCAATCAAAGGTTTCATGACTGCAAATCATTGAACTGTCCAATCCTGTTGTGTAACTGGTAAATTACAGTGGTGAGAGTCAGCCTGAGAGTTCAGAAAAGAATTGGGGGGGAAAATACAACTTTTGATTTGGCTGTCTGCGATAAGTGACAACTGCAGCTGCACTTCTCTTAATGCCTGTGAGATGCTGACTCCAAGGAAACTGTGTTTACGTCAAATGAAATATTCTCCATCACCTCTTCCAAAATACAAAGTCGATATTTTATTTTTTTCCCCAAGAAGTCAGAGTCTCAATAGCTACTCCCTTTAATGTTCTTTTTAGTGGCAATGGAGGCATTTTTCAATAAGGCTTAGGAAGACTTATGGTTTGCAATGTGATTGACAGGTGTTTCAGCGTATCACAGTGGACTCCAACCAGGCTCCCTCTCCTTTAAAAATGTAGGAATAAGCATTATTGATAATATATGTTACAGTATGTTATTTTATATTATGGTATAAATATATATGATACAGTATATTTTCAGTGCCAATGGATACTGCATATTTAGGATTTACTACCTGATTGCAACACTGCACATTATGACCTTAAACACCCACAGATATTTAAAGAGATATGGAATTGTAAAAACTATACATCACAAGGTTTTTTTTAAGATATTCCGTACAAAGACAATCTGCAAATCCCCACATTTGAGCAGCTGAAAGCAAGGAATGTTTGGAATATTTCCTTGGAAAATTACCAATAATTTCAAAGAACAATCATATATGTATTTATGTATATATGTATTTACATGTGTGTATATGTATATGTATATGTATATATGTATATGTATATATATACATATACATATACATATATACGACTTCAGTTCATTTTTCAGCTTATTGAAAAATTAAATGATTTGCATTAATGCTCGTTTCAGCTTCTCACCTCCATTTAGCTTCATGTTTAACTTGAGATCAGTTGCAGCATTTGAACAAAGTGCGACGGACACATCAATTAATAATGAACAGCGTTAATTACCAAAGTGGTTTCACTGGACTGTAGAAATGTATTTTTCGAACAAAAGCCTTGCATGACGTGCAACAGAAAGTAGAAAAAAAAGGAAGCACTGAAGTTCAAAGGCAGTATTTCAATGCGCTTGGACAGGGCCTGTACAAAAGGGCTGTTCAGCTTGGTGAGTAGAGCTGTACTATAGGAATTGAAATGGTTGTCAAAACAACCTTTCCCTGGAGCTGCTTGCTCGAGTGGGAGGCTCGAGGTGGAAATGCACAGAGAGAGGTGGAACACAGGTTACTCACACACACTCACACGCTCATAAGTACAATCAGACTGTACAATTACACACCTGATTAAATGGAGTGACGCTATACCATAAATTGACTTTTCCGAACAAAACCTTGGGATAGTGCGGACCAATCCTGTCCTGAGCAAACTATTATAAACAGTGCTGGGACACCAGCTTTACTTAATTCACCTCTCCACTCTGTCTCAAAGGCCAAACCGTGCCCTTGGGGGATACAAAAGAGAGCTCTAAAATTCATCATACAAAAGCATCCTTTTTAAAAAGCAATTTTCTCAACCTTAGTGGCACAATAGTTCAGAGAATGGATATATCCCAAAAAAACAAGCTCCCAGGGGCCGTCGAAATGTATATCACTGTACAGCATCCCAGGCTTTCTTTTAAAATCCCAGCACTCTAAAAATCACATTTTCAATCACCCTTAGAGGCTGGCATGGAGGAGGGCCC
Organism: Ophiodon elongatus; assembly: GCA_016806645.1. Lineage (NCBI taxonomy): Eukaryota > Metazoa > Chordata > Actinopteri > Perciformes > Hexagrammidae > Ophiodon > Ophiodon elongatus. The sequence goes on from JACSYO010001502.1 coordinate 1,824,198, forward strand.
CTCTGCAGCACACAGCAGTGCACACGAGGGAAGCAGGAACCAACTACGATGGGATTGATGGAAATGAAGAGACGGTTAGAAAAGGCTTCTTGATAGTAGGAGTGTTGGAGTGGCAAATGAGCTTTTAAAAGTTTGTGAATTATTTCATTTAACATGTGTGGATTCAAGCCTCTAAAATTGAAAGATTTGCAGATTTCTTTCTCCTTTTATTTTGTATTTATTTGGAAGATATTTTGGGTTTTGGGTTTGGTCGAACAAAAAACATAAAATGGAAGATATGACCTTTGTCTGTTAGTAATTTAGATGGGCATTTTACACTATTTCCAGACATTTTATTGACTAAACAATGAATTGATCAGTTGGAAAGATAATTGACTCCTCAATCAATAATGATATGAATCCGCTGTTGAAGCCTCAGTGTAAGTGTAATTCTCTCCCCCCCTTTTTTTACTATACTGTGATAAAGTCTCCCAACAAGGTGACATGCATATATTATTTATGTGCCGAACTGATGCAGTAACACGGTATTAACTGAAGCAGCTGCATTTCACCACCCTCCAACACACAGAAGTTTTACTGAAGAGAGAAACATGGTCTCCCATTCGAAGCTGCTGATTTTCATATTGGCTGAGTCACACTGAAGCTTGAAACCATTACAGTGCACATAGGAGTTCACGGCCCAATGGAACCAAATGGACAGCATCCTCTGCAAGTGATAATGGGGAAGCAGTTTCCTCGAGTGAAGGACTTCAAATATGTCTTTTTTTCACGAGTGATAATAAAAGGAAACATGAGATTGTCTGTCTGTTGCAGGCGTTTGTCAGGTTGTGAAAACAGGTCTAAGCTGTAAGCAAAGCTCTCAATTTACTAGTCAATCTGCAGCCCAGCCCTCATGAAATGCTTCAGACAACATTACTAAAGTCAGAAAAGGCCCCCCAAAATCAGACATTTCTAAAATATGTTGACTCCTAACTCTGGCGGTCTAAATAATCTAGTACGGTATAGAATCAGCATAAATATGGTGTAGCGCGACCTTGCCTTTTAAATAATGATAATGATAATAATAATAATATTACCATATTTAAGTTGTTAAAGGTGTGGATGAACCTGTAATCTCTTGGTTGTCCGAAGGTGTCATTTAAACAGCAGGAATGGATCAATGGAGCTTTTCAGCGAGTAGACCACACACAGCAGCACGCAGCGAGGCAGATAGAGCAACAGAGCTTCAGGCTACATATCACAATGGCTCACACACGAGAGGTACTGATTTAAGTTGTATTTGTGGATATTGCTCTTTGAAATTCCTTGACTATACTCGAGTAATATTGGATCACTGCACCATGTTGCTTATGTTGGTACCAAGGAAGGATAATAAAATGCTCTGGTTTACAGAAAATCTGCAACTATTTTGATAACTGATTAATCATTAGTGTCAATTTCAATATCTTTAAACTGGATTTAAACGTAATTTTTAACAAACAATTAATACATAGAAGACTACTACAAATCAAAAAATTATCATTTGATTAATTCACAATTAAAAATCTTCCTTAGTTGCAGCCCCATATTCCATGATGTAAGTGAGTTACATAGTATGATAGACAGAAAATAAATTGACAACCAGTTTGCAAATTCATGAGAAATACCTGCGCTATTTAAATAAGGGCACAGTTAAAAGCTAATGAGTAGAAGTGTGTTCTGAGATGACTTTTGAAGATCCCCATTGTGGAGGGATTATCAGATGGTGGGCGAAAGATAATTCCATAGTTTTGAGGCCGAGCTAGAGAAGGCCCTGCCCCCATAACACTAAGTCCTGGATCTCAAGCCAGACAGAAGTCTGTGGTGAGATGCTAAATCCAGAGGCTGCATTATGCACAGGCTTGCAGCTGGGCCAGAGGCGGTGCATTGGGATGTGGGGAGGAAATGATGAGCCCAGACCTCTATGCACTGTCCAAATGAAGCGTAAAAAAATGTGACTTTCAGTGTCAAAAAGTGTTTGACGCTGAAAGTCTCCACTGTGAACCCGCCTATAGTCACATTCTACTTACTATCTAAATAAGATGCACCTTTTTAAATGGTAGCAAAATACTTTGGCATTGACAATAGACCAGGTTTTTGTTGGTCAATCGCTTCGTGCCGCCTCAAGATACTGATGCAGCAACAATGTGCCTGACCACACCTCATTTTAAGACCAACATGGACGAACAGATGCATTTGCTACAGGTACTTACACAATGTGGGTGCTGGGTGTGAAAATGAAATAGGCTATTATCTCAGCTATACAGACTAATACCAGCTCTGATGTCAAGTATTTTGTCTCTAAAGAAGTTTAGGAAATCTACTAATTTAGAGACAAGCACTTTTAAACAGGGTGTGGGAGTGGAAGAGTGTTTAACTTGCTAAAAGGTACCCTGGGATTATGAGACTTTTGTCAATACATTTTTTTTAAGTATTGAGCCCTGGAAATGTTGAAAGCCATTTGGTATTTATCTGAGAGAATTTCAAATGAGATCTGTGATTTATTTTGCTTCCACCTCCGCTCTGCCCTTCTACGTGCTCCTCTTGTTTCTCAAGTATTACTGTTGTGGAGACGCAGAGACCTAAGAGGAGAGAGCTAAATCTAGCGTATGGCCTTGAACATGGATTTGGCCGTTCACAGATTGTTAGAAACCAAAGGAATCAAGGGCAACTGTGGCTCAGTAGAATAGCGGGTCGTCCTTCAATATAGTCCAAGTTGCTGTGTCCTTGGGCAAGACACTTAACCCCATATCTGTGCCTGCGATGTTTGAATGCTGTATGAATGATTAGCGCTATACAAGTACAAGTCCATTTACCATCCATTTACAAAGTAAAAGGATAGAACAATGGGTCATGGCTTTAGGGGGACAGCAAATGTAGATGTTGAAATCTCAGAGAATGATGATATTGTTGAGAATGATAGTATTAGAACAATGTATGTGAAGAGATCAGAGAATGCACTGATGAAATCAATAGTGAGCTTAGGGGGTCTGTATACTAGTAGGCAGAAGACCAGCGGGGTGCTAGCTATCACAAAAGCCAGAAATTCAAAAGATGAAAAGGGGCCTATAGATATAATGAAGCTCTTGAGGGCATTTTGTGACTCAAGACAGCCCCACCTCCTTGTACATGTGACCTGTTTGGTGAAAGTGTGAGTAGCCTGAAGGAATGGTTTTAATGAGCGGGGAGAGGTCATCAAGAGTGAGTCATTACATGTTAGGACATAACAGAATCTTGACAGATACATGATGTGGTTGACAGCGATCTCGCAGTTACATTTGGAGGGAGGGGAAGGCAGGTATGGACTTATACTGTGTGAAGGGAGATTGTCATAATTTACTGAATAATGTTGAGTAGGGGTGTAACACTGTGTATTGTATTGAACCGTTCGGTACAGGTTGTTTGTTGGTTTGGTATGCAACATTCTCTTAGTGCGCCCTGTATGTACACTTGATTGTAGACAATACAGATTTAAAAACATATGGTTAAAGTGCTTGAGTCTCGCTAAAATGTGCATTCACGTGGGCATTTTAGTCAGTCCATCATGCCTGCCCTGTAGTGGTGCAACAGATCATAAAACTCACGGTTCGGCTCAATACCATGGATCAGAGTCACGGATCGGATCACGGATCAGATCACGGATCAGATCAGCACAAAAGGCAAAATATAACTTTTACAGATCTTGCCACTGTCCTAAACTATCAGGAATTCTAAATGTTATCTTTTTACTTTGTTAAAAAAATGTATAGTGTTTTTTTTTTCTTTGTAAAAACATACAATTAAAATGATGAGGAAACAAAAGATTGCATTTTTATTGAATCTTGTCATTAGTATTTTTAATGATGTATTATAATCTGCTTAGAGTTAGTGTTAGGAAGTTTAACAGTCATAATTCATCTCTAATATCTATTTTATACTAATGTGAAAACATCTCCTTTAAACAACTGGATTTATTCAAATTTCTCATCAAAACTACATTTTACAAGATTACATTAGAACACATCATTATAATGTTATAATTTACCTTCGCCCAATACTCATTTTCACTGAACAGAGCCTGAATGCATCATAATGTAACCGAACAGAACCTTCGTTTGTTGGCCGTTAGCAGTGCTGCTATCATTAACTAGCTCTCTTCCTGTTGATTTAAACACGGATTAGTTGTTTATAATGTAACCTTATCGGAGATCAGCGACTAGAAAAAGACAAATACCCTTGCAATAGAGTCCTTATCGCATATTTTACTGAATATTGGCAGATAACGATCGTCCGTAAAACTTTATTTCACACTATAAGCTAATGGTTATCGTTATACTGTGTAATTAGTCCGCGTGCCAAACCATGAGGGGGGATCCGTACGGATCACGGATCGACAGTGGTCTGTTGCACCACTACTGTTCTGTATAAATGAGCATAACCTACAGCCCAGTTTTCAACAGGTCATATTAGACTTAGAGCGTTGCAGAATCAGAAATACTTTTAATTTACATTATAGATTTCAGATTTGTATCTGTTATTTATTTATTGACAATATGCCAGTGTTTGTATGCCTTAACTGTTGAAGTATTGAAGAAAAAGAAAGAAAAAAAAGTTATTATCCTTGTTTTTCCTACTGTACCAAATAAGTACCGAACCGTGAATTTTGTGTACCGTTACGTCCCTACCTGCGGACAGAATTACGATGTATGAGTGTAAAACAGATTGGGACAGGCAGACCAGCTGACTGTAAGTTTTACAATCCATAAGTGGTATTAACAGCCATGAGTGGTAGGAGATGAATTTGGCCAGATGTAGGTGTGAACGTAGACGGGATAAACGGCCATAACCCCACCCGAGGATCCAGATTGGAACAGATATAATGATGCGTTTTCCAGTGTCCTTTTTGGGCAGAGATGAGTTGTTTGCATGTCGTTCCTCCTTTGTGCCCGATCACGTGGAGCAGTCCGGATGGCGTTTTAGGATAGAGGGTAGTGGTAGTTTATTGCAGATGTCCAGAATGCGGGCTCCAGGAAACCAATCAATGTGGCCGCCTTTGGATGTACTGTTCCTTACCATAGAGCTTCCAAGAATCAGTGTCAAGGTATGAAGCAGAGAGGGGGATTGTGGCAGTGGTGGTGGCAGATCTAACCAGGGATGAACCTTGGTTCTCCAATTATTTTGCCTGGGGAGGAAAGACCGGGAATTCCCAGGCTGTGATATGGAAGACGAGCCAGTCAAGATGATGACAGGAGGGTGCAGCTCTTCCAGGTTCTTCTCTCTGTAAAATCCGCAAGGGATTTGAAAGTGCTTATGGCCCCTGACCACTACCTTGGTTCAGCCAGCCGGGTAATTGGGAGTCGAGTAGTCTATAAAATGGGGTATATAGGCAAGTTCATCGTTTATATCACTTTAGCTTCTCTTGTCTGTTCTCTGCTTTTAGTCAAGAACAGAAAAGTTGTCGATATCATGTTATAGCCTTTTTATAATTATCTTTTAATAAAAAATCTAAACTGTTTATGCTCTATGTGGTATCGAATATCTATATTTTTCAAGGTATTGTGTCGAAGTTAGAAATTATGTTATCGTGATGACACTAGTCTGAAGGAACTCGTAGGGATTTTTTGTTAAGCTAAAGAGATAGTTCCTATTCTGTCTATTGTCATTTATCTACTGTCTTAATAAATAGGCACTTTGTTCCACTTTCTTGCAAAAAAAACCCATAGAATGAAATGAGCACTTGGCACTGAATCTTGATTGTGTACCTCTCATTTGTACCTTGGAGTTTTGATGAATCTCTTACACAAAACACTGCATGAGAAAGTTTATATCATAAATAAATCATGCCTTTTAAAGCCATATAAGGGATCAATTCTGACTCCATCTCTACAGTTTGAGATATGTGCCAGAAATACTGAAATGCCTTCATCTTTATTCATCCTGGAGAACACAACCACGAATGCCAGTGTTGAAAACAATATGTTTGGCTCTAGTTGAGATTCAGGCCTGTCCTTGCACTTTTCAGCAGATTTACCACTCATTGAATCGTACCGCGGAGATTCTGCTTGGAGGTCAGTCTGTAACGCACACTGACCAGCAGTGCTGAGAGGTCTGGGTGTAGGATCAAGCCATTTTGCCGGGGTCCCGCTGGGTCAGCTCAAAAAGAAGACCGAGACCTAGTAATCCTGGAGAACTCCCGCTGGCATCCTCGACGACAATCACAACACTCGGGGCTTATCTCGCTGCACGAGTGAATGGCAGAGATTGGGTCTGCTACAGTGAGTATTGTCTCAGCCAGCTCAACCTCTCTTGAGGGGAATGTATTTCTCATTAGAAATACAATCAAAAAAACTACCAAGTGAAACACCAAGCATGTCCATTACCTGCTCTCCCGTACATGTAATCATGATTACATCATTGTCTGCTGAAGACTCATCATTTCCGTTGAGATTTAGCTCTTTGTGTTGAAGGAGAACACAACGACTTTTCAGTGATTCCCCATTGCCATCACATTTAGCCACAATGAGGGTAATTTCTCCAGCCTTGATGAATATAATGGAGAGATGCATAGGCTGGAGGAAATGTGGTAGCATTCTGCTCTAGATTGCATTTGCATTTGAGATTCGCAGATTACACTCGTGATTTCATGAGCATCAGCTGGCACTGGAAACCTATAATGCCTACTAGAGATGCGATTTGAGGATCTCCGACATACAAAACGACAGCAGCATGAAACGGGACGCATTGATCAAAATAAATTAATAAAAGATGCGCTCATAAATACTTAATCAAATGTGAAATGATTTTCTTTTCTTGCCGGTGAGCCGGGGCAACGCTCTAGCCGCTGAGCTCTGTGACAAGTTTTCAAAGACGGGTGCGCGGGGCTCTCGAAGCCTCTCTGACAGGAAAGAGAAGCTACGAAAACATGCTTACAAAGATTATATTTACAATACACAGTGGATTGGCAACTGTCAACCTGGAGGTAATTATAGATGGAAATCAAATGCTTAACCCATCTGTTTTGCAGGCGTGTTATGAATACTTGCAGGTGTTGGATCGCATCCAGAATCACTGCACTTAAAAGAGGAGCTGTTACATGAGCTTAACAAAACTGCCATGTCTGCCGCAAAATTTAACATTGTTTGATCACCTAAATACTTAATTACTTTTTTTATTTTTTATTGCTATAATTTTTCAGAAGTCGAATACAAAACATACCAATTAAGAGTATTTGGATGTCTGTTATTGGAGTTTGTTTATTAGAGATCTTACAAGGAGTTTGACCTCTGGGGACTAATTAATGAATGTTGGCAAACAAAATTAATATATATTTGTTTACACACAGATCATATAACAACAATAATAGCAGTAAATTGTTCCTTATTTCGTGTCAAAACAATGCTTGAAGTATTTTGGACCCCAAATAATGAGGAAGTAAAGCCAATAGTCAAGTCTTCTAAATTTAGTGCAGATTTCAAAATGATTATTTGAATCGATTTCCAATAATTAATGTGATACAAATATGAGAAGTTTGGCGCATTAAGAAACGTAAGTAGTTTGTAGCAGTTATTCTCCAGACAGGTTAAAAGATTTCAGAAGAAGAGGGTGCAACAAGTTCTTTTCTTTTAGTCTCTAATCATATGAAATTGTCACGGATTTCCTTCTTTCCAAGTGGGTACGCTTTGACATCTTACTATAATAAATACTGTTTTTTTTATCTCACACAATCAAAACATAAATTAATACATGAGATTTCTTATCTAGTCTGAAATACAGACACATATGTACATCCTGACAAAATCACACACTCACACATCATCCTCCTCTATTATTTTAAGTTTGCATACTGCACTTTTTATACGTGAAATAATTGTTTCACATCAGCCGATTTCCTTGTACTATTTCTTGTGAGTTTGTTTCCTCAAATTTTTTTTTAGAAAAAGAGTGCCTAGATATCAGTATGGTATTAAGCAGAGTTGTGTGTAGAGGCTAAACGTAAAAGCAAGTGAAGTGTAAGTTTGTGAATCTTGCCAAGTGGAATTCACTTCTGACACATGAGCAATAGCCAAACCATCCAGCAGAAATAAAACTTGTCAGCCGCTGTCGACAGGGTAAAAATATGAAATTGGCCTCGTCTTATCTCACACCAACAGCGTGAACGCAGGGCTACATCTCACCTAACTCATACGTTCTTGTGATTGTTGCAATATCGGCGAGTTTCTACCCCACCAATTCTGACCGTCCTGCAACGGTGCCGACGTTATGTGCTGACTGAGTCATCTTGAAACAAAATGCGTAAAAAGAAGCTTCGCCTGAAGGGCAGGTGAAACTGTTTATCCCCCAGGCATTCTTCTACTGAGATAACGCGGGCTGAGTTTTGAGGATGGAGGAATATAATAAAGCGGGAATCCATTTAAGGTACAGGCGTCTCGTGGTAAAAGCTGCGTGTGCTGCGCTGCCTAATCCTGAAGAGATAGCTTCATTAACTGTCTTCATCCCCCTCTCTGTTGCACCAGCCAAATGCAGGAGTATTGAATAAGTAATGTAAGTTGAACTGCTGAGTGACAGGATTTTCACCACACCTGTCTACACGCTGGGTGTGCTGAGAGGCCTCTGAAAGCATCAGCCCCATCAATCAACGATTCCCACCACTGACAACATGTTGCGGTGCTCTAAATGGGAATTTGTCAAGACGGGGCTCGCAGGCATTATGGGTTGTTTGTAAAATGGGAAAAAAATATATCAATATGACTAAAATGATGACTAAAAGTGATGCTGTCCTTAACTAAAGGTCACAAATGGTCAAATCAGAGCATGTATGATATGATGTTTTGCTCATTAGCACAAAGTGCATGCAAGCTGGCAAATACAACATGTAAGTGTTTTTCTTTGGCAGTGTGGATGACAACTACAACTGTGGTCTCTTAGCAACAATTTAATAAAAGATAAGTTATCAATAGAATGTTTGTAATAGAAAGATGCTTTCTGTTTAACGTGATGAGTGGGTGACCAAACCACAAAACAAATACATGAAGTGATAATCTTTTTAATTACATTACTTTTATAATGCTGTGATAAGTGTGAATAGCTTTAAGCCAGCATGGGTTACATCAATTTGTGGAGAACAAATAAAAAACTAAGGAAACAGATTTTCTTTGATGATTTCATCGTTTACTAGTTGTTGTTCTTTTGTAAAAGTAACGTATGAAACAATCATTTTGCCAGGAGGTCGTTCTAAAGCCTAAATTTCTCTTGAATTTCAAAGTCTCTTTGTGGTTTGTTTCTGTGAAAGCTGGCAGTATTGCCGGAGGCGGTGTCATGCCAGTTTAAAAATCCTCAAAATCTCAGGTGTAAAGGTTAGAAATGTGGGCTAGTAACCAGAAAAATCATCATCTCACATTCATTGCAAGATGCAAATGCAAAGCTGAGAAAGTGTCACAGGGAAATCCTTACTTGCCTCTGGATTTGAGCAAAGCAGTAAAAGTAAAACATCCACCTGAGAATATTCTTATAGGATTCCTTTCCATCAAGGGATATTCAGTGTTTTCAGTCATATTTATGAAAAGTTGTATCTTCCGTTTTGAAAAAGGGCCTGAACGTGGCCGTGTAAGAAAGATTAATAGTTTAAAGCAACTGTTTTTCGGAGAATAGAGGAAGACGGGTCACGCCTGCTCGTCAAAATACAGCATCTGGTTCTGTTGCGCCGCATTGTGAACTATTGATGCTCCTGTCAGATGATGAATTTTTGCCAGCAGCGAACATTGATTGTTTTTGACAAAACTGCTCAAAATGCTTTTTGCTTCTGAAGGTGGGTGGTGGGGAATCCAAACCTGATCTTTGCTATTGAGGTGTCAATTACTAAAAAGAAAGTCTGGAGCTGTAAAGGATTTGAATCCTTATCCTGAGACCATGACCACAACTGTACTGGTCTGAGATCAGATTGGGGGTCCAAAATTCACTCAATTTCACTGCATATATTTCTAAATGACAAATTGTTATTCCTAAATTAAATTGAGACAGAGCGAGATAATCAGTTCGCTACATACATATAATACATCATACAATAAAATTACAAACAATAGTAAAATGTTGTGGAGTTTTTGACGAAAATAAACGGCAGTGCACTCACAAAGGCAGTGAAGAAGAATACTGCCACCCGGGATATAAACAATGCACAATTTGAAGTATTACAAAAATTGTGTTTGCAAATGTTTTTATGAGGAAGGGCATTCTTCTTATTTATGGAACAATTACTGAATAAATACTTCTTAGTTAGTATATTAAATTGTTAGGAATACTTATAGAACCAGTGTTCCGGCAATTATTTTGCAATGTAGGTCAATTTGCAAATAAAGCTTGCAATTGTGTTGCTGCAAAGTGCAGTGGAGCAAGATACCCGGTCAACAGGGCCACCTCGTCTTTAAAGACTGATAAGCAGAAGCCATTTGAGCAACTCTAAACTTTTAATCAAGGCATCATTTAATGATCGATATTCTATCCACCAGATCCTAACATGAGCCTCGAAAATATTGAATACAGAGCCATGTCTTGCATTAATTCAATCCATCTCAGATTATTGATACGGGCCCGGAGAAAAAGAAACTGAGAGGAAACTCATAGAGTGATGGAACGATGGTAGCAAAGCTCCTGGAGAGGGAGCGAAAAAATGAATAAGACTGAAACATAGAGACAAAGAGCCTCTCGAGGTCATCAATAACCCCAACGGAGGCCACGGCAGCACTGTCCGGACACTTCAACACGCCTAAAATATTATCTCCGGGCTGCAACATCTACTCGAAGACATGCTTCACCCCCCACCCCCACCCAAAGTCGATTAATATTGATTCTGCATTTGAGCAAGCATGTGTGTCACCTCAGGTGGAACCAAATTACTTTGAAACACCCCAGGAGGGCTCTGCTTCTAGGAGAATACTGAAAACCATTAGCTGACTGGACTGGGAAAATAAAACCGAATTAAGGCAAATAAACAATAATAAAAAGCCTGCCGTTTCAAGCGGAGAAGGATCAGTCAAGAGTAGCCGGAGAAAAAAAAAACCTGCACTAATGTAAAACACCGTATCAGTGTTTGTGCTGGATTAGAGCCTGCTACTTTCAGTTCTCAAACTCGTGCACCATCTATGAAAATGATGAAAGTGTCAGCACCTCATGCACACCCAGATGTTTGTGAATATATTAGTCTGTGTTATCCTGTGCTCCTAAGCTTCTTATCTCCCTGCTGAACCTGTGCATGAAACATCACTTTGGATCTCTCTCTTCCCTGTCCATGTAGCTATTTGTAACCTTCCCATTCTGATAGCTACAGCTGATTATTATCAAGTATTTACTATCAGTAAATTAGCAAGTAAACATCAACAACGGAAATGGTGGTGCGTTGAACACCTCACTGTGTTCGGCAAGAGTTGCAACTACGGCAGCTGAGGAGTCATTTTGGAGCTGGATGAAATGAGTTTGAATGTGTTTAATATTACAAAATACGCTAAATGTTACGGTTACTTCCAGTAATACTTTCCTTCCAGAATAGCAGAGAACATCCAAATTGAGTGAAGGGGTATGTGTGGAAATTGTGCTTCCTAATTATAGTGATCAAAGATTTGCCTCGCATTTCAGGATGTCAAAGGCAAACACGTCGATGCTGATTGGGTAACACCTCCAACTCACCCACCGTAGGAGAGAAGAAGTACTTCAAAGCCCATTGCACACCTTTTCACACAGTTCTGAGGAAACGTGTCTTTCAACCAGGAAATTGTGGCAAAATCGACGCTCACTGTTTTTAGATTTATCGTGCCCGGGGTGTTAATACTTCATTTCTCACCAGCTATTGTCATCATTATAGTGTCATTATTGACTTGCCGATTTAACATTACTGTTACAGCTTTGATTGCCTCGGAACCCTCCACCTCCTCTACACTGGAGACGTTCAGCAGCATTTTCATTGCGCTCTACAGCTCAACTGTAACTGCGACAAGACATTTAATCTATTTTTGCAGATATTTAGTCGATAAATCAATTAGTTGGTCGACAGAACGTTAATTTACAACACTTTTGATGATTGAGTAATTGCTTTAGTTATTTCTCATGGATAAAATGACAAAAATGTACTTGTTAAAGTCTCTCAAATGGAAATATTAGCTCTTTTCCATCTTGGTACACTGAATATTATTAGGTTTTGGAATGTTGGTCAGACCAAAATATGGAATTTCAATGTCAACTTGCATTTTTGCTTATTGTGATGGCAGTTTTCCCTATTTTTCTATATTTTATTGACAAATAGATTAATTAAAACTAATAGAAATGGGTTAACTGCAGGGAAATGTATGGATGCATTCAGTGTAGACACTGATGAGGGACTGACGCTGCTGACTACGGTGTACAGTTGTCAAATGGCTTGGGTCTGACTCCACTGACCGGCATGGGTCTCTCTGCATGGGCAAACACATGCAAGACTCTAAATTGCACACCTGACTGTGCATGTCAGCGTAAATGGTTGTATGTCTATTTACGGTGTATCGGCCCTGTGATAAACTGGTTACCTGTTCAGGGTGTACTGTGCTTCTCTCCCTGGGTGAGTAGGCACAGGCTCCAGCTCCTCTCCACCCTACAATATAGACTGTGAATGATGTTTCATCTGCTTATTTACTCAAGTAAAGTACTTCAATGGGCTTATTGGTGCTATGTATGCAGACTAAATACTGTTTTACAATTATATAAACACCATAGCACTTTAAAAAGGGCTTATTCTCCAAGACATGTCTTTCTGCTTTTGGTGCTGCTGCTAATAAATACATTTACTTGAACTGATAATTTACCTGGTTGAGGATTTGTTTTCTCTTTATATTTATACATCAAAGTGTCAAAGTGCCATTACTTATATTTACAGGATAAAATAAACAATCTATCTTAACCATACAAATCCCCTCCCCACAATATGTCACAAATCTTTCAAAAGGAACATAATGTCACAAAACACAATAATATTTTATTTCTTTTGTAACCTTGCAATTTTGGTCTTGGTCATCTTTTAACTATGAAACCATTGAATATAGAAACAAAACACCACCTAATTTCGGTCTGCGTGCGACTTTAATGACACAAACTGCATCACAGTTTTGCACAAACTGCTTCCTGTGGGTGTCGTCATTAGCAGACCCGCTGCAGGTCTGTCTGATAGGAGTGGAGGTCAATTGACAAATCTGATCCAATTCAGGCTGCTCCAAAAGTGGATAATCCGGGTCAAATCTCATTCTCACTTCTCAGAAATTGACTGTCATCACATATGCATTAATGCCTACCCACGCATATCAAATAGGACATCTTGAGGAACGATTCGACCACTCGGTTCAAGAGGCTGATTATCAGACAGGCATCTTCACCGCAGCAGAATCAAACGGCACTACAGATACATCAGACACACTTTCTCACTTATCGTTAATGCAATCAAAGGGCTCTCTCTCTCCGAACAGACTCTCGAATCAACATTTGGTGAGAGGAAAGGAATCAAATGTGCCTTGGTTAATGTGTTGCCAGCCGAAGGACTTGGTGTGCTGAGACAGGCAGAAAGAGAACCCAACTCTGAAAGCCTTCTACTGATTGGTTATTTCAGCAGAACTCTGCAGCACGACAGGGAGATAATGAGCTCTCTTTGATCAGAGGAGCATTGTTGTATATGATGATCATCTGTCTGTCTGTGTGTCTGTCTGTGTGTCTGTCTGTGTGTCTGTGTGTGTGTCTGTGTGTGTCTCTGTGTGTGTGTGTCTGTGTGTGTGTGTGTGTGTGTGTGTGTGTGTCGGCAACAGTGCCTGATGAATATTCAAGTCAGATTGTCTGGTAATATCCCTGAGGAGCAGCTGGCTTGTTGTTACACACACATGGGAGGCTTGCCACGCATCTTGTCACAATCACATGATTGTTTGAAATACCAGTGGTGCTGCTGTGGATCATGAAAAGGCCTTTTAAAAGGTAACTCTGGGGCGAGGAAACCGAATCTCACGGATATTATAAAGATAACAGCTTATTATCAGTTTGTTTTGTTTTGGATGGCTGAAACAGAAAATGATGATTGCATGCTAATTACTTTGTAAACTGTATCAATTAATCATTTAAACATAAACAACGGCCAAAACATTCATCACTCACCAGTTGAGAAATTTGCAGGACTAATTGTTTCTATTTGGTTTCGCTAATTAAAGAGAAAATATCTGTTAAATTGTGTTTTGCCTGTTTTATTTACTTACTTACTTACTAAATAATCCTACGCTTTTTGAAAAATTATTTAATTTTTTTCCACGAGACCCTCAGGGTGGGCAGCCGTTACAGTAGATTTATCTTCTGAATGCAGCGTCCTCCTCATTTTTTGGAGGCAATAATTAATCCCTCATTTCTAAAAAAATTAAAAAAAATAAAGCTGCATAGAGATAAGGGACTCTGGTCTGGGAGTCATTTGGTATAACCTCTGCATCACACAGCCCAAAGCCTATTTGTTGTGTCACATGCAGTTGTTCTCACTCAAGCTGGCAGAGCAACACAGGACGGTCACAGCTTTGTTTTGCCTGCACAATCCCTCTCTACTGAGGGTCTGCACACACTCTGGACCACCTTTTATCTATTAAATCCATTCAAATCACATCCCACAGCTGTAAATATTCCATATTTCCACCCCTGGCAACATTATGGGTTGTATTTTTCTGTTCATAAATACTTGATGGCGGACATTTTAAAAACTGTTGTGGTACAGCTGAGACCCGTGAGTGTGTGTCGTAGCAAAAGTCTTTCCAAAGCACTAACTCCACTCGACCAAGACCATCCATCTCCACTTATAATGTGCATTTAATAAGAATTAAATTGGCGGGAGGAGAGATGCGGTTGGAGCCGTGTGATAATGACAGTTTGACTCTTCATGGCTTTGATATGTGGATGACAGCCCCCTGTAAGGCCTAATGGAGCCGTTCCACCAGCATCTGTTAAGAATGCCTCATTGAGTTTACAATTAGTAAAGGCCACGGTTCACTGCCAGGCTGTGTGACCACGGAGAGTGGGCAAATCCAAGAGCCTTTAACACTTTGATCTCAGAGCGGGAGGGAGAGCTGTTGGAATTGTATTATTGTAGTTTTTTAGGGTTTTAATGCTCCCAAATCTCGGGGGCTGCGACCACTGTTGGCTAAACTTTCCTTATTGAGTTACATACTGCCGTGTTTTTTGATTTGTAGTTAGCTGACTTATTGACTTTTATCTACTTGTGCTACTTTTATACTTAATTTTAGCAGGGCACAGATAAACTATGTATGGTTTCCTCATAAGAGTTAAACAAGAAGTAAACACTCCAAATAAATGTAAGGCTTTGTTTTTTTGTTTGTTTTTTATTTCTTTTGTTCAACTTTAGAAACATTAGAAACAGTAAGGTTTCTAATGATAAATGCATTTAAGGCAACAGCCTTTAGAGATGTTAAATAAAAGTAGGAACATTCAGTGTACCATTATTCTATAATTACCAGTGCCGACAGTGTGTGTAACTGGTGTTGACTTCACCTTATGAGTCTGTGTGTGTCATAATGCAAAATGTGATCCTGGAGAAACCTAATATATCAGGAACTTCCACTGAGGTGGTTTTGAGGACTTTGTCAGGTGTTTATATTTACATCTGTATGTCTGTTGACAGATTTTGTCAACGTGATCGCATCACAACCATGCAAGATGCAGTCACAAAACTTTACAGGTGTGTAGTTGAGCTCAAAATGAAGGTCAAGTTCAAACACTGGTGGTTCAAGGGCTGGTTAATATGGCCATAATCTTCTATCAGGATACAGGTCATTTCATATCAAAGTTTTGATATACATCATGATTTAGCATGTTTACTGGTAATTTGATAAATAAATAACCACTGTGTTGGCTCAGGAGTTACCACAAAACAGTTTTAGCTTCAGTCTAATTTGTATGGAGTTTTAGTAGTTGGACTGACGTCTGTCCATAGTTGAACCATCTAAATTGCCTGTAGGTGGGAGCTTGGTTCTGCTTGTTTGTCTCATGCTTTAACACTGTGATGGACCACCAACCTGTCCAGGGTGTTTCCATTCCTGATGACCAATGCATGCTGGGATAAGCTTCAGATCTCCATGACTCTGAGAGGAAATAATAGATTTTGAAACTATTACCAGAAAATTGTTTGATATCGCAATGTAGAAAGTCAAAGTGTAGACATCTGAGCACTGGTTGTTATTTTCAGGTTCTCTTATCTAATCTCTATTTATACCTAAGTTTTAATCGCCTAAATTAAACTATTAAATTGACCAACATTCATTGCCAGAACCAACAGTAACTTTTGAGGCATTTGGCCCTCATATTGCTATTATGTCATCATGTCTTTGTCTGATTACACGAGTCAGAGTATAGTTCTAATGAGAGTAAGCATAATCTCTGCAGCACAGTTGGGCTGCTCAATCTTTTAGTTTATTATTGTCATTATTAGTATTTCTTGTCCGAATAGATCAGCAGACAGAAACCAAAAGTATTTCATTTTCAGAGAAATCAACATGCAGTCCGATATGTAAGCTAGAAGCTGCCGGGCTCTTTTTTTTTAATTACCATATTTTAATTTTAAGATTAGATTTAAGAATCCTTATATTTTAGTTACCAAATTAATGATTTTGCCTTGTTGAGAAACAATCAGAAGTAGAGAACAATATTTATTAACATATTTTATTTTGTGTGTTTATGATAGAGGCATAAATCACAACCACAATTATTTTCTGTTTCAGAAAGAGAAAACATTTTGTTGCATCACTTATAAGATATTTAATCTGTGATCACAAGAAAACAATCAATCGTGAGTATGGAATTTGTGTTTATGCACTTATTTAAGATAATTTAGAAGGATAACATCAATAGTGTAAATCCGAAAAAAAGATGCAGCTCGTTTCCAAACAAAGCTCCCCATTCCGACTCCACCCAAATACAGAAACAAGACGGGTGAAGCAAAAATGTAAAGTGGATTTCTGAGAAATAAAGCAAACCCTAAAATAATACAAAACAACACGATAATGAAGCAGAAAGCCACCTCTCAAACAGATGCCTGTATACATTTTTGAACGCCTCTGACAGAGAATACCATCAACAATCCAACATAGTGCATATTCCCAAACCCAAAACAAAACTAACTAAATTAACCCACACAGATACATAGATCCAAATTATAAATAGGCCCTACTCAACAAAATAAAACATAAAAGTGCTAACTGTTCCATTGATGTGCAATTATGCCATTCAGTTGTCCCTTTGTAGTCCTGCTGCTTTTAGCATATAGAGTGAAGCATCAGCGAAGATTGTTTTCAAAGTTCAGTTGGAGAAGAGAATGAGACCAAATACTCACACACTTCATCCAAACTATCTCCAAATAAATCATTCTGTCCCAGTCATCAAATCTGGTAAAGACCTGCCTCAGATCGTCTCACAAACGTATGATCAATAGTGATGCTAATCAGAGCTTATTGCTAAGGCAGCTGTCTTCATCAAACATGTCATGTGACTCCCGTGTGTGCATTTTGTTAAATTGAATGCTCAGATTTTTTATCAAATTTTGCTAAATTGATTTAAATTAGCATATTTTCAAGTTCAATTTGTATGTAGCAGCTTTTGTAGTGCAGAAACAATCCATGTAGAATAGGTTATAGGGAAATATTGGAGTTACGGTTGTGTATCGAGTATTGGAGTACATATAAAAACCTTATCCACAAACTTCCAAAATGTCTGTGTAGTACTTTATACTCTGCTCCCAGCACATTTAACCTCAGTTTGTCTTGTTTTTTTGTTCATTATGATCTTGGTCCGTAGTCAGCCTTGCAAGAATAAGGACCTAACACATGCATCCCTCCCGCCCTCCAATCCCAACAAGTGACCCTGTGAGTTGGAAGAAGTGAAGCATATGGAGGCGCCGCCCCCCTCAGCCCCACTGCTGACACCAAAACCAGTCAAGTGAAACAACACATCTCCATGGCGAAAGCAGAGAGCAAGCACTTCATCTCTCACCTCAAAATCATTATTACCTGATTAAGTGTGATTAAGAGAAGATCATTAGCAGCTGCATGTCCTGTCAGTAATGATTACCGTGATGGGTGCGTTATACCCGATAAGCTCATCTGCAGGCTTGGCCACTTTAATGATTAGGGAAGCATTGTTTAGCAGAGCTCTTGGACGAAAGGTTGACTTGCTATCGTCTGAGCAGAAAGTCAGAGTGAGGTGAACATCCCACAACTGCATTATAATGAACTAAATTGTTCTACAAGGAGGATGACATTGAACACATTTTTAACTCCAATTCTTCTACAATGTATAATTGTGTTACTCATGTTCAATCTATTTCTGATAATGTTGATTATTTGGGTATTCAGGGGTTTAATTCTAAAAAATACCCCATTCCCATTTGGGTTAGTTTGAAAACTAAGTGTAGGAGTTGAAGGAAAATTGGTATTATGTAGTGATTGGGAGTGAGGAAAAGAGCGAGCACATTAACATCTGAACGTGTTCAAAGAGTAAGAAAACGAAGACGTTTTTTTATCATATTACTTTTTCAGGAAAAGATGTTGAAAAGGTTTCTCAAACTGGCTTATTCAGTGAATTCTGTTGCTGAGGATTGTGCAAAAGTTAATTTGCAAAGTCCAATCAATGAAACAGGACCTGGAGTCTTGCAGAAAAAAATACACCTGACTTTCATCTTCAACTTCATCTTAAATGATTTTTTTCTAATTTGATTATATATGTCAGCTGAATTAAGGAAGAAGAGTAAATAAATTCCCCAGAGTGCAAATGCCTCAGGAATTTGACTGCATATGAAACGGATTCAGTTGCTTGCACTATAAATATCTGGAATTAATTATCATTAGTGAGGAACTTTGCAATGCAGTGATATATGCAAATGTCTTTTTTCTATCTTTCAAAAGTTATCTACATCAACTCCCCACTAAAAGACACTGGTGATGTCTGACATTAATATTTGCATGTTTGATATTGACATGTGAGTAGTCTGACAAAGAAGTGATAAACTCCCCCACACTGTCAGCGCAAATGCATTTAATGAAGCAACATTTTGTTCATATAGGAATTAAACATCAAACAAGTAAGAAAATGTAATTCAACAGTAATGTGCAGAATGTAACCTCAGATGCACCACGTTACACATGAATCAAATAGCCTAGAAAAACACATTTTATGAGATAGATTAAAGGTGCATCTAATATACTGAAAACTGTGTGTACACTGGCCTCCATTACAACAGCCATTTATATATATTATATATTTATAATGGGGTTCTGATCACAGAGACTCCTGGGTCAAATTAAACAGTCCATAATTAGGCTAATTAATGTACACATGAATAATATGTATAATGTAAAAATAGTAGTAGTAGTAGCTCAGTTGCTTTTTACTGGAATTTTGTTTCTAGTTTTAACTTATTGACACTGTGGGTTTGCTGCTATTAAACCTTGTAGAATGAGTGACAAAATGAAAATGAATGTGACGAATTGGCACAACATAAACCTTTATCCATATAATCCCAATAAGATGCTGAAAGAACAGATATGCATTGTTTACCATTTTAAAGCTTGCCTATGTAAACTTTTACATGTTTCATAAACCAGAGAGTTAGGGCATACACTATGAGTTATGTCTATCAAAATTGCTCTTCTACCTATGTGAAAATGTATATTGTAGGATTAGGTGTAGAATTGGCCTATGTATAGAAAAACAGGATGGGAAAGAATTGATTGGGGAGAAAAAAATGAAATTGCTTCTCATCTTCTGTCTCTAAATATTTACAATTGAACATGTCTTTTTAATATTAAACAGTTAAAAAGATCACTCAAGCATCAAATTATATTTAAATACCACAACAGTATGGATACGTCAATTTTGATTAAAAAAAATAGACAGAATTTTATTCTCAACCAAAGTGTTCATGACAAAAATGATTTCCATTTTAACTGAGGAAACGCAGCCTGGCACATGTCATCACATTAGACAGTCTGAGCAGAGTTAGAGTATAAAAACAAGACCAGAACGCTATTAAATTTGCATCATCGACTTTGAGTTGAAAATCATTGGAAAGTTCATTTACATGAAAAATCTATTTCACATGCTGATTCTGTTGATCCCCTCTTTGTGGATACAAATAGCCATCAACAGAAAGGCAGGCAAATCATGCCCTGGAGACAAGGCTGTGCTTTACAAGCAGCTTGGAGTGAAAGGGTCTGCACTAAAAACCCACACAATTTATTTGAAAGAACACTTTATCGAGCATACCCCTTCATAGGCCTACATAGGACTGTCCCTGCATTTCAAATGCATTATCAGTGAAGTTTATAGTAATACAACCCATACCGGCAAAAATAATTATTTAGAAAATTGTACTTTATATTTGGTTTTAATGATTCAGATCTTTTACCGATTTTTTTGCGGGAGAGAGGGGAATCCTTTCAAAATACCACATTAAAACACCAAAACATTGAGAGGTTCATGCTGTGATTAGGTTCATAAAATTGGATTGTGATTGTCTGGATATTGTCAATATACCTAGGAAAGGCATACATCCTGGGATTATCCTAAAGGTCACTACATGTCATTTTATATTGTGATATCAAGTTACAAAAAATTGTCTCATTACGTGAAATGGCTAATATGGGGACTGACATCATCACACATTAATACAGTTGGGATAAATGGATTCACAAGTCATACCCAATTTATCCAAGACTGTTTAGGGTCCCCAGTATGCAGAAACATTCAAATACACACTAGTGGTTACCGTGAGAACCCATTTTCATTCAGATATTAGGGGTGAGGGTTCAAGGGACCCCTTCGAAAAGCCCCATGCTATTTTTTACCTGGGCCAAAATTAAACTTTGGAGCATTATTCAGCCCCTTTAAGACAAGCTAGTATGGAATGGTTGGTGCCAACGGTTTCACTGCGTCGTCTAGTTTCATATGATACCTGTATCTTAACTCTAGCTTTAAGAATGCCCGCTACAGCCTCTCTCTCAGAGGGTTAATTACTGAATTATGGTTATTATGGAATTATGATGATTAAGCACATTGTCTGCATCCATGTTTCCTTCTTTTTTTCGCATCCTGGTCATGTTGCGGGAAGCATAAAACTATGCTCTTTGATTTCCTTTTGCTGTGTGCACATGAAGACAAATGGAACATTTAAATTCATTGATTACCAAAACTGCTGCTGTTAGAATTTCCCAGTTGTTCACAGATCTGCTCCAGTACAGCCGTTCATGACAAGTGTGATGAGAGAGGGGATACAGCTCAAGCAAAGAGCATCAGATAAAGATGCCTCCATTGAGGTTTCATATGGAATGCTTCCAAACAGACAGTAAGATTGGTTTCCAATTCCTCCCATCAGACAAATTGAGCCCAGTGGCCAATTATTCCCATTGCCAATTAACCTTGCAACCAGCCCTCTCTCAGCTCCTGCGTGAGTCAGACTGCCAAATTTGCTTTTGCCTGTCACGTCGACACCACTGATGAAAACGGACAGGAAAATTCTGTGCCGCCGCATAGATTAAGCCAGATATATTGTGTAATCTATACCAGCTCCAATAGGGTTTACATACTCAGGGGGATGTTGAATGTGTGACAAAGATGCAACACAGACTCTACTTGGTGATACCTGAGAGGAAACTGTTTAAATTATAGTTTTTAATATTAAACATGTAATTTTACATAAAAAAATTACATGTTTTTATTTAAATATTTTTTTTATGTTATGTTTTTTAAGTATGAGTATGAAGATTTGTCTTGGGCTTCATTACTCTGGCATTAATTAACCAAACAGCTGTGGACAGACATAAAGAACAGGACATCAACAAACATCATGACTTGAAAAAGACTTAGGCTCATAACATACGTGCTTTTAACAGCATGTGTAGACATGCAGCTGCGATGAGAACACCATTATTTACATACTTGCATGCACACTTTGTGTTTACAGTCCCTGGAGGATTTAAAAGCTATCAACTCAGTGGCAGATGAGGGCCAAAGGTTACTATTCTTAATACAGTCACAGCAGAAAAACAACAAGCTTCACTAGTTTCTCTACATAGCGTTGCAGCATTGGTGTGGGGGTGTCTGCTGCTATTGCACTTTGCATCCTGTACTGTACCATCTCATGTGCTTTCAATTACATCTTGAAAATGAAGGAACACAGGATATGCATTGTATATTGCCATGATGTGATGCATAGTTAAAGCTGTATTACATAACAGTAAAAAGTCATGTTGCAGGCTGTAAAACCAAAACAATGAGTTAAAAGACTCTAAAACACTTCGTAGAGCTGACGGGACCTTTAGAGTTGGAAGATAATTCTCCCTCATCGCTACATTCGACACCTTTCACATTGCACATATTGTCATATGTTCCATTGTTGATGTAAAATTACTGATTGTTGCAGCTTTAAGTATATTAGTCCTCATAGAAGTGGTTCTTAAATATTGTGTAAAATTGTGTTACTGAAAACAAGGGCATTAGGAGAATAAACATTAAGTATTCTAATTTTGGTTATGGGAATAATTTACATTTAACACATATTTTCCGTTCTATGAATTCCTGAACCAGAGCATCTATCTATCTCAAATTCAGTGATATTCATTGAGTTTATGCTCACTGATAATAACTGAGTAGGTAGGCCTTTGGTGTCTCGCTCAAGGGCATTTCATGGCTGTAAATGGTCACATTGTCTGTTGTGGGAAAAAGGTAACATGAGTGGAAAAACTTTTCAGCCATAAATGCTGATGCACACAAAAGAGGTGATTACGTTTATTTTACATTACATTACTATAATTCCATGTTCTTATTCCATCATATACACCCTGTGCACTACTTACAAATGTAGCGTAAGTAACCCTCTCTTACTTCATAGGGCTGGGATTCAAATTACATTTTTAATTGGCCAACAGTAACGCTGTATTTTAGGGATGACCAAGTAGATTTCAGGTTATGCAGTTAGTAAAAGAGAAATATGCTATTTTAACATCCCGCTATTACCACCATTCATCAGTACAGTGCGTTCATCAGGCAACCTTTTACTCAACTCCTAACTTTACGCACACAGTGTTTGGAAAAATCAAATATAAAATGCAGTAGAAAGTCAGCAAACAAACATTCAATAATGTTCTAAAGATTTACCCACAAAGGCGCATTAATTCCACAAACAATATTAGATTTTTTCTTTCTCAGGAGCCCGGCAGAAGCAGAGACTTAACTTGATGTATGGATTTCATTTAACGTTATCTAATATAGCTCTGTGAATCTCATTTGTTCCGGCACTGAACACTGAGGCTTATTACTGTGAAAGACAGTGTAAACGGTGTTACAATTGAACATGGAATGCTTCTTCAGTGAGCTTTTCACAGCATGCATTTTAGTTTCAATTTTCCAACTTGTGAAACTTAAAGTTGGTGTGAAGAGGATAAAAAGTCATAAATGAAGGGTATGCAACGCTGTAAAACGTATATGGTTGTTAGTGGAGATGGATTACTGAACAGGCCTGTGGGGGGCCTACGGAGTCAAGGGGCTTCTGTGCAGGAGCCTCTGTTTGACGTTGGTTAACATGTCTGGTTGGAAAGCCAGTCAAAAAACAACGAAGAGACGCAAAATAATCACAAAGAGACACAAAACGACCACAAAGGGACAAAATATGACCACAAAGAGATGCTAACATTCACTTTCAAACAGACAACAAAGGGAAAGAAAACAAAGAGAAAACAAATGATCACAAAGAGACACAAAAGAAATGCAAAGAGATGCAAAATGGTCACAAAGACACACAAAACGACTACAAATGTGTTTGCGTCCCTGGTATTCTTGATGTGTCTCTTTCAATCTGTGGGTTTTATGTAGGAGAAACTGGGGACCTTTTATATGTCTGTGCCACACTGTTTTATAATCCATCCATGGGTGTGAATACCCTGCACAATTCTAATTCATACATAGAAATTTGCTATGATTAAGTATCAACATCATTACCAAATATGCTCACCTGGCTGACCTGTGGAGCCTCTTTAACTCTGGCTTTAAATGAAAAGAAACAGGCTTTAATGTCTGCCATTAATTTGCTATCAATCCCTTTGGGTTGGTGTTGCCTACATCTATGCAAGCGTTTTTACCTGAGAAAAAGTACTCCAAAGATACAACTTGTTAATTATAAATAACAGGATGTTTATAATTGAATGGTATGAATACAAAATCTCCCAGCATGGGTTTCCATGAACATTGTTCTGAAGTATTTTGGCACAGTTCTAACCTGAAAATGTGTATTTGCTAAATTGAGAGAATCACTTGCTGCGAGGCTTATTTTTCTCTGTAGGAGACTTCACATTTTATGCCGCTACAACTATTTCATTGTGGTTTCATCATCGCAATATAACTGAAATCTAATAATTCTACTGGACATATTTGAGGAGAGGCATTATGCTTGGATAATGTAAGTAGAGTATATTCACACACACCAGACTATAGTTGCCTGGTTCCTGAAGGCTCCCCTGAAGACACAGCAGTCATATAAGGGTCATCATAATGACATCGACTCACGTCTGTATTGTGACTAACATACAACCTAACCACAAAATGATGTTGTGGTGCGTACAAAGCCACTGAATGCTCAGAGCAATGCTGCTCTTTATTCTCCTCCTGGATCTGCTTTGTAGGTGCTTGGGCTTTAGAAAATCATGCCAAATCTTGCCAAACATTTTCTCCTTCCTGTTGGCAAGAACAATGTGGAATCCTTGCCATAGAAGGAAAGCATATTTCACACCCATACACACCTACACATCAAGTGGGATAGATTAGAGACAAGAGGCTTAGGCCATGAAAGGCACAAATAAGATTTCTTGGAGCATTCCCATACTGTAGCAGGCACGCAGTTCTCAGGTTCCTTTTTTTTTTTTACCAGCCTGCCTCATATGTTTGCCTGCTGCGCTTTGTGCTTGCTGAGAGTACAATCAGAAACACTGCAGGGCATTCACAAAGGAAAAAGCATAGCATAGACAATGCTTGGATACTTGAGGGAGGCATTACAGTTTTAACATGTTGATGCAAGCTCTTGTGTTTACTGAGGGGCGATGCAAGAAAAGAGGCCATAATCCTTCAAGTGGAGTTTAAGGTAGTTTACAGACTTTTCTAAAGCTTCAACGTTATTTTTATCGTCACATACATACACACATCAAATTCGACCTCTCAAGGACACTTGGACATGCAGACAGGAAGAGCTGGGGACCGAACGCCAACCTTGTGATAAAGGACGAGCCGCTCTACTCCACTGAGTCACAGTCCCTACATGAGCAGTGGGTTTTCTTCAAGACTCTCGAGTCTGCAATCCATCATTAACTTGATGATTTCAATAAATGTAATCTAATCAAGTGAAAGGACTTAAGTGTTCGAAAGATATTTTCCCTGCAGAGCCCTCACATTTTCTGATAGTACTTTAATAGTGATTAAATTAATTTGATCACTATTCATTAATAATTTAATTAGTAATTGTGAAGCCCACTGTTCAAGATATAAAAAGTAATCAAGTTCAAGAACACTAAAGTAAGTAATGTATGTGTGTGAATGTGTATATGAGGGTGCGTATGAATATGTATGTATATGCGTAAGTACATATATGCACATATATATATATATATATATATATATGTATATGTATATATACCTTTATTTTTTTTTATTATGTTTTTTGTATTTGAATTTTTATGTATGTATATATGTGTGCACATGCACACTACATATCCATTTCTGTCCTGTTCTTCACTGTCACTTGTTTGCTTTTTTTTGCATATCTAGAGAATCAATAAAAATTTGATCTATAAAAAAAAAGAACACTAAAGGTGCCTCCTACATTGTGTGATTGAGAACAAACTTCTGAGGAAAGTGAAAACAGAGAAACTCCAGGTGTTGATTTTCAGAAGTTTCATTGGTTTTAAAGTGTGGATGCTTTGACCCCATGCCTTAGTCCCACAATGGAAGTTATTCATCAAGAACTATTATATCCACAGCCTCCTTGGATCTATATTTGTATAAGGAACATGCCTTGGCCAGTAGATATTGTATAACATGTCACTGAGGGAACCAGAAACATCCTTCAAAGATACAGACTTCTAAGGAAGCTGCTTTTCATCAATGTCTCATCTCCCAGAACATCCACCGAGCAGCTTGAGACACTGCAAGAGGCAAAATCCACTGTTTTTAAAAGAAACATTATTTCACACTAATATTAGCACATTTATCATGCAGATCTGGTCTCGCTGTTCATAAAATGTGCCAATTTCAGATCACACTGATACTATCACCCTTAATTTAACTCCTCACTGTAATGAGCATAAGTTGAACCAAACATTTTCTTACTAGAGGGATATTTTTGTCATTAAAGCTTCTTGCTCTTCAGCTGAAAGTGAAAAAGTATTAAAGTCTGGATCCACAGTAAATTATTTTCTGTACTGATTTTTCAGAATGCTCTGACAATATTACTTTAGCTTTATATTCATATCTGAAGTTAACAGACAATAACATTTAAAATGCAAACAAAATCTTAATAGCAGACTGGTTTTGTGGTATCTGACGAATGATCTTATGCGTCCAAATGAAAACGCTAGTTTATACATTTTCTGTTTCATACTGTATCACTAAGTTGTGTCAGCTATACGCCACATTTTTGTGATACAGATCAGCAGCTCAACATCTGAAGTAAAGGCTACAACAAGTGTTAACCTTCGGGTCTGAAAAGTGAAGCCAATATGGTAGCGACCTAAACGTACATTCTTTCTAATGGCCATCAGGGGGCAGCGACTCTGGTTGCAAGAAGAAGTCTGATTGGATAGAATTCTAAATTACCTCAGTAAACATCGTAAACAGGAGTTCATGGTAATCACTAGTTTGAAGTCTTCAATACAGCATGATGTTCATTTTGTAAATTATGATTCCATTTTGTGTAAAATAGACAATAAAGCAGGATATGATTTAGGGTGTAGCTACATTGTGATTGACTAATGAGCTATTACCAAGGATATAATCCCTTCAGCGTGTCCTGGGTCTTCCCCGGGGCTTCCTACCAGTTGGGCGTGCCTGGAAAACCTCTAACAGGAGGCATCCAGGAGGCATCCTGATAAGATGCCCGAACCACCTCAGCTGACTCCTTTCGATACGAAGGAATAACGCCCCAACTCCAAGTTCCCTCCTGATGTCCGAGCTCCTTACCCTATCTCTAAGGCTGAGTCCGGCCACCCTACGGAGAAAACTCATTTCGGCCGCTTGTATCCGAGACCTCGTTCTTTCGGTCACGACCCAGAGTTTGTGACCATAGGTGAGGGTCGGAACGTAGACCATCCGGTAAATTGAGAGCTTTGCCTTCCGGTTCAGCTCTCTCTTCACCAAGACGGTCCGGTGCAGCGCCTGTTTTACTGCTGCAGCCACATCGATCCATCGGTCGATCTCCCGCTCCATCTTACCCTCACTCGTGAACAAGACCCCGAGATACTTGAACTCCTTCGCTTGCGGTAGGCACTGTGTCCCCACCCGGAGGGAGCAATCCACCGGTTTCCGGCAGAGCACCATGGACTCAGATTTGGAGGTGCTTACTCTCATCCCCGCCGCTTCACACTCGGCTGCAAATCGCCCCAGTGAATGCTGGAGGTCATGGTCCGAAGAGGCCAACAGGACCACATCATCTGCGAACAGCAGACAGGCGATCCTGAGACCCCCGAACCCGACGTTCTCCTCCCCCCGGCTGCGCCTAGATATCCTGTCCATGAAAGTCACGAACAGGACCGGTGATAAAGGGCAGCCCTGGCGGAAGCCAACACCCACCGGGAACGCGTCTGACTTATTGCAGAGAATACGAACACAGCTCCTACTGCAGTCGTACAGAGACCGGATTGCCCGTTGTAAATGGCAGGTATTTGTAAAAGCTTAAAGGGGTTTTGTACATTAACTAAATACTCATCCATGGAATGAGAGCAATCCTACCCAAAGAAAAGAATGCTCGAGCTATCGAATACTGGCTCCATTTTGCAACGCACTGCAGCTTGGCATTTCAGGTCAATGTCCAGAAAACAAAACAAAAAACATCTGCTCTACAAAATGTCTCAAAAACGAATCAGAATCGTATGTGAGTCCAACTCTGTGTTATTGATTTTTCACACAGCCTGTCGGAAGATATTATAGTGACATGATTAAATGAGAAGTATAAGAGGATATTGAAACAGTTTTGGGGGTTTTATCTTGAGACCGCAGTGTTGGAAACAGCAGTGAACAGGGTGAACAGAAAGATTCAACTGCAAGTGGATTTCCCTTTTCTGCTTCCACGTGAGACATTAGCAAAGACCTGTTTCAAAAAGTAAACAATAATAATATAACAAACCCTATGTATGCTGCAGACATGTTTCATAATAATGTTTTTTTTCATAAAGAGATGTTTATTCAACATAATATAGACAATAAAGGTGTTATTAGATCTATAAAAGAAAAGCCACGTACCCTGTTGATGTAATCATGCAACGTCTGTATTCCAATGCATGCGGTGGGAACGTACCATTTTTAAATTTATTCAAGAAACAGTATGTTATATTTGTTGAGATTCTCTTTCCATCTCAAAAGCAATCAATAAATCAAATGCTCTGCGGCGGTTGTCGCAGGACTGTAATAAGCCCGTCCAATCATTTCATTTGCCAACTGCGTGCTCTCTGCCCGCACACTCATTGCTGGTCACCAGAGTATTCCACAAGCTACTAGTTTAACAGTTTTGATTTCTAACAATATATTTTTGTTTACGGTCATTATGATCATTTTGGGGAAGTGGCTTTGAAGGGAGGCTTGAAGGGAAGTGTTGCCAACTCGGCGACTTTCTCGTTGGATTAAGCGACTTTTGGAGCTAGTGCTGAGAGCTACTTTCATTGGAAAATATTTAAGATAATTTTATTTTTTCAATTTAGTTTACTCTTGCTGGTTTTCCGAAGTTACTGACCCCAGCTTTAAGGTAATGTATATGGTTGTGCAACATACAGTAATCCTGTAGCATTATCATGTAAAATCATACTGAATCATGACGCATCAGGTCAACGGATTACCCACCCTACATGTTAACTCACCGGGTAAATGAACCCATGCGTCATTGCACACAGAGTAACGTAGGATAAAGGCATGGCACGCTGTAAGCCTTTACAAACAGAGTCCTGACTGCAAAAATAACTGGGATGGAAACAGAGGGCAGCGCAACTCGCTTCTGTTTGCTGCTCCAATGCCTTCAGCCTAAGTGCTGAACGCTAGCGAAGTCAGCTTAACAACTTCTGAATCAAACGCTGGCACAATATCCTTTGCTGTTCAGTGTGATTGACAGCCAGGCAGGATAGACGCTCTGAGGTGCACTAGGATTTTATCACTGAACAATGACCAGGATGCACACTTTTTAGCTTCTTTGACTGGGTGGAAATGTGAGGTTTTCATATGACAGCTGATGAACAAAAGGCATTAAGATGAGAGTCACACGGGTAATACATGAGACTAACACAGGCTGTTATTGGAGTTTAGTGTGGAGTAATTCAAAATATCTTGAGTAAAGAAAAGGCCACAGGTACAGGATGTGATCTGTTTCACTGCTGCAGCCGCACCGATCCGTCGGTCGATCTCCCGCTCCAGCTTACCCTCACTCGTGAACAAGACCCCGAGATACTTGAACTCCTT
Organism: Ophiodon elongatus; assembly: GCA_016806645.1. Lineage (NCBI taxonomy): Eukaryota > Metazoa > Chordata > Actinopteri > Perciformes > Hexagrammidae > Ophiodon > Ophiodon elongatus. Next base: position 1,853,934 of record JACSYO010001502.1, read on the forward strand.
CGCTTGAGGTAGGAACTCCGTCCCCACCCGGAGGGAGCAATCCACTGGTTTCCGGCAGAGCACCATGGCCTCAGATTTGGAGGTGCTTACTCTCATCCCCGCCGCTTCACACTCGGCTGCAAATCGCCCCAGTGAATGCTGGAGGTCATGGTCCGAAGAGGCCAACAGGACCACATCATCTGCGAACAGCAGAGAGGCGATCCCGAGACCCCCGAACCCGACGTTCTCCTCCCCCCGGCTGCGCCTAGATATCCTGTCCATGAAAGTCACGAACAGGACCGGTGATAAAGGGCAGCCGTGGCGCAGGCCAACACCCACCGGGAACGGGTCTGACTTATTGCCGAGAATACGAACACAGCTCCTACTGCACTCGTACAGAGACCGGATGGCCCATTGTAACGGGTCCGGCACCCCATACTCCTGCAGCACCCCCCCCACAAAAAACCCGAGGGACCCGGTCGAAGGCCTTCTCCAAGTCCACAAAACACATGTAGACTGGTTGGACAAACTCCCAGAACCCCTCCAGTAGTCTTGCGAGGGTAAAGAGCTGGTCCACTGTTCTACGACCGGGACGGAATCCGCACTGCTCCTCTTGAATCCGAGGTTCGACAACCAGTCAGAGCCTCCTTTCCAGCACCCTGGCATACGCTTTCCACGGGAGGCTGAGTAGTGTGATACCACGATAATCCGAGCACTCTCTCCGGTCCCCCTTTTTGAAAATGGGAACCACCACCCCGGTCTGCCAGTCCATGGACACTGTTCCCGACCCCCATGCGACATTGAAAAGGCGTGCCAGCGCCTTCAGCATCTCAGGGCGGATCTCATCCACCCCCGGCGCCTTACCACCAAGGAGCTTTTTAACTACCTTAGTGGCCTCTGCCAAGGATATGGATGTGCCCCCCCGAGTCTTCAGGCGCTGCCTCCTCCTGCCCTGCTTTCCCTTTCTGAGCCGTCGGATGATTTGCCAGAACTTCCTTGAGGCCAACCGAAAGTCCTTCTCCATGGCCTCCCCGAACTCCTCCCATGCCTGAGTTTTAGCGTCCGCGACCACCGGAGCTTCTTCAGTTTGACGGCTTCCCTCACCCCCGGTGTCCACCACCGGGTTCTCGGGTTGCCGCCACGACAGGCACCGGTGACCTTCCGACCACAGCTCCTAGCGTCCACAATAGAGGCTTTGAACATGGTCCACTCGGATTCCATGTCCCCAGCCTCCCTTGGGATGTGTGAGAAGTTCTTCCGGAGGTGGGAGTTGAAGACCGGATGGAAGACAGGATCCTCCGCCAGACGTTCCCAGTTCACCCTCACTACACGTTTGGGCTTGCCGGGTCTCTCCAGCCGATTCCCCTGCCATCTGATCCAACTCACCACCAGGTGGTGATCAGTTGACAGCTCTGCTCCTCTCTTCACCCGAGTGTCCAAGACATACGGCCGCAGATCAGATGAAACGATTACAAAGTCGATCATTGATCTACGGCCTAAGGTGTTCTGGTGCCAGGTACACTTATGAGCCACCCTATGTTCGAACATGGTGTTCGTTATGGACAAACCGTGGCTAGCACAGAAGTCCAAGTCCAACAGCGAGACACCACTCGGGTTCAGATCGGGCAAGCCGTTCCTCCCAATCACCCCCCGCCAGGTTTCTCTTTCACAGTGTGTTTTTTAATTCATGAAAGTTAATTTGAATCTTTTTGGTCGTCTAAAAATGTCTTAAGTTAAACTTTCTTGTGTCACTTCAGGTTGCAAAAAAGTCAAGATGGTGACGGACAAAATGCCGAACTTACTTAGCAATAATTTCAACAATAGGTTCAGCACTAACGATATCTGAAACAGCTGTCCCTGATGCTGCTGAATCTCTCAAAATATGTTTTAAGTGTGGATCCAAATCTAATGAATCAAGAGTATCTTCTTGTGTGGCTCCGGAGAGATGAATAAATAAATAAGTGAAGCTCAGAGGACTGACCGGGCCCATCGCTCCAGCGGGAGGGCGTTCAAAGGGTTGGTGAGTGCAGTAAATCAGTACACTCAGCATCGCAGATGATCAAAGGCTGAAGCAGGTTTCTCTCTCTCTTTTTCTTTCTCTCTCGCTCTCTCACCTCCTTCTGATCTAAAAACACCACTGGACCATGATAATCGCAGTACTCACAGTGAACTAATTAAACCATCTTAATGATTACCCCAGTGATTTACGCAACTCGACATGACACAATGTGTGTGTATATGTATATATATAATATAATTAATGCAGTCAGAATTGCCTTCCTTTAGCTTGGCCTCCCAAAATGTTGTGAGCCCTGGTGTCTAAACATGAGAATAATATGAACCACGCCGTAAGTGTGAGGAAAATAAACATCTAACCACCTTAAAAGGTCCAGGCAGTACACCAGACTTGTGGGGTTCTCAAAAAACAAGATGAAAGCAATGCAGTCTTACCAAAACCTTATTTGTCTCTGTCCAATAATCTATTAGTTTTCTTAACGTAACTACAAATTTAGGATACGTGATTTACTTGCCAAAATGTGGCAGACAGGTCCAGTTCAGGATGGATTATGGAGTTCATGTTAATTTACAAATATTTTAAAGTAAGTTTATACTGTAGCTAAAAAAATAGTAGAACTACAACATTTAAATAAATCTGGTATTAATTTGGGTTTAAGGAGCATTATGATTCACTCAAATACACCAAACGTAAAAAGGAAGCATATTTACAAAACAGAATACATGGATTGTCAACAAATACCATGACGAGACGAGAACCAACAATGTATAATCTGTCTCACAATGCTCAATGGGAAGTTAATTGGTTTCCTTAAACAGCTGGACACTGTAGATTTTAGCAAATTTTACTTAAATATGGATACATTGTGCATTTGTTCAGGGCTAAATACAGCTTTGAATTAATACACATTTGGTTTTCTTGTGAGTATTTCTAGCAGCAGGAAGGTGTATGTGAAATTGACTGAAAATAACCTGCTGTGCCCTCGAACATGTCACCCAGAAGAACAATGACCTATTTCAATCTGGAATCAGATCACAGCACAAACAATGCCTAATCATAGTCACCAACTCAACATTTTTATCTTACTTGACCTCAGTCCCACCTTTGAAACCATCACTCCATCCTCTTCACATGCCCTGAGTCCTCCCTCCGTATCACAAGCACTGCCCTCTGGTTCAAATCATACCTCTCTGACCACCACTAATACATCAGTATCAATCAAACCAACTCTAACACAGCCCCAGTCTCCCAAGGTGTTCCCCAAGGTTCTGTGCTTAGTCCCCTCCTTTTCATCTTCTACATGCTTCCCCTTGATCATATCATATGCCACCATGGCCTCCTTTTCCACTATTATCCCAACAACACCCAGCTCTACAGATCCACTAAATCCATTCCTCAAATTCCTCAAATTCAAAAGCTACAAACATGAAATCCTCATCAGCACCAAATCACTTAACAAATCCTGTCACTATTACTCCCCCCTGGCTGCACAGTTCCCGCTTCAACTTTGGTGACATCTTTGATCAAACCCTCTCTTTTGAAAATTATGTCAATGACGTAACAAAAACAGCCACACAACTAGACTTCTGCAATAACATCCTGCATATGGCACATCCACCAATATCTTCAACAGATTACAATACATCCAGAACTCAGCTGATCGTCTGATCACCCACCAGAGATCACATTACCCATGTCCTTCAAAACCTCCACTGGCTCGTATTCTACAAGGAATCCAGTTAAAAAAATTTCTTGTTTTGTTTTTCTTACTGTTATTTCTTTTGTTTGGTTTCTGTTGCTGTTTTTACCATGGTAAGTGCCTTTGAGTACCTTTTTTAAAATACAACACAAATAATATATATTCTTGTTATTAATGCTTATAAAAATGAGTTATGAGATTTCCTCACTAATTAACTTTAGTTATGAGAGCCAATGCGCACGGCGCATCTCAACCACCCAAACCCGACCCGCAAACCTTCATGCATTATAGTAGCACCATTGTCAGGACTGAGAACAGAGTGGCACGGTGCTGCGTGTGTGTGTGTGTGTGTGTGTGTGTGTGTGTGTGTGTGTGTGTGTGTGTGTGTGTGTGTGTGTGTGTGTGTGTGCGTGTGTTGAGAGAGGGAGAGGGAGAGATAAGAGAAGGAGGAAGGTGGACTATGGCACGCAAACTTTCTGTAAGTTATGAATAACTTATTCGGAAAGCTGTTACTTCACCTTTTGACCCGCCTGCCCAAAATTTGCGATATTTTTCTAGTAAGCTCACCCGAACCCTGTGGGTCGATCCGGAAATCTCTACCGCCAACGCAGTTGTGTGTGGATTAAAAACGCAGTTATGTTTCCACTTGTGTTTAAAGTTGTCACAATGCGTCCCTGACCACCTTCAGGTGGTTCGGCCAATCGGATCATAATCTATCCTCAATGCACTTTGGGTGAATTTATACCTGTATTTTCATGTGGTCAAGCACTATCCCATTGCAATCCATCACCCAAAACCCACATGTAAATTCAACCATCAGCAGTCAAGGTTCTATGGCTCACAGCAATATTTAGTGTCTGCACGCCAGAACAATCATTATATCCATATAATGATGTATGGGGTGTTTGTCCACATCCAGTTTTAGATCACTTGGGGTGGGCCATAGACTCATGCCTGAGATGTATATTATAGAACACTGTACACTCAGGGGCTTTGAAAAACTTAATTTGCATATTTCTTTAGTCTTGAATCTTTACAGTTGTATGCTCCTGGCCCTCCTCTGTTTACCCATCATTTCCAGCAAGTATCTTGTGGGCACTGAAGGCTTAAATTAGCATCAGCCCAAGGTTAATTGTGTAGGAAATAAGGGGATACTTTATTATAAATCAGTTCCTCTTGCATTGTGCAGTAATGGTCATGGCTCTGCACTACAGTTTATTAAAATTACTTGGAATCTACATAAAATGGTGCATGCTCCAGAGGATTTGCCAAGTTTTAAAATATTCTTAGAGAGAAGTTGAAGGAAAGAATAGTAAATATTTGGTATGCAGTACATAAGACTGCTTCAAGAAAGTGATGAGCCATTCCAGCTGTACTCAGACATTGTCAGACATTTGTGATAAGAGTCATGAATAACTGCTGAGCACATGACGTTTCTGCGTGAGCCGTTTGAATTTCAGTTTGAAAAGTTTTCGAATTATGTTCCTGCAGTTTTAAATGAAATGCTTCTTAAGTCATTGAATCAACAACTATGATAGGTGGCTGAGAAAGTAGAAAATGGAAATGTTGATTTCATTTCTATCATGTTATTCTCTTTGGGATCCAATTTAAGTTCTGTCAGGCAAAAGATGAGATGGAATTGACATTCATTTTGAGGACCAGAGATATACAGATAGCCAATCAAAAATGAACGTTGGTAGTTTTTTTCTGTCCTTTCCATTTACACAGCCTTAGCTTTTCAGAGCACTGGAAGACAAATTAGACTCCTAGACTGCTACTTATTTGCCTTATGTGGAGCTTTAAAGGTCTTTTTTGCACTTTAAGACTTCACAAACTATAAATCACACTGACATCATGACCAGCAGTCTGCAACTTTGTATTTTTCCTGATATGTATTTCCGATATCCATCCTGTGTAGTATAACTCGTATAAATATATTTGAGCCACATAATTTGAGCTTCCATGCAAATCGGAAGCCCAAATTGTACGTTGATGTGATTTGATCGTCCATCAGCGGGTTAACTTTCAAATCACCAGATTGGAATCAAATGCATTGATGAAATGTGCATACTGAACGAGACCAGGTGTACAAGGCATAGCGAGATGTTAACACGAGTCAATTAAGTTCGCCTCCCACCTGTGATAGAGAGCAGATTCATTTCTATTTAACAAGAGAGGAAATTAAAGTTCATTGGGCAATATTGTTGTGAGGAGCAGCCAGATGGGACAGCTTTCAAAAATAGTAACGGGGGAGGGAAAAGGGAATCAGCGGGGGAAAATTAGTCTATCACTCTGACAGTTTCACAGGACATTGTATAATGGAGCGTCCCTCTGGTGAAATGATAATACGTTTGTTAGATTACTTTTGTTTAACCTTCCTTTAACCTTTATTTATGAAGACAGCCCCATTAAAAGTAGCAGTATCATCTTTGTCTTTTTCAAAGAATTTTTAGCAAAATTGAGAACCATGAAGAAGCATCGTCAAAGCAGATTTAAATGACTACAGCTTTCTTTAAACAAACCAGCAGGATTTCTTTAGACAAATTCAGTATGACGTCTAAACGAAAGCTCACTAGAAGCTTTAAAGTCTACAACAGAACAGTAGTATTCTGTTAATGTAAATTAATTTTGTGGCAAATGCAAGAGTGAGTACTTTAGTGTCACTGAAGTTATTGCTCCATTGTCCCAATTAATGGCTCAGGGTTATGTTTATTTCATTCTTCAACAGCCAATTTTGCACTCTCAGATTGCTTGACTGAGTTCATTATATGGAGAACAGTAATAGAGTATGTGACAGCAGTTACTGTAAATGGGAATTTTAAATGTGAAACGGATAACAAAACTGGATCGGTTTAAGTGTATATGAAAGGCATTATGGTTCTAAATGGGCAAATCATTTCTGCTGCAACACATAGAACAGACTGAATGAGATGCTGAAAATGAATGCAGAAATCTAAAAATAAAAGAGCAGAAAAGGTAAAGAGTAGTGGTTGATTCAGTTGAAATCCTTAGAAAAGTTGAACCTACAAATAATGCCATCATGTTCAGTGTCAGTATTGTTTTCAAAAATCATTAGAGATGATTTGATTTCCTCTGCATAATGAGCCACAGTTATTGCCTGGAGTGATCTAAAGAAGCAGTGGTGCACTGGCTTTCAGTCCTCTTTCTGCTGTGAACAAACAACAGCAATTATGAAAGCTAAGATACATAATGTACAAAACCTAGTTATAATGAGATATATTCAGAGCAACAAAACCTATCACAGAGATAAAGATTAAGATGTTTCCCTTGTGAAAACAGTTCCGTTTTTAAAGAATGTGTTTGCAATTTTAAACAAGATTCCCTTGTTATCATTGAGGGAAGGTGTGCTTTAAGTTGAATTCGGGTACATTTAACAATGACAAAAGTCACATTTTACTCTGTTTTCTTACCATAGCTCCTCACAAACACATCATTGAAGTGTGTTTAGTATAAGTTACGTAACTGCATAGGAATAGCCCTCCAATAAAAAACAGTTATCTTATTGGTACTATGTGTAACTTTCAGAAAATCTTTGTAATTAATGCCACCAGTGGCCGTTAAGTGAACTGCAGTCAGCATCATGTTGCTAGCTCTCGCTCCGTAGTCATCGGACAAAACAGTGACGTGACATTACAACAATCATTTTTAGAATAACGTTAATGTGAGTGATCCTAAATTTTATTTGGACCATTGGCTCAACATTACTAACAACATTATCGCTTGCAAATTACTCAATTAGCTATTGTTTAGAAGCAACCAATGCCAGATCCATGCGTGTAGCTAAGTTAAAGCTAGCTGGCTAACCTTAACCTAGCTTCAGTTACAGTTAGCTATTCCGCTGTCCCTGCATTGCATTGCTCTTGACTAGTAGAAAGTAATCATTAGTTATATAGGGCTGTATGAAACCCATAAAAAAATTTTCCAGATTCCTTTTTAGTTATTCTTAAATTCTGTGTTTTCTATTTTAATTTCTCTGAATTCTGTGTTTTGCAATTTGCGCACATTTTGTCATCAGAAAGAGTGTCTAATCATGTGGTGGATTACTTCAATTTATAAATTAATCAGTGAATTTGATGGAACACAACATTGAACAATTTTATTTTTATAGAAAGTAATTCAATATAGTTATTCAACAAAACAAAGCATTCTTTCTGCTGTAATTTTAGATGTTATGGTTGATTAACAGGCAATCCTTCCCCCAAGTTTCCACTTATGCAACAGACTCCATGAAATGCATCTGTGGACCCCAGAAAGACTCACTAAGCTTTAGAGCACAACTAATGGGGATCTTAAAAAATATTTGTTTGTTTCTTAAGTTATTTTCACTTACATTGCCAATAGAGTGAAAAGAGGTATACATGTGTTTTTAGAGGAATATCCCTTTTACATTTTTTAATACTATGAAAATGTATAGAAAAAAAAGTGATATAAACTTTAGGTAGTCTTCAAAGCGTCAGGGGTCTCTGACAATGTTAGAAACCAACCTGTCTCGTTTACCATGCTTGCTTGGTGTGACTTTTTTTGCGATATCATCTCCATTCATATCTATACAACAAATGTGTTTATGATTCAATATTTTACGGTGTTTACAAAAGCACAAAGTTCTTTTTCGATCTAGCCTCCTTATTTTGCTCTCAAAGTGCACCCGATGGATGCATTTAGCTTTAAAATGTACAAAAGAAATTCAGAGAGAGAATCCCTCAAACACCCCTAGAGGGTCCAAGGTCGATCAACTACAGTCTCCCAAAATCCTGTGGGTACAATGAATGCTTCAGAGGGGCATTGGAACAATCAAGCACAAGAAGGGGGCCTAAAATTTACAAAATGATTGGTTCTACAATCTTCTTTATTTTGATTTGATGTAAGCTAGATGTCTGTGCTCTGTTGGCATTTGCCAATCTTTCAACTCCCACAGGGCTTTGTTTTCGCTTGACTTGTCAGATTTTTCTGACATGATTATTGTATGGTGAATTGCCAATGAAACCAGCATGCCTCTTCCAGCACAAGTAAACGAAATTAATTAAAATCCTGGCAACATGTTCTTTCCTTCCTTCCTTGTGAAGTAATGGTAATCTACTGCTCAGTGGGACGCAGCGTTGGGGTGTCTGCGTCTGCATCAGTGTGTTTTTGCGTGAGTGACTGAGAGCCAGCAAGACGTCTGTTTTTTGTTTTTCTCTCAATCCTGTCTATTCTCTACATTCTCGAACTTGATTGTTTTCTGTATTCTGTGGTGCCAGCACATGTTAGAGATTTTTTTTTCATGTGTGAATTAGGTATTTTGTGTAGTGGTTGCATTTTCAAGAGTGCACTGTTCAAATTGTATCAAAATTAGGACAAAAAAAATTGACTCCCTAAAGGTGCACGCACACCCACTAAACTATCTCATCAGGGTTACATTGTAGAGACCCAGCAATCTTGAAATTAATTGGCATGGCAGTGCAGCCAGAGTGGGAAATCAGACAGGCTTGGTGTATCTGACAGTTTGTAAAGAAGCGGCAAATCACAACGATCTTTGAGCCTTGAAGCTCATGAGAGACAAAGACGGGACATGTGATTGCAATCACGGGGAACAATGTTGGGTGTAATAACTGGTTGGATATCGGCTGTTCCTCACAACGTCTGCGAGACACTCCTGTCAGTACATAGGCCGCAGAGCTTGATTACGAGTGTCCGGGCGATGGGCAGAGGATGGGGGGAAACATAATTTCACTCTAACTGCATCGTAAGCGGCAATGACTCATGACTGTTGTGCTGTCCTGCGTGTAAACAGAGAAACTTGCGGAGATTGATGGTTGTTGTGGTGCTGGGTGGTGGTAATAGCAGGCTATCTCAGGGCCTGTCCACATTCTATTCAAACAGATCCCTCCCTCAGGCCTCCAGATAAAAATCCCATCATGGGCGAAGGTGAGGACTGATAGAAACAAAGCTCGGGCCCGAGTCTTCAGAGAGACTTTTGTCTACTCCGCGGGGGTCTGTGTAATACAATTTCAGCTTAAAGTATAGCACATTTCTGCATGTAGTGCAAGCGTCCATTATGTCTTGCATGGTTCAATTTATTTTGATGATAATGGCTTATATATAATTTCTCTTGCATTCATCCCAGTATAATTAATGTGTGTAATTAAGATTTCCATTACAACAGAGCAGCTGTTGTTAGCTTCATGCTGATAATGGACTTAGATCGGACTAAGATAAATTTGCTTTGTTGATTAGGTTAGGAATTGCTCAGCTGTTTAGTTTTAACTTTGAGCTTCTTGTTTTATGTCATGTAAGTAACCCATCTCCAAATGACAGTTCTTTCTTTTCCAAGTGCTTGGCTGTTGTAGATGAGATAAAGAGAACATAAAGTGGATCAAATATAATTAATGCTTTTGTAAAATGATTAATTTCCTTGTCAGTACCTCATGTAGTTTTGTTGTCGTGGGCTTTGGCTGCTGGATGATTGACTGTTGTGGAAATTGGGGACTGAGTTGTATAAGGTCATGCAAAGTGCTCGGCATCACTTCGACCCAACTGGCTTAATTACTGTAAATAAAATAATGACTGACCATTTCTGTGAACCTGTCACGGGGTGTGGTGGGGGACCCAAACGCAGACACAGACTAGATAATATATGAATGTAAGGGTTTTATTTCCGGGAGGACACAAAGGGAAATCTGTCATGGAACAGCGGGGAATCCGAGGACAGGAGGGCGAGGGTGGAAACCGGGCAGGACAAGGCAGGGCAGGCAGACTGGGGAACCGGGAGGATGATCTGAACTGCAGGCACAGGAAGAACAAGGTAAATACAAGGGAAAACACTTGGATAAACTCTGAATAAGAATCTTAAACTGAGCGGCCAAGAACGAGCAAAATACCACTGAGGTTGTAACAACGATCTGGCGAAGAGTGGATGAAGAACCGGGGTAGATTTACAAGACATGCAGGGAAGAACAGGCGGCACGGCCTGGCCATGACAGAACCCCTGTGAAAGGTTTGAGCAGGTGACCAAACTGCTAAATAACTAGTTTTTATCAAAATGGAACAAAATTCACCAGCATTTTGAAAATTACTGGGATCTGAAAGATCTAACATTGTTCATGTCAACTTCAGTCATAATTTAGTAACTGGAAATCAACTACATAATTTGTCTACCAGAAAGCACAAATTCTTTAAAAAAGGGGAACTGTATTGAGCATGTTTGGCTGGTACATTGTTCGATACTTTTTAGGGTAGAGATGCAGATAGATATAAATATCTATGCACTGGAGACGCATATGTTGCTGGCCACAATGGCCACAATGTTCAATGCACCAATCTATCTGGTTTTCAGATGGTTTTCAGCTCATCGGCCATAACCCCAGCCCGACAATGGTGAAGTGTACTGATGTTTCCAGAGGCCTTTATTCATGTTCAACTGTCAGCCTCTTTTGACGAACATAAATATATCCTTCTCTCCTTCACAATCAATCTCCAGAAATCACCGTAAGAAATAAAACATAATGAGCTCTTACGACTGTGAACATTAATTAGATGACATTCAGCTATACATGTGGACATTAATCACAACATTTTCTCCTTCTCAAAAGGCATATATAAAGGCTGAAATCTAGCATTAGCATAACCTTACAGCGTGGCAATTTAGCCATTTCCATTTCAGCTAAAATTAGCATCTTATTACAATGATACATTTAACCACACTTTTAGAGGTTCATTAAGATGAAATGTCACTAAACATGGTGAAAGCACAATAAAACACAAAGTATCTTGTTCCCGTTCCAGCTAGGTGCTTAGCCGTTCATAAGTGACTCTTGTACTGGAGAGGAATACCTTATGAACACATTTTCCTTCAGTACACACCGTCAATTATCGTACCTTTTCCATGCGAAGTCATGTTACGAGATTTGCGTCTACTTCCGGTCTCGCCAGAAGGCCTTAAAAAAAAAAGGACCCGAAACATAAAAAGGCACAAATAAAGGTTTGTAGGAAATAGTCACCCTATTAACTGAACCTTTTGAGAGTCATTTACATGTTGACCAGTCAAGTAGTTTCATTTTTCTGTTTTTTGCCGGTCACATTTACACACACGTGCGCATGATAGTTTTATCTCGGCAAACAATGACACAAACATCAACTTTACAGCCACACACGCACACACACCAATCAATACTATTTTATAACAATGAACTCGTCATATTGCCAGGCCTAATATTTGGCCAATTTACTGACCAAATATCAATATCAGAATCAGTCAGGCAGTTGTGTCAGAGGACTAGTTATTTCCATAGCTGATGAGTATGTTGTAGCTAAAGAAAACAGGCAAAACCAAACATGCAATGAATGCGAGTTGGATTCTAATCTACATGTAAAGTATGCTGCGTATGCATAAGTAGAATAGAAATATCAGATAGTGCTATAAATAGCTGTCTCAGTAAACTGTGTTTCATGAGATAAAGAGCACACGGTCATACAGCGTGTGGACTTTAATGTGCATCCATGAGCTTGGAAGAACAGTTTGTGTTAACGTAGCATGTCTGCCTGCATGCAGGGGTTTTTATCTTTTAATGTAAACTACATTAAGTCATCTTGCTCATGTGCCTCTTTCATATTATAATGAGAAACTGCTGATCGCTAGCTTGCTTATGTTCAATTTGTAGTATGTGATATTATTCCTCTGCAAAACCTGCTTATTCGCTCACAGTTCTCCTGATCCACTTTCAGTATGCATTATTTGTGTATCACGTCAGGACTACAGTGCCACGGACATAATTGTGTCTGAGGAGCCAAATAAGATTTATTTGACAACCTAAAGTGTGTTTATTCTTACAAGCATTCTTGATGAGTTTGAGTTGCTGATGGAAAAGCACTCTCATCATAAGCTTCGGTGTGCATCATATCCAAAATATATTTCTGTCAGAATCTGAGCCACTCAAACCCTCAAATACATGGGAAACCTATGTTTAGCTGTCACATCCTGTCAGTCCGACTGTCGCAGGGTTTTAGGAGTGTGCGAATACAAAGATAAATATGAAACTGTATGTGTGGGGTGAATAATGAAGGGTTCACTGTTACTGTCAGACTCTCCCAGATCACAGTATGCATACAGGAGATTATTCTTGGGGAAGTGACATGCCGATGACATGCAAATCTGTACACAATTACTATTATACAGACTTCAAGGGGACAGTGGGAGTCATAAATCTCCAAGTATGCAGTCACATTCAAGAAAAAACGACTGATATTATGCTCAGCACCATTTCAAATGTTTTATTCAAAGTTTAATTATTTCAAAAGACAGACAGGAGTTGGTATAAGAAAAGAGACTGATATTATTCTAATACCAATATTACAAATTCCCATTTCAGCAGACAGTGAATTTTGTTACTGGATTATTAGTGAATCCATAACGCAACCTACATTGTTGTGATAATAAAAGCTTATCAAATCTAGTCCTGTACCCAAATAATCAACTATTTGGATATTTGTTTGTTGGGTAGGTATTCCATTTTCAATTTTGGTATACAGATATATATATATATATATATATATTTCTTTTTTCCCATCAGGATTCCAAACGTGCATAAAACACACCAAGAAAATGCTTCTTATTCAATAACAAATAAAAATACAAATAAAATACTGTCGAATAACAGAATCCTTACAAATGAATTTCGAAAACCGAAAACGGGAGGAAATGTCTGGCTGAGACTTCCCGAGTCATGTCAAGGAGACGAGCAGAGCTGAGCAGAAGCCTCCGCAGGCAGAATTAGGTACGGGGTTGCGGCTGGGGAAAGCAAAACGGAGACAGCAGCCTTAAAATACCATCGTTTAGGAGGAGAGGGTCTGCAAACGTGACTTTGCGTTGCTCCCCTTGGCTGAAGCTCCGGTGCCCAAAACGGGGTATCCGGGTCATCCCTAATAAAGTCATATCAAAATAAGGGTAAAATTCAACCTCCTGAAAAAGTATATTTGTAATACTTTTAAGTGTACAATTATATTGTTACAGTAAATTTGTGAAAAATAACTCTCCAATAACACAAACCTGTAGGTTCATGGTATTTTTCTTTTCCTATGAAGTATACCGAAATACAGTAGCCTGCTATTCACAGATTATTATTTCATTTTAATAGTGATCTTAATCATCATCACACTCACATGTGTGAAGAGTCCATATGATATTTAAAATACCACCTGGTAATGAGTTGTTCTGGTGGATTATGATTCTGTACTTATATAAAATAACTACAAATATTACATGAATATTACAAGTATCGATCATCCTTCAAAAGTTATCCAGTGACATCCACTCACTGCCACTCAAAAGTTTAGGGTCACCTGTAATATTTATGTTTTTTTTTTAACGAGACAAAAAGAGTATCATTCAGACACCAAATGTATTACTTATATTTGAAGAAATAGTTTTGGCCCAGAATTGAACTCAAGAATAAATGATTAAAACTTAAGTTAGTTGGTCTTCAAAGTGTTACATGCCAATAGAGAATACTGATGAAGCCATTTTTTCCACCAAATACCTTCAGATTTTGTTTTACAGTCCAGAAAAGCGTAAGTGACCCTCGATCATTATTGAAAAACAATGGTGCATTTGGGCTCAAAATATTCTGGGAAAACCCTTTTTCTATGGCCCCTCTACAGCCAACTCAGTGGTTAGATTGAGGAGGATTAAACTGTGATTTATGAGTCCATAGTATATTAAGCTCATATTCTGTGATACAATATCAATAGTGCTAACCCTGGACTAACCTTCTATTTCTATTGAATGTGTAATATGTTAAAATTCCAACTGGTTATACGCATTATTGTGCACTTAACAGTTTATTTTACCAATCCCCTTTCATTTGTCAGGCTGGTTGAACCACTGTAATGCATTTTGTAGTCAATGTCCTTTTTTTGCACACTTTCTACAACTTAAAAGCATGAAAGACAATTAAAAAATGTGTCAAGCTTTTGTGGCAGGTGAGCACAAACTTTTGTGCGCAGTGAATATATGTACATTTGAACATATACACTACCTCTTTCTAATAAATATAGCTGACAGTTGTCATCCCCTGAGCGTTAAATTATGATGGGTACACTTTCAGAATGAGATGTTCTGCAAGGATGCTTCTCTCAAGCTGGGATCCAAAAAGTGTTACAGTTTTCAGAGCCCATTAGCTTTTGCGTAATGAATCTTTTAAGAACCTGTCTAATTGAATATGCATAAACTACATTTTCATATTTCCTCAGACTGTTATATGCATTTTTAAAGACCGGTTTATGCAATGATGTGTTTATCATGTTGAGGTAACCGTACATTTACATTTATTTAAATCTGTGCAGAGGGATTAAATGTTCACAATAATTTTCATGTCAATAGAAATATCGAAAAAGACTGAGCGCTTACTCAGTAAACATGGCAGAGGTATGATGTAAGCATTGAGACTTTTGCATCACTAGATTAAAACTGGTTCCTCACAAACTAGTTCTCATGGAGTAGATATGATTTACACCTATAGATGTATAGACAGTGACCAAGTGAGAGAACTAGCTAATAGGAAATGGATAGTATATTTGACATTACAAAGAACCACTGTTTAATAAGGATATATTAACAGTGCAGACTTCACATCTAGTCAAAACTGATGATTATAAACTTGACCTTTCATAACATCACAGAATTGAACTAGCACTTATTAAAATAATGTGAAATATAGTTATTTTGGACTATGAAAATATCTGTCATGTATTAATATAATATACAATTTATATTTTCATTCTATATGACGTGTTAACAATCTATGTATATTTCATTTCATTTGTATTGTCTCTACTGTAATTTTATTATTTTTGTTCTGTACACACAACATCCATTTCATGTCTGTCGGTCCACTGAGAGGGATCTCTTCTCAGTTGCTCTTCTTGAGGTTTTCTTCTTTTTTTCAAGGACAGTGGGTGTCGTATGCAAATATTTGATAATGGTCCACATAATTATAATTCGCTTGACTAGAAAATAGCTAAACTGACAAGCGAACACTTTTTTTTTTTTTTTATTGAAAGCATGTATTTTCACAGAAAACATGATTACCTAATCTCCACACACAGATTCAGGTGCATCACCTGCTCTTGTGTGGGGCCAATCTGAGCCCTCACAACATTAACTAATTTCCCAATGCGAGAGGCAAATCTACAGTCTCCCTCCATTTGGAGCCATTTCCATCATATGTAATTATGATTTGCAGAGCTGTTTAAAAAGGCACAAGATGAACAATCCAACTGGTAATGATTAATCAATACACCCTCAAATTTACATACATTCCACCTCTCTCGTTTGCATCGCTCACTTTGAATATGAAAGAAAATGACAGTAGTGCTTAGACCTGCTGTCAGTATCCTTGCAATCACTCTGCTTTGTGTTGGCCAGTGTGATTGTTTCCTTCTATGAGTGTCAGAATTAGATTCAACACCCGCCGAGTGAGCTAGAGACTGAGGAACACTACCTGTTGCAGTTTTTACCTACAGTATGTAGGTGTTTGTGGTCTTGCTTTGATTGGGCGAAGCGCTCTCTGGGTCTGTCTGCGGTAGGCTGGTGCTGCTAAAGGCCCTGCTGGAGTCTGAGCTAAAGGAGTTTCTGGTTTTCGCACGGAATCCGACAAGCATGAAGAATAATTATATGGCAATAGCCAAGCTTCTCGCTGATGATCCCGTTTACTTATGAAGCTCATATAGAGGCATCGGTATTAATTCTGGACTGTTTTTTAGTTAATTAAAATGTCCTCACAGTAACTTTAATGTGTGGGCTTCCCCCGGAGTCTTTGTGCACTCCCGCCTTGCAGGTTCCTGGATCGTGGTTACATTTGGACTATGATTGTGCCTGCTGCTGGGCCCTGTCTTATACCCACTGCTGCTATTATTATTATTATTATTATGAGTTACATTTATATTACTTTTAATGCGACTATTACTGCTTTTATTATATTTATATTATATCCACTGCTGCTGTTATTGTTAGTAGTAATTTCTTACATTTTTTTTATATATTATTTCAGCTATTATTACTGCTACTACTGCTATTACTTCTCTCATTGTAACATAGTTATTGTATGACTATGTTGTAATTTTATTATGCTGTTCACTCTGTACACATCTATTACACTTCTGCCCATCCTGGGACAGGGATCCCTCCTCTGGTACCCTCCCTTGTCAGAGGTCCTTGTGTATTGTACAGATAGTAATCCTCTCTGAGGCAAAATTGTGATTTGTGACAGTAGGCTATACAAATAAAAATGAATTGAATTGAAACGCTTTCAACTACTCCGTCACACAGAATGCTACAGTCTCAAACTAATAAGCCAACACAATAATCAATAGCCTGGCAAACATTAAAAAAACTAACGGACAAATAAGATAATCTGTGAAGAAATCTGCAAACATACAGTTCAACTAACTAAAGACAACAGCCAGCATGCTTCACAGAAACAAATTGCTCAAACCTTTCAATACTCAGGGGAATCAGACTGGCTGTGTGCATGACCCCCAGTCTGTGTGATTCCTTCTTCCAAATCCACCAACGGGCTCCCACTGCTGCTTCAAACACTACCTGTTCTTCAGATGTAGCCTTAAGTTAAAACTATTTTTAAAAACTTTATTGAGGTTTAATTGGGCCTTTTAGGCAGCTTTTTTACAATCCAATATCTTCCAACAAAACCTTACATTTTCAGGGTGTACCTGCCAACATTAATCTGACATCTCTGCCATTCAATACCTGGCTGGAAATACATGTACCAGTGACATTTTGCACCCTTTTTTATGAAAATAAATAATGAGGGAAATAGAAAGGAGAGAGTGCAAAATTAAGACATGCTTGAATGAAAACGGAATGAGACCTGGAACATTGCTCTGGTGACCTTTCCTAATTGAGCGGTGGAACTTTTTGACAGGGTTATAATGTTACGCTGCAGATGACATTCAAACATACACGAGGCAATACATTGGTGTTTGGATTTTAAAAGACATCCATACGAAAAGTAGGCCAAATGTAAAAGGAGCGCATAGTTATTCTGGCACAAAAGCAGGTATTATGGCTGAAGTTATGAACGCTCGCATAGCAGATTTGGAAACCAACAAGGCACTTGCATTTATTGTGATACTGTGAATGTAAAATAGGTTTGCGCGAAATGAACATTTTCCAAGCGGCCATTGTCAGTCCAGCAACCGGCGATTGTTGTATATTCGTGCAGGTGTGTGTGTGCGGCACACCACAAGGGGGCAGAGGAGTCCCGCTGACATCGTCTTTAATCTAAAAATCTGATTTTACTGAAACATTACAACCTATAGGCTATTCTTAAAGACAATAGAACATCTTGAGATCTCTGCCGAGCAATAAGGCTTAAAGAAGCTGAACAGCTGTCCGACACAATTTGAAAAAGAGTCCGATGGCGTCAGATATGGACGTCTCCGCTTGCAGCTTCCAAACGAACAAACAGCTCTCAAATATGATTGCTATTCGGCATCAATCGATTGAACAGCAACCGATAAAGATGACATTATGCTGATTGTCCATGTCGTTTTTTTTGTCTCGCAGAAAAGCGCTGGCTGGCGCTTCATCAAAAAAGCCCTCCCAGCGCCCTACTAAAAACAGCGCTCATAGCTCATATTCTCTGTGTATTTACTGTTTTAGTAAAACGTTTGTGTTGTACAGCAATATATGCTATTCGTGATTAGCATTTCTCCATTAACATCAATGTAAATATTAGCTTAGACGCTAACTAATCAGGCGAGTCTCATGTTAATAGTTAACGTTACTCATTTGTTCTTGCATGATGGCTTTATGCTGAATCATAGCTTTGTATTCATGTATATGTAAATGGCCTGTTTGTAAGGTCATTTCATGTTATGTTTCCACAGTTTTACAAAATCAAAGAAAGATCCTCACTAAAAGCCCTATACATTCTACTATGGATTCCTGGGTCTTTATTTCAAGGATCTACTGTTAGCTATCTGCTAAGCTAACCTACACAAGCAAGAGCGGAATACTCTGAAAAAAGACTCTAGGCTCCAGGCTCTACATGCTACAAAGAAATTAGTAGTATGTCTAACATTTATTATTGTGTCATTTTATATAGACGGGGTGCACAGTTTTCACAACATATTGACCCCTTTGAATCGAATCATGCAGTGACCACCTTGAAAAGTACTTATTACACATATTGCATACGAATATAACATGTTCTCAACCAAAACATGTAATAACAAATTCACACTGATCTAGCGATCTATGCACAGTTGTATCAATAGAATAGCCTCTAAATAGTGCTTATAATCAAACGTAAAGGTTTTGTAGTCTTAATGGGTAGTCGGCTATTTTATCTTCAGATGTAAGTGAGTACATACTGAAAAATGAAAAAGGATGCACAGTGCAGATTCTTTTTATTCCATTTATTCCATTCCAGTGAGAGTGAAGCTGCTTCAGCAGGCAGCCATCATCAATGTCACCAGATTTAGGATGGGCTTTTTGTTGCAAACAATAACTGTCTGGGAGCAATAACTTAAAAGACATTATTTTCTTGCATCTGCATGAGCTATCAGCCCTGTGAGGAAAAGAGAAACGGTTTTATTGTTGGCTGAGCATCTGGTTTTAGTATTTAAGTACAATCATAACCCCCTCTTAAATTTAGCATTGCTTTGTTTTAATCAGTGTGTTGAGGAAGATGTCGTGTTTTGATTCACTATTTATTTCCACTCATTACTTCCCTCTACCCTGCTTCAAATGCAGCAATCTGAGCCACCCGCCTCCCTCCACTGTGGTCTTTTCATTTTTCCAAAGAGCCTTGTAGTGTGCACACAGTGACATTTTGGGGACAGGATTACAGAGGCAGACTGACGCCTTCAGTGATGGCCTTGAGTGACACTGTCACAAATTGAGAAGTGCCACACCTGTATGAATGTATCAACAAATTAATATTCTATATAAGCCGTCTTTCCATTACTGTGCCTGTGTAAACACTTTGTAACTGAAAGGGATAAATGAGGCATCTATTCGTTATTGGCTTCCCATGACCTTCGACTGCAGTGTGTTGCTCCAGCGCCTTCAGTTGACTGAAATGAATGTGTTCACTGGTGAAACCTTGTGATTAGTTATGGTACCTTCAGTGCCTTGGTAGGGTGAAAAGCACTATTTGCTTTAAAGGACAGAAATCATTCACACAGTTACCTACATAGTAAACACTCTATCAATAAAGGGCACAGTGACTGTGTGTTTACCAAAAACTACTTTTTCATGCAAAAAAAAACAGGATGAGATGAGCCCTTTTCTATTCTTACGTATTCGCTCTCAAAGGACAGTACTAATGTTTTTCTGTTCCTACTGTTATTCATGTCAATGAGGTGCCAAAAGCTGCAGTAACTGAAAGTGGAAGGTTTTGATGGATCCCTAGATAGACTCCATCTTCAGACCTCATTAAGTTTTAAATGAAAATAACTAACTCAATGGTGTGACTGCAACTGATTGCGGTTTTGATTACTGATTAATCAATTAATTAATTTTATTGATGGTTTAGTCTAAAATGTAAAAAGAAAGTGAAAAATACCTCACATATCACATATTTCCAAAACCCAACATGTTGACGTCTACAAAATGCTTTTTTAGTCTAACCAACAGTCCAGACCTCAAAATTATTCAATTGACTATTTGGCATTTCAACTTTCATGAAATAATATTAGCATCATGATGAAATGTTCTTAATTAACAGATCTTCAATGGAACAAAAATATTGATGGTAAAGGTATCAGAAAAAATGTTTACTAATGTTTATTTATTTAGTTTTAGTTCAGTATCCCTTCCTGAAATATTATCCGTTTCTTTTACTAGAAAAAAAAAACATTGCCATGGGAACAAAATTAAGTCAGCAGTTTTACATAGTTGACAAAACAAATGTAATATACATAGTTTCTGGAAGACATGTTAAGGCATTTTTGCTTTAAAAATGACTCAGGCAACCATTGATTATTAAAATAGCTGTCAATTGATTTTCCTTTGAATGTCGTATTGATTATTTTGCACTCTGTAACATTCATGTCAACATTACTGATAAAAGTATGTAAAGGAAGTCAATGTTTGGCCTGTTTGAGAGAAATGTTGGTGGCAGACAGACAAAAGGACAGAGGGAGGAGTTGGATGGACGTAAAAATGAATGATTACATTCATTAAGTGCAGCGCTGGGTTTGTCTGAGCTTCTGTTTCTTTTGATTTCTGGAAACAACGGCAGTCAGTGACTTCCAGGGAAGCAAACCTGCAGGAGACAGTAGGAGCAGCTGGACTAAACAAGCACATCAACAAACAAGTGCACATGTTGCCCCACAAATGATGCAGAGTGGTAATGGGCCAAGAAGTTGAAAATGTTTTACATGGTGTTACTTGCGTGCCAGGGGAGGGAGGAGATACATTCAGTGCAGGTAACAAATTGTGATGGTGCACTTTGTTTGTTCAATCAGAGCAATTTAGAATACGGTGGAAAAAAATGTAGGTATAAAAGAATCTGATTGATGGCGTCCTAGATATTTTGTTTCAGTAAGTGTTACGACCCGGCTCAAAGGCTGCAACATGGATGGGAGACCAGATGAGTTAAAAGCAATATATAGACATTTATTTAAAGAACACAACTAACTTAAACAAAACAAATAAGCCGTAGTGTCAGCCACAGGAGAGCAGCCAGCCAGGCGAGGGAGCGAACCCCTCCATGTTCAGGTGTTGCGTCTTTATAGCCGGCACTCCCACCAGCCTTAGGTGTAGCTCATCAGCTGACGATGCTCAGCCTGAAAGACAAAGAGACAGCTAAACAGGACCCAGACCCCCAGTTGAAGGGAGGGGTCGTCACATAAGTGACTGACAGACGAGCCGATGCAGATCCCCAGCTCTCACCTGACTTTGTCAGGGGAGACAAAAAGACTGCTATTGTACTGATGTTGCTGTCTATCCATCATGGTGAGCACTGAACAAAAACTGGAGCAACAAATTAGATGTCCCTCCTTGCCGGACTTATTAAGGGTATTGTCTGTTGTTTGCTGGAAGTAGATGACAAGAAAGCTTTTGGACGCCCACGGTGGAGGACTGTCTCAAGCACTGACACTGGAGTGTACTTGTAGTCTTAACTTCCTACTGATCTCATTTACAAAGTGATTGGTTTCTTGTGATGCCTACATGCCCTGCTGAGATTCACAGACTGAGGCACAGCCAAGAGTGACTCCCTCTTTCGCTGGGTCATATCCAGCAATTCTGTGACCGTGGAAAGCGGAGGTTCTTTTCTCAGTGGCTGTGTCATCTGTGAAGGTGAAAATACAAATTTAGCTCCCATGTCCCCCACACCAATGGGGGCTAACTCAGTGAGAGCACCAAATCCAAAAACTGGCTACCATCGGCCATGTTGGAAATGAGCTTTTCAATGTTTTGGCCTCCAATTATAATAAGTATGTGATCTTTGAGACTTTTTGGGAAGAGGAATTCATAATTGATGTCGTTTTCATAATAATACACAGAGGTCATCTCGGAGGTAAAAAAGGTCAATGTTTATAGTTGATGTGAAACAAACCTTTTCTCTCCATGATCACAGAATTACAAGAGATAAGAGATTACAATCAAACTAATCTCTGAAAAAATAAAACTCAAATCAAAAAAAGAGAATCTTAGACATAAAGAACTGCAAGTTCAAGTATACGGATAAAATATAAATATAGATGTAATATAGTTTATCCTTTCCCCTTGAAGATCCCAAAAAAATCTTTGAAAAAGCTCAGGTCGAAGTAAACAACAGAGGACAAATAAATACTATATCCGCCTCAACGCTTCCTGATAAATGACTGGCAAAACCTCAGGTAAGAGCTATTTCATTTCCCTACTTTAATTATGTTACATTTACATTTTACTGAATTAATAAACAAGGTGAAACGCTAAAAGCTTTAGCGTCGCAGTGTTTTCAATGCCTCTAGCTTCCAGCATTCCAATGCAAAATAACAGTATGCAACTTAAAACATATTGTAATAGTGTTTTTTTCTAATTTGCAAATCTGGCTCTCTGTTGGCCACAGTGTCCTGTGATCTGGGCAGTACGAGCAAATGAGTACAATCTCTTAAATGCAGACTTTATTTGGAGAGAAATTAGAAACTGTTGAGAAATAGCATCCTTGCTTCGAAGAATGTATGCTCGAGACGCACAACAAAGAGGCCGAGCCCCACTGAGGAATCCGCTAATAAACAAAGCCGAATGGCGGTTCGAAGTTTAAGTAAAAAAGTATTTACTTTAAAATGAAAACAATTACACATTAAATACATGATATAAAATAAGAAAAATGTCCCATGGAACAGGATCACGCAACAGGCCTTCTTCTCCCTCGTCCTGCCGCGTGACCCCAATGACTTCCGGTTCGCGCCGACGTCTGGCGCAGCGATCCTCGCTGCCGTCCGCGCGCTCCAGAAGCCCCGCCACATCCATCTGCGCGTCCTTTTATATTCCTTCGAAGTCCTCATCCGTCTGTCTCCGCGTTTCCCCACTGTCGCCATGCGGTGGGGTCCTCCCACCGTCCCGTGTCGTCGCCGTTTCAGTAGGTCATCCCGCTGCCCGTTCCGCTTCAGGTTTCAAAGGACGATCGCGCAATACATTGTATTTAACTGCCGTGGCATAATTTACACACGGTAACCATAATACGATTTAAGTATACGGTAGGTCTTAACACATGGTAATTATGAAATAGTCTGACCCTACTGATTATGAAATAGTCTAAACATACTGATTATGAATTAGTTACAAAATACCAATTATGAAATTGTTACAAAATATCAATTATGAAAATGTTACAAAATATTAATTGTGAAAATGTTACAAAATATTAATTATGAAAAAGTTACAAAATAAAGGCATAAGACAGTTGCTTTAGGAGCTTTCTTCATTCAACCTTAACAAAACTCAGAGGAGCAATACATATTGTGGTATATTGTCATAACTGAATAAACAAACCTGTTCCAGGGTGAATCAGTGTTTCAACGCCAGAGTGCCATTACAGTTTTTCTTCTTTGGTTTCCTAGATACAACATTGTAATCTTTGGTGGAGTGGATGGGTATTCGAAGAAGGTAAGACTGCATTGCACTTGAGTGGACCCACACTTTAAACAACCTTTTATTTTTAGGACGAGTTTGCTGTCAGACTTTAGTCCAAAGTTAGCGAGTTAATGAAAGAGCAAGCAGGTAGGCTATTGAAAAGAAGACATTGTAATCCACAAATGTTTTTTTATCTTAATTAAAAAAGTTTTAATCTACATTTATCCATGATATCGCACTTATTTAAATGGCAAAAAATGTAATAGAATTGGCACTATGTATTACAGGGTCATGTTTCCTCAAAATAATTGTGGTGGTATTATATTCATATTCTATGAATTGCTCTTAGTGATCAGGTTTGATTTAGCACTCGGTCAAGAGGTAAGTTAAAACTTATCATCTTCAATTTATGCTGTCTGCTGTTAACTTCATCTGGCAAAAAGGGAAAACGGGCCCCAGATGTAATTCTGATGGTCTTGACATTGCCATCTCATGGCCTGTGCTGTTATTATGTGGCCTCGTGGTAAGTATATACTGAGTTTTCATAGCCAGCTAAACTCATCTTTATACCATCTCTCCAAAGAACAGACGGAAGTTGTCTTCAGCAAATTTAATTATTATTATTTATTTATTAATTTCAAATTAATTAAATGTGAAACTGAAAAAAGGGTACAGTAAAAATAAAGGTAATTAAAATACACTGATAGAAAAGCACGAAAGGCAAATAAATGAATTACCAAAATGTTTTTTTTATCAAAAACATTAAGATGGTTAATTATTAACAATACACTAACTGAAATTGCCACTCAAAGGTCAGCAAACAAAAAGATGGCTAAGGACCACCCGGCAGAAGAGGCAGAACTTCCTGTTTGACAGGTAAACTGGAAGTACAATAAGTAAACTGCATGGAACCACATGGAACCACTGGAAGCAGCCACTGGATTGAAAAGAAAACTGTTCCAACATGTATGTAAATTCTGACATCAGTCTTATCTTTCTTCCACATCACTGTGTTCAACAAGGATTCTGCATTGCCTATTTTTATTGCTAGGCAGCATTGGCCATGTTTGCGTATTTCTACACTTCGACCAACAACCATAGGTTAACAGCCTATGGCTTCTTCCAAGAGACAACTCAAAGACAGACAGTGTCTTCAGGGTGAATTCATAAAAAAAAGCATAGTCTTTGGAAAATTAGTTTATACTATGACAAACCATAAATATCTATGTTAAGGTATTAAGCATTCTTGGTTTGTCCTGTGATGCACTGAGGAAATAAGTTAAAATGTAGTTGTCTCTATGATTGTATGCAGTAAGTTGTCTATCTTGTGTCTTACAGTAGTAATGATGAGCCTTCAGGTAGAGTCTCTTTGTTTGAGTCTTCAAAGATTGGGTACATACAGTGAGGGTGATGAAGATCAAGACCTGAGAGTAGATTATGTATTATAGGTACATTATGTATATAGGTATATGTGCACATGTCTGGATAATAACTTTCCTATCTCATCTTGAAGATAGACATTAATTATGCATGATTTATACAGTGCCAGTCAACATTTTGAACACATCTATCAGATAAGGGCTGGTCTTTATGTTTTAGATTTTTCCACGAATTTAGAATAGTAAAGATGTGCAAACTATGACATACAGGGGTTTTCGAATGGATTATTATCATTGTATTATTATATTGTTATTATTAATATTATTTTTATAGGCCCTAATGTCACTATTTCTATTTGTCTAAGAAACCGATTTTAAGCATTTAAAAGTAAATGTGTCCAAACCTTTGACTGATACTGTGATGTTGCTTTCAACATGTTTTTTCCTGGATAGTGACATTCTCATGGTGAATATAGACATGAATTGTACACATGTTGTGTAGAGCTCCTCCGCTCTCTTCACTGGTTACCGGTGGCTGCTCGCATCCGTTTCAAAACATTGGTACTTGCGTACCGTGCTGCGAACAGATGGGGTCCAGTCTACATCCAGGTCAAACCTTACACCCCAGCCCGCTCACTCTGCTCTGCATCTGCCAAGCGGCTTGTAGCTCCGTCACTGAGCTAACCGCTCAACAAAATCACGACTGTTCGCTGACCTGGCTCCTAAATGGTGGAATGAGCTCCCCAATGACATCAGGACAGCAGACAGTCTCTACATCTTCCGCCGCAAACTAAAAACACATCTCTTCCGACTATACCTGGAATAAAAAAAAAAAGAAAATTGTATGTGTATGTGTATGTGTGTATATATATATATATATATATATATATCGTAGTACTTTAGTAGCACTTAAATGGCACTTACTTTTAGCACTTGGTAGTTTGCTTTCTTGAGTAAATTGTACTTTCTTGATTCTTGTTGTTCTGGGTTTGAACTCTCATGATTGAATGCACTTATTGTAAGTCGCTTTGGATAAAAGCATCTGCTAAATGAAATGTAATGAAATGTAATGTGATGTAATGTGATGGTCTCAAGGCAGAGCTAAATTAAATATAATATATTTGACAGAAAGCACATCCATGCATGACCAAACTCCCCACTGTTCCTAAGAACCTCTGTTATAATGCTCTCAAACTCTGGATATGACCTGAGGTGCTGTGTAAGAAATGCTATAGGTTTGGAGCATGCATTGACTTCTAGTGTGTGACCCATAGCAAGCAATTGTGATTGCGTTTAATTTGAATCCTAAATCTCTCTCACTCTTTTGAGGTGGAGGGGACGTGTGTCCGTCCAGTAAGTCGGTGAAGGAAGCAACAAAGACTGATCCTGTTTCGTGTGCGTCTCTCTCCAGTTCATCCGTTGTCTCCATCTCTCTATCCCATGTTCATCCTCAAGATCACTGTTGCCACACAATTGCCTTTTTATTTTATTTTTTTTATTCCATAAATACTTTCAAGAACAGAACCAAATTAGGTATACATGCTTCATGTTATAGTTGTTTCATTTTCAAGACAGAACTAACTGAGAAATAAAAGTAAAAATAAAAAGGTTGAAAATGACATAATTAAAATAAAACTGTGTAATAGGACCACTGCACCTGCATGCAAGAATTCGTCAAAGAGGTTGAGCAGAGTTTTAAGTTCAGCCATCTCAACCTTTGCAAATAGAAGCAGTATCATTAAAAGTGCTCTGGGCAATATTCAGAGCATTAATATAACAGCATATTACTATTTGCTGTAGAAAGATATAGTGGAGAAATCACAACCTGAGCAGAGAATGAAGTCGCTCTCCCTCTGTGTGCGTTGTAATCTGAGCTTCTCCTTGCTTTGTTGACATTGCCTGAGCTAGCCGCGTGTGCACCACAGGTTAGCTCGCGGCCGTCGCTCGGCACTGCGCTCATTGAGCGGTTAAAGCTGATGGCGCCTTTCGGACCAACGGCGTCATCACAGAGGCGTAACACCCACTCTCTGCTTCCCACTCAGGTGAACACGGTTAGCTGTGCCAGAACTTTTGCTGTCGTTTACAATGTGATCGCTGTCAGCACCGCTAATGGCATATTGAAAGTTGTTGAGAGGACATACAAATGCTTCGAATCTTGTGTATAGCAACTTTAATGAGGTCATGGGGAACATGAGAATTTATGAATATCACAAAGTCTGCCACGATTTAAATTCATATCAGGGGCCTGCGAGCGATACGAGACAATATCATATGCCCATTTTACACAATCAGTTCCATTTATATCAATTCACAAAGAAGTAACAAAAATATGATTTGACAGTTTTATCACTGGGTTCTGCAGGAAGGAGTTGCGCTTGGATGGAAGTTGTTGACACAAAATAGAGACGCATCTTAAAGATGATGATCCGTATGGATGTTTTCACTTTGCATCGATGGCAATGGATCACTGATCATTGAATCAATCTATTGATCCAGATCCAGCTTTCGTTATACTCCTGTCAACCAAACTGCATGAAACCAACTTCATTCTATATGAAGGGGTGTCTGAGCAGTAGGAAGACAAAACGTCTTCCTTAAGCTGTCTGAGCTCTGGATCAGTCACATTATCATTGGAAATGGTCTCTCTGTCAATCTCCCCAGTGGCGATGTAGCCGTAGCACTACTCCGTCCTGTAGTAACAGTAATCAATGCATAGACAATAAATAATGTACACTGAATGTGACACAACTTTACATCGTCAAAATGATCTCTATGGTAGTCTGTGAATGAACACTTCAGGGTTTTCCCTGTATTCCTCTCTTAAAGAGCTTTGCTTTAACACCTGCCATCATTTCTATGATTGAAAGAAGAAGTGGCTCGATATATGATGAATCTCAAAAATAAACCACTGTATATTTTAATGAATAGCACGCGTCGTGCAAAAGCCCTTGACCTTTTGAGCACGGAGATTGAATGCAACCAGTGAATGGCCATACACCAAATGGCTTTTTTCATTAAATATGTATAAGAGGTAAATATACCAGTAAGAAATATTTCCTGAGAGCCCTGTTGTCAATTCCAAAGAACAGACACTCGGAGGGTATTTTGTGGAGAATATATCTTGACCCCTCCACTGCCCCATACACCCGTTAAAAATATCCCCTCACAAAGATTTAAGGCCACATGCTGTCACAAGTGGGATCTTTACTTATGGTAAACAATGGTCAATACTATGCAAGAATAAAGTAAGTGAATAAATAATGTGTCAGATGTGCCTAATAGAAAAATAACCTGTGCCTCAAGAGGCTGGCATGTACTTCAACAAACTACTCAACTCAGAACAACCGAGGACAGGCCACCTTCAGAAAAACAGAAAGCAGAGCAACATTTTGAAGTAAAATGGTCGGGAAAAACAAAGTCAATCAACTATTCAATAAAAATAATTCAAACTAGTCGCTCCACATGGGTGAGTTTGCCATATTGTTATTTTCAACGCTACTGTAGTTGCTTTCATCAGCTCTGGCTGTTGTGTTTGCCGACACTGCGTTTTGGCTTTCGTCATACTGAAGTGGGTGTGGCCACTTTTTAGCATTTTTCAAAATGATGCAGTGGATGGACATGTCCTTAGATCTGGGGCTGAAGTTACACTTTAATCCTTAGCAGCACTAATGGTCTAAACCTCCACTGAGGACCTTGAACACTGCATGATATTTGACCATTTTGAATATTTTTTCTATTTTCCTCTTAGCCACTGTGTTAACTTGAATAGAAAATATGTGGTGGTGCTTCAAAAAATGTATTACCAAAGTAGCGTGTCCCCAGTTCTCATGTTAAACCAAAAACTCTTTCATAAACCATGTCAAATTGTACTTCTCATTAATTTATCTGTTAAAATAACTAACTATCCCCTATTAGTGTGACCATTCCGACATCAATCAAGTTGTATCTTATTTATTTATCCTGTTTACATTCTTGCGGCTTCCGTCAAATGACAGTTTGTCAGTTCATGACTGTTATGCGAAATCCCTGGCCCTTCAGTAAGACAAAATTGATACTTCAATCATTTTCTGATGAATTGTTATGACAGAAATTAAAAGACTACATGTTGTTCATTTGTATGTCTTGTTGTTTCACAGTTAGGCTTTTTCTCTCATATCAATCTACTGAAAATCAAAAAGAAGAAAAAAAAGGTTTGAAGCCGAGATAGCACTGCTGCCATGCCATTCACTGTGTGTCATCTGAGTGCCGGTTCTTATCTGTGACCTTTTCTCAAGGCCCGTGCTCTGAGATTCTATCTGCTTCATGAAAAAGAGACAAGTGGGCAGTTTAAATTTGAACTGAAATTGCCTTGATATTGTCTTAGCCTGTGGATGGGTTACACACTCAGGCAGTGGGGTTGTTTTCTCTTCATCTGTTTCTCTTGGATATATATATATTTATTTATTTTGTCTTTTTGGAGGCAATTTTTCATTTTGCTATCACCGCCTCTGAAACTTTATGTTATGGTGTCCTTGACATTCCTTTGTACCAAAGTGACTTTGTATTTCACAAGCTAGTTTGTAGTAGATTCACAGTAATCAGTGACAGACAGCGTAAACACTGGAAACCCCATCCATTTGCACAACCAGCATTCAGTGTCATGGTTTTCTCTCACTGGATCAGATATTATTTTGTATGTATTTATTAATAACAGGCATTTCCTAACGAAAAAAGAGCTGAGTGAGAGCAAGAGAAACAAAGACGCAGAGGGATGAAGTGCTGTGGAGAGTAAACAGCAAAAATGGCAGATGAAAGCCTGACGATGTTGAGGGATTTTCTGGAAGTGATTGGCTGTCTTTGTGGTCTCAGGTTTTTATAATCCCGTCCTGTGATGCTCTAATCTCCGTTTTCTTTTGTCCGGAGTAAATACCCTCATTACATGGGGCAAAGCTGATGACTTGTTATAAAAATGGAAATGAAGAGCCAAGAGAAATCCTTTATTAAATACTTGCCTCCTATACATTCCCTGTCGGGCTGCTGGCACCCACACGATTACTATAAAAGATAATCTCACCACAACACTTGGGACGTAAAGACACATTGAGATACTTTGAGGCACTTGTGAAACAGCAAACCAAACAATGGTGGCTCTGGATTTTCTCATTCCAGCTTCCTGTCAAGACGCTTCTTGTGGGCTATAATTAAATGGGAGAATTAACAGTGATTGTACATTTCATCCGTTCTGGAATTCAGGTCGTTGATTTTTTATTTTTTATTTTTTTTTGCCATCTGCTCCATTTTTAAGTCAGTCTTTCATATTTCCCCTTTTTTCTTAAAAAAAAAATTCTTTATAATAAACCATTTCCTGATCAAATTGAAGCATGAGTGTGAGCGGCTTTGTGGGATGAAGGTCATAGGGCCTTGCTGAGGGGAAAGACTGGCTCATTTGCATGTTTCATCTCACATCTCTTAGCATATAACATGAGTTGTGGGTGTTAAAGCTCAGCACCTGTGGCCACAAATGCAGATGAGAGCGAATACTGTAACATTAGCATGATTATTGATTTTCTCTCTTTCCATTCTTATTAGATGGTTGAACTGCAGCACATTTGTTTGAAGTCAGAAGCTGTTCATATATATATATTTCCATTAATCATTATGAAGTAAAGCTGAGCGATACATTTATACATTTACGTATACATTTATATAATAATCATACCAGAATATATGATTCAGTATCATCTGGATTTTGGTGAGCATAATATCCGTATAGACTCAGTTGTTACAGTAATGTATTGGGTACCGCTTATTAAAACTAATGCAGTGTAATACAGCATTCCTGTAATTAATCCAACATTCATTTTTATTGATGTTTAGCTGTTTGTTTGTTTGTTTGTTTGTTTGTTTGTTAAACTGCCCTGCCCAGAACTCTCACTGATCTCATAGCGTTGTTTTCAGCTGCAGCAGGCTGCTTTTGTTTCTAGTGGAAAAGCTCTAAATACAACCACTGTTCACATCTTTGAGTTTTACTGGAGGAGGAGCTTTGCTCGTACACTCTCCCTGTAACTTGTTGCTGTCGCTACTAATTTGAGCTGCTCTGAGTAGCTATGAGTAAGGAAGAGTAACTAACTAAAGTACACTAGCCGCTGGGTTCATTCACGCAGTACAAAATGTCATAGGCATTCAGGAAGTGCCCTGTCTTACAGATGCAATGCGAAAATAGATTACAGCACACTTGTAATGCACAGCAGAATGATTTATGTTTTGTTTTTGTAATAATTAAGCACTGAGGTGGGTCACATAGATGCTGGTATTGAAAAGATGCAACTTTTTATAATATGGACTATTGTAGATTTTTGAAAGCACTTTCTAATAAAAAGGGAGTTCATTTTCCTGACTGTTTGAACTAATTGATAAAGAATTCGCCATGTGCATTATAAATAAAATTGAAGATGCAATGACGTTACTTTTGCAGATACGTTCATCATGAAGCTTTTGAAACTTAGGAGAAATATCTGTTTTTTTTCAAAAGATTAATTTAATTTGTTGAGAAAATGAACTTGGGGTGGCATCATATTTCTCTCAAAATCAAAATAGTAGTATGTAAACATAAATTCTATGATACTGGGTTGGGTTATTTTCCCTGTCTCAGTTATATTCCAGAGAAAATATACTACAACATATTGCAATTCAGTATCTTGTTATCACGATATATAACATATAATAGAATATTTTATTCATATTACACACTTCTATAGCCTTTATGAGTTTTGCCTAACATACACACGTAATATACAGCACATGTTCTGAAAGCGTCTGTGATTGCAGTTCCCAAAACCTCTCCAGCACCAATATTCTGCCTGGGGTTTTTGATATGAAGCTGTTCTATATTAGCCCTCTTCCATTTGTATTCATCATCTGAATGGCAAAAATGTATTCATGGTGAAGCTGCTTCCCAAGAGAAAAATAAGGTTCTACATCTCCTTTAGTCCATTTCTGCTGTAGAAACGGAAGAGGTGTGCTGACTTCTCCAGAGGTGTTTTCATTTATGAGTCCAGACGGTATAATGATTTACACAAACTCATCAAGTGGGTTTTATCTTGCACTGTATTATACTGTACAGACACGATCATTTGTGCCTTACATTCATTATGAGTAGAATTCTAGTAAGCCGTTTAAATGCTCTGCAGTTGAACTGAACTTTCAATCATGAAAAACTCACCTTTTCAATGCTTGTGCACATACGTGTTGGGTATCTGGTGTTCCTACCAAGCCACAAACTGTGAAGTAAGACAACCCAGTCCATTTATTGAGGGCTGCCTCGATCCTTTCGGTGTCACATGCAGGCTCATTAGCAGTGGCGGCTGGTCAATAGAGGTCAATGGGGCCTGGCCCCACCTTGGCCACAAAAAAAATAAGTAAAGAAATTGTCAATATTGATTGCATATGTTGGACTTCTGTGCTAGCCACGGTTTGTCCATAACGAACACCATGTTCGAACATAGGGTGGCTCATAAGTGTACCTGGTACCAGAGCACCTTAGGCCGTAGATCAATGATCGACTTTGTAATCGTTTCATCTGATCTGCGGCCGTATGTCTTGGACACTCGGGTGAGTGAGAGAGGAGCAGAGCTGTCAACTGATCACCACCTGGTGGTGAGTTGGATTAGATGGCGGGGGAATCGGCTGGAGAGACCCGGCAAGCCCAAACGTGTAGTGAGGGTGAACTGGGAACGTCTGGCGGAGGATCCTGTCCGGGAGGTCTTCAACTCCCATCTCCGGAAGAACTTCTCACACAAGGGAGGCTGGGGACATGGAATCCGAGTGGACCATGTTCAAAGCCTCTATTGTGGACGCGGCCGCTAGGAGCTGTGGTCGGAAGGTCACCGGTGCCTGTCGTGGCGGTAACCTGAGAACCCTGTGGTGGACACCGGGGGTGAGGGAAGCCGTCAAACTGAAGAAGGAGGCCTTTCGGGCCTGGTTGGCTCGGGGGTCTCCTGAAACAGCTGAGAGGTACCGGCAGGCCAGAAGGGCTGCAGCTGCGGTGGTCGCGGACGCTAAAACTCGGGCATGGGAGGAGTTCGGGGAGGCCATGGAGAAGGACTTTTGGTTGGCCTCAAGGAAGTTCTGGCAAGCCATCCGACGGCTCAGGAAGGGAAAGCAGGGCTTACCCCAGGCTGTGCTCAGCACGGGGGGGGAACTGCCGACCCGGACGGGGGACATCGTCGGACGGTGGAAAGAGCACTTTGAGGAACTCCTAAATCCGGCCAACATGTCCTCTAGAGAGGAGGCAGCGCCTGAAGACTTGGGGGGGGGGGTCGCATCCATATCCTTGGCAGAGGCCACTAAGGTGGTCAATAAGCTCCTTGGTGGCAAGGCACCGGGGGTGGATGAGATTCGCCCTGAGATGCTGAAGGCACTGGACGTTGTTGGGCTGTCTTGGCTGACACGCCTTTTCAATGTCGCATGGGGGTCAGGAACAGTGCCCATGGACTGGCAGACTGGGGTGGTGGTTCCCATTTTCAAAAAGGGGGACCGGAGAGTGTGCTCGAATTATCGGGGTATCACACTACTTAGCCTCCCGGGGAAAGTGTATGCCAGGGTGCTGGAAAGGAGGCTCCGACCGATTGTCGAACCTCGGATTCAGGAGGAGCAGTGCGGATTCCGTCCTGGTCGTGGAACAGTGGACCAGCTCTTTACCCTCGCAAGACTACTGGAGGGGCTCTGGGAGTTTGCCCAACCAGTCTACATGTGTTTGGTGGACTTGGAGAAGGCCTTCGACCGGGTCCCTCGGGGGTTTTTGTGGGGGGTGCTGCGGGAGTATGGGGTGCCGGACCCGTTACAACGGGCCATCCGATCTCTGTACGACTGCAGTAGGAGCTGTGTTCGTATTCTCTGCAATAAGTCAGACGCGTTCCCGGTGGGTGTTGGCCTCCGCCAGGGCTGCCCTTTATCACCGGTCCTGTTCGTGACTTTCATGGACAGGATATCTAGGCGTAGCCGGGGGGAGGAGAACGTCGGGTTCGGGGGTCTCGGGATCGCCTCTCTGCTGTTCGCAGATGATGTGGTCTTGTTAGCCTCTTCGGACCATGACCTCCAGCATTCACTGGGGCGATTTGCAGCCGAGTGTGACGCGGCGGGGATGAGGTTAAGCACATCCAAATCCGAGGCCATGGTGCTCTGCCGGAAACCGGTGGATTGTTCCCTCCGGGTGGGGACGCAGTGCCTGCCGCAAGCGAAGGAGTTCAAGTATCTCGGGGTCTTGTTCACGAGTGAGGGTAAAATGGAGCGGGAGATCGACCGGCGGATTGGTGCGGCTGCAGCAGTAAAACAGGCGCTGCACCGGACCGTCTTGGTGAAGAGGGAGCTGAGCCGGAAGGCAAAGCTCTCAATTTACTGGGCGGTCTACGTTCCGACCCTCACCTATGGTCACGAACTCTGGGTCGTGACCGAAAGAACGAGGTCTCAGATACAAGCGGCCAAAATGAGTTTTCTCCGTAGGGTGGCCGGGCTCAGCCTTAGAGATAGGGTAAGGAGCTCGGACATCAGGAGAGAACTTGGAGTTGAGGCGCTACTCCTTCGTATCGAAAGGAGTCAGCTGAGGTGGTTCGGGCATCTGATCAGGATGCCTCCTGGACGCCTCCCGTTAGAGGTTTTTCAGGCACGCCCAACTGGTAGGAGGCCCCGGGGAAGACCCAGGACACGCTGGAGGGATTATATCTCCCAGCTGGCCTGGGAACGCCTCGGGATCCCGCAGAACGAGCTGGAACGTGTTGCGGGTGAGAGGGAAGCCTGGGTCGGCCTGCTAGGCCTGCTGCCACCGCGACCCGACCCCGGATAAGCGGAGGAAAATGGATGGATGGATAGTCAATATTTGTGTTTTTGAAATATGGAATATACCCAGTAATATGTGTAACATAGTGTTAGGTTGTAATAAAATAAAATGACTTACACTGTAAATAAGGAATGTCTATGTATAAATTACGATACTTAAAAAGGATAATTAATAAGGAATAGTGAGCCTTATGGGAAAGAGTATGCGTGACATAGAAGGAGGCCACATTGAGTTTTCTAACTTAAACTTTCAGGAATGCATGAGATAAGAAGCCGAGAGGGGGATGATACTCCGAGAGACAAAGAGCAATAAAACCAACTTCACTAAGAGGGGGGATGTTTTGCTAAAACTGTGTGAGGAGAGTGATGACATCAGGAGCCATGGACCGGAGCGACCAATCGGAATGCTGATTATAGCCATGTGAAACTTTAGCCGCACCATATGTTGTAAAACTGAGCCAATGAGAGGCGAAGATGCACATTTTTTATTGAACTATATAACCCCATGTACTACACCCATTCTGTGTCTTCTTCTGGGTCAATGATCATAGACAGCCAACTCCTCAGGGGGACTGTGGACTGTGATTTGATTCAAGAATTCCTCAGCTGATATTATGCACTGTATTTTCAACTTTTATTAAATTGATTTTATTATAACCAATTGAATCCAGACATTCTCTTCCAAGTCCGCCCAAGATTTTGAACATTTACATCAATAGGATATCTGCGCAAAATATATGCTTTTCCTGCATGTCCTCTCTACCTGTCTGAGTGAACGCGCAGCTTGGGGCCAAATCGGTTTGGCCCAAAAGAGGCGGTTCTAAGAAGCAGTTTAGCCAATTACTGATTAAAGATATAAATGAGTGACATACAATTTAGCCAATCAGCGTCCTAAAATAGATTCAGTTTGGGGCCAAAGTCGTTTGACCCAAGGCTGCACATTCTCGTTAGGGCTAGTCTCGCGAGGTGCCATTTTAACGGCATGACAATGGCGAGCACGAGCACGAGCACGAGCACGAGCACGAGCACGAGCACTACTCTTCCACGAAGACCCAACCCTAAAGGTGCGTTCATACCAAGTTTACTTGCCGGACTATTTGTGGTTATTTCGCGTCATTCGCTTTTTCGCGCTAGACGCGCCGCCGGAGAGGGGGCGTGGCTTATCTCCGTGGAAGTAGTTCATTTTCGCCATCACCACGGAAGAAATAACCACTATTTATGCTTTGTACATGTTGTGGAAGTCCCACAAACAACATGTCTGTCAGAAAAACATGCAGGTTTCCTCACCACACTGATTGGGTGTTTCCCCAACAAACAAGGTTCATAGGTGCATCTTAATATATAAACATGTTCTATTAGATTTTATATTTATATATATGTATATGTGATTTATATTATATGATATTTAGATTTTATTATATGATATTTGATATTTATATTATATGATATTTATATTATATGGTATTTATATATCATATTATACTGATTATTATTATATGATATATATATTAACATACTGAATTGTATGAATAAGATGTCCTTATTATGTCAAACTGGTGGAATAAATGTTAAATATTTAACTGCAAAGTAGTAATGCGTGTTTGAAACCTTGTTTTGCATTGAATCATACTGGGATGTTTGCTGAAATTTATTGGATGGCCCTACCAAACATTTTTCCCACCAGCCGCCACTGCTCATTAGAATAGACCAACCCCACCATCGGAGTATCTCCACCCACTGCTTGGGCTTTTTTTTTTGGGAGGGGTGCTTAAAGAGACAGGCACTAAAGCGGAGAGCTTCAGACGGGGTGAATACTGGTATATTCAGACAGACGGTATGAGAAAAACAATGTGTTTTTTTCGACCATTAAAGCTCTTTAAACATGTTCTAAAAGAAACCCAGACTATAAGTATGAACCTGAAAAGAAGCATGATAAGTCCCCTTTAATATTTCCCCTCAATCATTCACACTGCGGTATATAATTCAATAGATTTGTCATATAATTCCTGCACCACAGTCTTCGGGCTATGTCAACCCTGCAACTTTTCCTGAAATGATTCAGTCTCTAGGCTTGAGGCAAGAACAATGGATGTAAATACAGGTTGGAGCTGTAAAAGTGAACAGACCGGTGGATGTTGGACGAGTGTTAAAACTTGTGTAGAACGACGTGATCGGTGTGACTCAGAATAGAGCGTCAACCCACTTTCATCTGTACCCACCGCTCAATAAACTGCAGCTCTTGATGTCTTAATGCTGGCGTTATTACTTTGAATATGGCCCTAATTGAAGCAACATAATTAGATTAACAGGTTCACGTGACGTACAGCGGCTCTACTTCACAATTCTCATAATCACATTAACATCAAAGCATGAGTGTGCATGCAGAAAATGTACAGATTTCTTTATGGAACGCCTGCCTCTGTTGAATCGGATGTCTTAAAATGCCAAGCTTTACCTCCCACAGCCAGGTTTTCCCTCGGGCAAGTTATTATGCAGTTATTATGCAACAGAAAGTGGACCGGCTCTGTGAGATAGAGTGTGTTTCTTTTTCATCTTTATTTTTATTTTTTTTAAGAGGGCTAAGAGTAATCGTGCACTCCAATTTGAGGCTTTGGAGACTGGTAGAGAAAGACAAGGCCACTTAAAGACCCTTTCACCCTCCTCTGACAGTATTTTTGTTTTCTCTCCATTACTCTGAGCAGTGCAACCAGAGGCTGCAGTGACCCCGCTCGCATTCTGTAAAGTGTCGTTTGTTACACGTGGAGAAAAAAAAGAGATGAAAGTTTCTTCCTTCAACCACGAGGAGTATTTCTTTAGTTTGTGTACAGTCGCTTCGTTCAGTGAGCAGGTTAAACTTCTGTCCATGGCACGAAGAGCACGTTACTTTCCACAAACAATCCCACGATGCAATGTACAGTCATGTGACACTACACCTGTCTGTGATGGCATGAAATTACTATTCATACATTTCTGAAATCTCAATTTACTGATCAATGCAGAGTACATAAATACGTGTCAATTATATAGGTAGTCGAGAATGAGTCAATCGGGGTGATTTCAGGCTCAATTTATTTTTATGTACTTTATTCTATTCAAAACTAGTCCAGTTTTGTCTTGTCCGTTGTATCCCACTCTCCTCTCTTCTGTGGTTAGGGCTGATTAAGGCTCTAATATTGGCTTCTGCAGCTCTTTTGCCTTTCGCGGTGTGCGTTTGTTTGCCAGTGACACAAGAATACGATATGAGAGAATTGGACTTCTGTTGTTCGCTTCTGTTGTCGTCACCGCCAGAGGGGGTGTTAACAATGCATAGTTTGCGAGCATCTGCTGCGGTTCACCATATATATTTTTTGCTCATTATCCTGTGAAGCTCGTCCTGGCCTTTACTGTAAGTGCACCCATCGCTTGGATGGCGAGTCCCAAAAAAGCTCGTTTATTTGCTGATCACAGGATATAGTTTCATCAAAGACTGTTCCTGTTGGAATATGTTCCTGTCATGTTCTCTGGTGACTTTTAATTGAAATCTTTTTTTTTTGGGTGCACACATTGGGATTCAACTTTTGATCTTCTGGGAGCCACTTAAAGCAGCTATGAAGCTCTGCAATTATAGCTGCTCGCTCAACAATAAATTCAGTTAGTTTGCCAAATCCTCAGCCTGTAAGCACTTTTTGAGTTTCGATAGCAATATCCTGGCTTTTATAATCGGCTGATACTGAGTACAGATGCAATACCAGTGTTTAATTAATACGTTTTATTCCTCAATGTGTGGAAGTGTTTGAGATCAGTCTTTTTATGTGTACGGTAACATTAGGTTTGACTCAAACGTTGCTTTCCTAACTTTGTAAATCAAAATATAACAAATAAATAAATGGATATAAATGCACTAAATTGTTATTTATAATTAAATTAAGAAATCGCAACAGCAACTTGGAGAAAAATCTCCGAAAGTAAATGAACAAAAAACTAAACTAACAAAATACAAGTGTAAACATTTCAAATGCAGCAACAAATTGGTCAAAGCTTGAAAGATTTCGGTATTAAATGCTCCACGGTGGTATAGTGGCTAGCACTGTCACCTCACAGCAAGAGGGGCACGGGTTCAATCCCTGCCTGTTCTCCCTGTAGCAGTGTGAGCTTCCTCCCACAGTCATGACATGTAGCCAGTTACAAAACAGCAGTTGAATGCTGTTGAAACATTTCCTAGAGGAGCAATATGTTGTCAGGTGGGATAAGACACTCCATAATTTGGTAGTTATTGAAAAGTCTCTAGAAACTCAAGAGGATAACAATCCGAAGGTTGACAAGTTGACTAAGAATGGATGTGAAAATTTGTTCTTGAACTGCTCTGGAATATTGTTTTCGGCTGAAAGTGTCTTATGAATAAACACTTCACAACACTTCAGTTAATTAATATGATTAATAGAAAGGATGTGGAGTTTCTGAAATAGAATGTAAGTGCTATTGTCTTGAGGAAATGTACTTTCTTGATTCTTGCTGTTCTGAGTTTGAACTCTCATGGTCGAATGCACTTATTGTAAGTGGCTTTGGATAAAAGCGTCTGCTAAATGAAATGTAATGTAATATAATGTAATGTCTCAAGGGTTTCATGGGACATCACAACTCTACTGCACGTCTGCGAATGTTAGTTACTAACCCAAAACACTTCATTCATGCATGAAAAACTGTTTTTTCATCGTTTGAATCGGTCAAATTAAGATTTTTTACCATGGCAGTCAGCCCTGGAAATATTTCTTACATACTAATCTCTGTTTTGGTCTACTTTTTTCTTGACACTGCCTGCTTACTGCTGTCTAGCTGAATGTGTATCGTACTCAGCTTTTAAGAGAACCCAAATTAGAAGTTTCCCAGGAAAACCAATATTCTACAATACTGTAGTACACAGAACAGGATATTCACTTTTCATTTGAATACAGTAACTTTGTGTCCATGGCATAGATAATTATGGATTATACATGTATGTTTGGCAGATTTTGATAATTGCATGGATCATTTTGCACATGATCGCTCAAACCATGGAAGGATATTTCAAAGTTGTGAAGAATCTGACAGCTGCACTGAGAATCAACTCATCAGTTTTTGATCAGCAAGACACAAGTGGTTATTGTGAAACTTGTTGACAATTGTACTCTTTTGCACATGTGCCAAAACATAACATTACATAACAATTTTCTGGAATAATAGAGACATTTTAATCTTTTGTGAACCACAAAGAACTCATTGTTTGAAAAAAATATTATTCTTAGTCAAGAATTGAGCCAAAAGGAAAGAGAAAAACTATAACTGCATCTTACGGTCTTCTTCAGTGAATGGAACTGGCTCAGGTGTCATTACACAACCTATTCAAGGGGCGTTGGTCACATGATAACAAGTTGTTATAAATGGGGGGAGATCATAACCTCTGTCTTGGTTCAAGGAAAATATTATCTTATTGCAGTCAAATTGGTATCAGCATCATGTATTTTTTTTTAGTTCAAGGTTTCATTTATTCTCATTGTACAACACAGGGTTGTGCAACGGATTGCATTCGGGATCCTATTGTTCGGACGTCTCTGGTGGGTTTACAATTTGAGCATGGCGGTTCATCCCTGGCTTTGGACACTATGTGTGAGAAAATAATCAAAGGTCAAAGGTCCACCTACGAGCTTTTTCTGTGCTTTTAGCCACATCGCATGGTTTAATTTTTTATGTATTTGAAATCTCCTTAAAAGCTAGAAAGTGGATCTTTGAGATTTTAGGCACACTCGTTCCATGGTCAATAATTAACTTCCATGCTAATCCCATTTAATTTAATATTGAAATGAAACTAAAAGATCAACGATTATATTTAACTATTAGAGTAGATGAATTATTGCCAGTCCTGACATAACATGTTTGATTGTTCAGTAATAGACAAATAAGAAAAATCCTGGATCCACATCTGCAACAAAAACATTTAGAGAAATACCATTCTGGAAGAGGTACAAGGCAAAGAAATATGACCCAAAACATCTCCTCTTTGGTGGAGGCTATTGATGAAATGATGGAGCGATGGATGGATAGGTGTGTCCGTCATGGCCAAAGAATGCCGGGGGGCCAAATCTGGTCCCCGGTCCGGTGTTATTAGTGACGGCAGAGTGTTACAGGGCTCTTTCTTAATGCCACACTGTTTCTGCTTTCTCTGTCTGGTTCCCCTCCAGTTCACTCGGTGTGTGAGGGGCTCTTGCTCCCCGTTTGGCAGCGCTGTAAATTGTTTCTGTCAGCTTAGATAAACGGACCTCTGGGTTTGTCCATCGCCCATCCACACACACACACAAACACACCTCTACACACACATGTAAGCACACGCATGCACATGCTGCAACCCCCTGGCCCACCCACACCCACACAATGCTGTAATCAACAAGTAAGGGTGTACTCTTCCCCCCCCCTTGTTTTGGACGCTTGTTTACTTGTTTCCCACACTATTAATATTCCGCCCTTCTTCGTGGTATCAAAAGGTTCACCTTCCTGAAACAGATGTTTTTTATTTATTTATGTTTTGCCAGTGACGTGAGTCTGTAAGTGATTGCGCTGTCACCTCCAAAAATATCTGAAAGATGGCAAAAAAGGATTTAAGATGTAGAGTGTCGATAATTGTGTTGAATTCTCCCTCCTGCATGAAAGGAAGCGTCCTCGCTGCAAATTGCGGGAGATTAAGAGGGAGAAAAGACATAACACTTAAAAAAAAAAATCATGGCAACTGACGGAGAGAGAGATGGAAACCAAAAGCATGTGGGATGGAGAATCATCTTGCTTCATGGTGCTTTGCCATAAACCGTTGTGCGAACTG
The DNA here is from genome assembly GCA_016806645.1 of Ophiodon elongatus. Lineage (NCBI taxonomy): Eukaryota > Metazoa > Chordata > Actinopteri > Perciformes > Hexagrammidae > Ophiodon > Ophiodon elongatus. The sequence continues at coordinate 1,895,730 of JACSYO010001502.1, forward strand.
ATTCACCTCGACTCTGATGCAGTGTGATGGCACTTTTTTTCTTCTTCCTATTTGTTTAGGGACGTTTTTATGTTGATTCTTCATTTCTGCTGAGATGTGATTTAGTCAGAGAGTTTTTTTCCCCTGTTGATTTGATATAATGAGACGAGGCAGTGTGTCTCATGTTTGTTGAAGCATTTTGCTTTTATTCCAGATGTCTCCCAACAAAAAAAAAGAAAAAGGAAAGAAGAGACAAACAATAAAAGCACTGGTGCAAATTAAATCTATTATGGAGTAAGTAAAAGAACACAATTTAAGGACTGGCACACCATTAAGAATCGATAGATAGATCATAAATATTTAAAAATGGTGTCATTGATGTGTTGTCACGTGGTCCTGCTTCACATAAAAGACCTTTTCCTGTTCTGCTGTTGACATTTTCCCTTAAATATCTTTCCTACAGAATGTCTGCATGCATTTAAGATGCAAAAGTGAATGAATGGATTGCAAACGGAAGAGAGAGGGATGAAAAAATGAACAAATGGCTCCAGGAGCAATATTGTACCCTGCTTTTCTGGGATCAATTGGAAGCAGGAGCCTCAGTACATAAACGACAGGGTTACAGTTCATTGTCTCTCCCATTATTTAATGACTATATTATATTCCCTTTTTCTTCAACATGTCTTGGCTTTCACAGAATGAATGCAGCGCATCTAATAAAGCGCAGTTTGCTGCGAGAAGAAAAGGGTCAGCCATAACATAATGATAGCCAAAGGCCACAAGTATTCTTAATCATCGGGTCCCTCGTCAGCACTGGTCATAGGAAGTAAATCCTTCATTAAGCTGGAGTTTCTCGCAGTGGTGGCACATTAACACTTGTTTACCACAAGCCTCAAAGCACTCCGTAGCAGAGGTGTGCTGCAAACAGGAAGTGCTGCTAGAATAACCGGGCACTCGGTTTCTGAGGGACTGAATTTGAAAGATGAAAGTGCTGTTTGGTGTCTTTTTTATGCAATCCAGCTCGGTCTCTGCGGTTCGTTGTCTCTTTTTGTCTTTTTGCCACTGCCTTTGTTTCTCTCTCATACATACTTAGCCACACAAATGGAGACACTTTGATATACTACTGTATAGCATACACACATGCGGGCTCATTTGCACAAACATGGTAGCCTCGGGGTACACTGAAGATGAGGCACAACGAGGGACTGGTTTTCTCCTGGAAAGCTTAGCGGGGCTAAGTGTAATTGCATAGGTGGATAGGAGTCTAATGACAGTCTTATGGAACCAAATTATCGTTGCTTTGCCTGCAGAGATATTCCAGTGCAGCCTTTTTCATGTAGTTGTTAGGTTTGTCTTGAGGGCGTACAGCTCAACATCTTCTGTCTATCTCTGTCTGCTTCCCACAGTCTCTGCTGTGCCGTCCTCCACCCCCTGAAACACAGACTCTGTTAGAGCTGAGATGAGGTACGAATTGGAAAACGTGTACATATTATAGCCCATGGCGAGGGATCATTACAGCAAGCACTTCAAGGTTTTGTGCCATATTCTCCTTCCATCTTTTTATTATGGCTCGTTCTATTATAGAAACCCACATGTCTTTGTTTTTTTTCTCCATTTGTTTATCTTAATCACTGGCAACTCATCATCTTGCATTGCTTCCAGAGGCTGATACCACTTATTGCAGGTCAGTACAGATCCTGTCCTGATTGGTTTAGTCTGAAACCAAAATTGTACTGTATCACTGACAAAATCTGTTACAGTCCTCTTCTGGTCCTTCTCTTCAAAAGCCTCTGTTTGGGTTTTCTTATCTCTTCCAATCAAATATCCTGTCCAAATATCCTGATTCCCAGATTATAGAGTTTTCACAGATTTTCATAAACTGCACTAGCAGTTTAAGTATAGCTACAGGTTTTGGTATCTTACATGTTTTTGTTATAAACAAATGAGGCAACCATCTTACTCATGACAGACAATAAGCTGAAAAATTGCAGTGATTGTTTGAAGCCAACTGTTATCATCTTAGTTGTGAAGATTTGTTGCTTTTCTCTGACTCATGCGACAGTGAATAAAATGCTTTTGGTTCTGAACAGTTGGTCGGACAAAACAAGCAATTTTATGACATGATTATGTATTATAAATGCTCATCTAGGGATGGGGATTGCAAATTAGCTTATCCCATAAATGTTCCAGTTTTCTGGCATTAGTTCAGGCTATATACTTGACCCTATCAAAACAAACTATAAATTAAATATACAAAACATTGTCCCCTCGGGCCATATTTCACCTTTTATACATTTCATAAGCCTCTTATGTGCGCCTATTCAATGCGGGAATCTTGTGCCGTGATTCCGCCATGCTGTTCTTTCTCAAACGTGAAAACACGGAATGGGTGGGAGAGTCGTTCAACCATTAAGCCGACAGTGGAGGTAGTAACAGAGCCGAAGCACAGTTGGTGTAAAAGGGTCAGCCAGCATGGCGAGACTACACACAAACCGCCACTCTAGACGCCGACCCTGTTGTGTCACTCGTCACGCCAGCATGCGTCATTATGCCGCCGTTGTTTGGTTCAGTATAAAAGAAAAGCGGGTGTAATGGTGCATCTTCCTTATGGCAGTATTGGAGAATTTCTGTTTTTAAAAGGGCTATAGAGGAATCAATAATTAGATTAATCTAGAAAATAATTGTAAGATTGACAATGAAAATAATAGTTAGCAGTGCTAACACTATCACAAAGTGGCAGCTTAAAAAAAACCTGAATAATATCAGGTTTGTCATTGGTCTAATCCGCGATGCAGAACTTCTGTATGTAAAACAATATATTCAACACTTAGCGGTTGACAGCATATAACATCTTGATACTGAATTTGTTGTTCATTTTAAATTGTAATACGTTCTAAGTGAGACATTTTAAAGTTGAAATATCCAGTGCTTTCTGATGGACAAACAATGACACTGTTTCTAATTTACCTAAAAGCTTATTCAGCATGTCTATGCTGCAATTTCTTGTGACTTATAGGCCGACATATATACCCATGCGAATGTGTCTGTAACAAGCTAATATCTATTGATTTTAGATGTAATGCTAAGTATTAAACCAACATTAAGATCCCCGCAGAGCATTTATTATGTGACACACAGTTATCCACTACTATTCTAACAATAATACTAATATAGTGGATAAATTAAGGCATATTTGTATGTGTTCTCCCAAACGTTCCCCTGACACAGGTATGTTTGCGGTCACTGCTGTGAGGTTACACAAGAGACATCATCAACATGCAATAGGGTGACGGACAAAAAAAATGCATCAAATAATGCCAAGTTTCAAATGGGGAGACACTTGTGTTTTTTTTCAGGGGAGTGCATTGAGTTGGAGTTATTGACTGGTTACTGGGAGAGTGGAGGAGACCTAGGGGGCCACTTCTAATCCACGCTGACCTACCCTTATCACACACAACCAAGGTCAAGAGTCTAATGAGGATGGGACACCGTTAGAGCAATTAGACGGAACTACCTTGTTTCTGGGGCATGCAGAGCCATGGGAGAAAGCGGGAGGAGGAGGAGGAGGAGGAGGAGGACGACTACAGTGAGAGACAGACTGATGATCTGCCCAGCAGCTCGCTCGGTCTGTCTGTCTGTCTGTCTGTCTGTCTGTCTGTCTGTCTGTGTGTCTGTCTCTCTCTCTACCCCCTCCTCTCCTCAAACAAAAACAGAGAGAGCGCTCAGAGGCAACAGCACAGTGTTGCAACAGTGACACTTGGTGGTAAAGACGCTCCCTGACAGAAATACGGCTGCAGGCATTTTTACATAAACACAGCACTGGTTACTTCAGGAGAGATTACAGCTAAGTGGAATGTGTTACATTTGAGTACATTTTGGGGAATATCATTCAGAGTATCAGAGCATTTATTTTCCATACCATGAACTGGCTCGATGTGAATGTAGGAAAATTAACAATTGTCTCCAAATAATTTATAAAATATAGAATGAGATCTTTATTCAAACGCAAGGCATTTTAAACTGTAATTTTAATGATAAATATACTATTTAGGTCAGTTATCAAGCAAAGATGCCACTAGTTCCACCCTGTCAAATATGAGGATTTGCTGCTCTTGTCTGTTCTATGTTACTCCAAACTGAATGTCTTTTGGGTTTATGAGAAAGCAAAGAAAAAGCAATTAGAAGATGCCACTGTGTGCTCTGGAAACATGTTACGGGTCTGTGCAACTCTTTTCTCCTGTTTTATAGACTAAATCATGATTAACTTAATCAACAAATGAATCCCTAGTGAAAACATTTATGAATTACAGCCTTAAACAACTCTTAAAACCTTAAATAAAAACAGCAAAGCAAAAAAAGCTCAGAATCTACCTGATAATGAATGTGAGACCAGCTAATTACTATTACTACAGTATATTTATTCTTTAATCTGACTTAATTTATACTATACAAATCACTTTATTATAAGAGATTGTTATTTTGGTCAAGTAATTTAGCCTCAAATAATCCCAGTAAAAACATAGCTGTTTTTTGGCATCACTGCAGAAAGATTGAAGTACTTTTCCTGTTTCTGACCAGAGGAAGACCGAAGCTGCTTACCAATGCAGACAAAACTGTCCTTGGGAGGGGGGAGGGGGGGAGGCAGGGGGGCAGGCGAATACATTTGCAAGCTCGAACTGGCTAGAACACAGTAATTTTCACCTTTGGTGGTTAATTTCTGATGGCACCATGTTGAGGAAGTCCAATCCTTTGAGCATTTGTGAAGCCACTTTGATAAAAAAAAATGGATTACTGATACGTAATGAAATGACTGAGCAGACTATTCTTTTTGAGGTGGCATAGGCTTCACAGAGGCACATCTGTTATCTGTGCAGAAATAATACATGTGGTTGTGTTAAAGCCTTTTCAATTCAGTCACTTTTATATATTTTTTTATATTTTACGAGATGGGAAACTTGATTTGTAAATATTAGTGGGCAGAGCCAAATACATGCATGACTAGTATAATTGTTATTATTACTACTACTACTACCTTTACTACTTCTAATGCCTATGAAGTACAACTTGACAGTAAAAGTCTATCATTACTTACTAAACTATACAGTACACACAGAAGCTAATAATGAGGCTGGTGGGTGCTGAAATTGTTGAAAAAAAGACTATATATGTTATGAAAAAATCGAGTTAATCATTTTTCTGTTTATATTCGTCTTTTCCATTCAGGGTTTTCCAGTGTACTAACTTGTATTCACTCTCTGGTTCCACCCACCCAGGTTTTAACCAACCAGTGAGATTATTTATGACTCCAGAGCAGCTCTGAAATGATTGTACCCCCACAGATTATACCAAAAGATTGGTTGTGTATCCTCTCTAGGGCTGCAACTAACGACTCTTCCCATTATCAGGTTGTTTATTCAAATTATCTCTGAAATGTCAAAAACTTGCACATCACAATTAACCCGAGCACAAGGTGACATCTTCAATCCAGAAACTGAATGTATTAATCATAAAACAGAAAAAGAAGCAAATCACTGTCAACAAGTTGCTGTAAAAAGTGAATATTTGCCATTTATAGTTATGTTAGCAGCAGGGCTAAAATGGTTGGCAAATGCTTGGGTTTATTCATCAAGCTCAGCTTCCACCATGTTAGCGTGCCGAGATTAGCATTTAGCTCTTAGCATTGCTGTACATATAAGTACATGCTCTCAACACTACAAGAATTTGTTGGTTGCAAAATTACTTAGAGGATTAATCAATTAATTTCCTTTTTAAGTCGATTAACTTTCTGTTGATCGATTATTAAAGGAATTGGTTCAGCACTAATCTTGTCCCTGGCTGTCAGACTTGAGTCCATAAGCTTCTCTGACAGGATTGATTTTTTTTTTTGTTGGAAGGGTGCAGTATCATTTCAAGGGACTCGAATTTCTGAACAAGTTGGTGAGAATTGAGAAAAGCCAGTGCTGCCGGAGGGATGAACCAAACTCACTCAGGGTAGTGGGGGAGAAAACGATGTTTGCAGTCTGCTATTATGGACAATGTCCTCCACCCTCTCGATGACAAAATGTCAATGCAATGAAGCACTTTCAGTCGGTGGCTCTTTTCACTGAGGCGTGCCAAAGAAGCACTTCAGGAGTCCGTCTGACTGCCCACCACTACAATGCCCCCTCCCTCGACAGCGTCAACCCAAGCCCTTCGTCTCCCTTTATCTACTTGCCTGCAGTCTGTCATTTACTTATTTCTCCAGTGGACTGCAATGTGATTTCATCCCCTCACACACACACACACACACACAAACACAAAGCTTCTCCAACCCCCGAACACAAGCTCTGGCCCCCGTCTGTTGGACTTAGCGGTGCTCTTGTTCTTGTTTGTCCCTCTTTCATTATCGTTTGTTTTTTGATGCAGAGCCCCTTGTGATTCACTCGCATAATCCTTCATTTATTCGCTCATTCACACGCGCACATGTGATTAGTCAATCTGCCCCCTAGTGCCCATTAGGAGGCATATGGTACAGCTACACACTGAACCTGCATCATTCACTCCCTGCCTCTCATCGGTGACACTGTGTCCTTGTTTTTATCTGTCTTCATTGACTGTGAAGCTCTTTGTCACAGATGTGTTTTTTTCTGGAAATTGATTTAGAAATAAACTTGACTTGACCTGATCAGTACCACACTTTATCCTATCATCTTATCCAGCTGGGAGGTTGTTAAGAGCTGTTTTGTCATGTACACACAGCCCATTTCCGTCTCTCTCCTCCTCCCTCCCTTCAGTCACATCTGGCGGGGAGGAGCTCACAACATCCCACTGCAACTCTAATCAGCTGCTAATCTGTACATAGAACGATGAATATACCAATATGTCAATCAGCCAGTAATTCATAACAAATTATACATTGATTATTCTGCCTATTGCTGTCTCTCTATCCATCTATTCTGTCTGTCTGTCTATCTCTCAAGTCTATATATTTGACACATTTTATAATGCATCATCCCATTTTCAGTAAGGTCACACTAGCTATTCTGTAAGGATGACAATGTATTAACAAAAGCAGAAAAAAGTCAGATGAAAAGATAACAATTAGAAAAACTAAATTACATTTTTATGACACAAAATCATCGGTAAAACAATACTAAGAGTCCACGTCTAATAAGCTCAGTGGTACTTTGAGCTAAATGCTAACATCAGAATGCTAACATGCTCAGAATGACAATGGTAATAGGCTGATGTTCAGCAAGTATAATGTTTACCCGGTTCACCATCTTACTTTAGCATGCTAGCATGCTAATATGTATTAATATACACAAAGTACAGCTGAGGCTGATGGAAACAGCATTAGTTTTGCAGGTATTTGGCAATAAACCAAATAGTAAGACAAATTTGTAATTTTACCTGATAGTTATCATTATTATAATTCATCCTGAGAGGGACTATTTTCTAATTATTAAGTATTTATCAGTACTATTTCAGTACATCTAGCTATCCAGCTATGTTCATCTTTTTGTTTAATGTCATAAATATCAGAACTGGATTTTTCTTCATTTTTTACAGCCTGTTCCATGTCAAATCAGTCACCACCAGTTTCATACAGATGGAGAATGAGATATGCAGCTGATCTGCATGAGCAATTTATGTTTAGGGCAACATGTACTGCCAACGCATGAAGCAGTCGGGAAATACACAAACAGTCTTCAAAATTACCGGCTCAGGGTTCAGTACTTAATGTTGACATTTGTATTATTAACTATGATGATGATAATCATCATTTCGATCAGCTTGTACATTTAATTTGTCCCGTAGTTTTTAAAAGTTTCATCAGCCCAGGGATCATGGAATTGACTCAACTGAAGAACATAAGATGGAAAAATTAAATAAGATAAAAACTGACTCATAACATGATATCTATACAGTCCCCTCCAGAATCATTGGCACCATTAGTGAATATGAGCAAAACAGGCTGTGAAAAACATTCTTTGCTGTTTATCGTCTTGGTCTTTCACTTAAAATATTCACATTGAAGTAAATTTATTGAAAGAAAAAGAAAATGTTGGAATTAAATAAATATTTTTCTCCAAAACATGTGTGCCACAATTATTGGCACCCCTAGAAAATATCATGATCAAAATCTAACTGAAGTATAATTCCAGTCATATTTAAAATGTTTAAGTTCACCTGTTGTATTAGGAACTCTTAAGAGGTCAACCATGACTTCCTGTTTCACTTGGGTATAAATATGAGATGACACAGGCCAAATTCCCTTAGTCTTTCATCACTGTGGGAAAGACCCGAGAACACAGTGACGATGTGCGACGAAAAGTTGTTGAGCTGCACAAATCAGAAAATATCTCTAAACAGTTGAAAATACCCATTTCCACTATCAGGGCAATAATTAAGAAGTTTAAAGCGACAGGAGATGTTAAGAATCAGCCTGGAAGAGGACGTGTGTGTACATTGACCCCGCGCACCGTGATGAGGATGGTTCCACTGGCAAAAGAATCTCCAAGGATCACAGCTGGAGAATTGCAGAAGTTAGTTGAGTCTTGGGGTCAGAAAGTCTCCAAAACTACCATCAGACTTCACCTACATCACCACAAGTTGTTTGGGAGGGTTGCCAGAAAAAAGCCTCTGCTGTCAATCAACAAAGAACTAAAGCACCTACAGTTTGCCAAAAGATACTGGGACTTTCAATGGGACCGGTTCTGTGGTCAGATGAGACCAAAATAGAGCTTTTTGGCAACAAACATCAAAGGTGGTTTGGCGTAGACAGAAAGATAGTCATACAGAGAAGCACCTCATACCCACTGTGAAGTATGGGGGCGGAGCTTTGATGTTGTGGGGCTGTTTTTCTTCCAAAGGCCCTGGACATCTTGTTAGGATACATGGTATCATGGACTCCATCAAATACCAGCAGATATTAATTGAAAACCCAACAGCCTCTGCCAGGAAGCTTAAAATGGGCCGTTGTTGGACCTTCCAGCAGGACAATGATCCGAAGCACACCTCAAAATCTACACAAAAATGGTTCACCGACCACAGAATAAAGGTTTTGCCATGGCCATCACTGTCCCCCGACTTAAACCCCAAAGAAGATCTGGGATGAGCTGAAGAGGAGAGTCCACAAGCGTCGACCTCAGAATCTGAAGGATGTGGAGAGATTGTGATGGAGGACTGGTCTCAGATCCAGTGCCATGTGTTCACCAACCTCATCACGCATATAGGAGAAGACTCAGAGCTGTTATCTTGGCAAAGGGAGGCTGCACAAAATATTAAATGAAGGGGTGCCAATAATTGTGGCACATATATTTTTGAGAAATATATATTTGTTTCATGATAAGAATTTAATGTTTCTTTCAATTATGTTACTTCAGTTAAAGGTTAGATTTTTGTGAATATTTTGAATGAAAGATCATGAGGATAAACAATAAAGACATTTTTTCACATCTCGTTTTGCTCATTTTTACTATAGGGTGCCAATAATTCTGGAGGGCACTGTATATAATATCTGGATAAAACGGTTTGAACCTATAACATTGTAATGCCTTTGGGTATGTTGTAATCACTTTTAAAGTTGATGACAAAGCTTCTTACCCTTCAAACATACCTTACAGTAGCATATATTTTTTTCTATAAATAGCTGTATTTTTACATGTTACTTCCTTTATTTACTGCACATACCTCCACACAGGTTCATGCATGGTCAACCATCCAAACTGTCTCCTCTGTGGACCTGTAATCAGCACTTTTCTTTCTCCTGATGATTTTGAAATCCTCCTGTTCTAACAAACTTGCATGGTGAAGAATCCAGATCGTGGGCGGTGCCAGATGTTCCCAGGGGCAACCAGCGCTGAAGCTAGACAGCCTCACAACATCTGTGGGGGTGTGCCGACTGAAAAGGGAAAACGTTCCACGAAGATGTAACATCAGCATCACGTTAGCTATTCTTCCATCTGAGACTGTTTAGCCGTGAGTGAAGAGTAAGTCTAGGTTACTTTAGTTTCTGGTGGCAGACTAAGGGTTTATGGCAAGAGCCCCAGCAGCCAGGAAGTCCATGCAGGTTCAGAGACGTGCCCGACAACACACTGAAAAATGCAGTGCTGCGAAGAAATTAGAGTCACTGCCTGTCTGTCAAAGTGCTTGAGAAATATTAATTGTGTGGCCAGCTGTCCACAGGCAGTTAAACTAGCAGCGGTGTATCGCTCCAGTTCATTGGTGTTGGCCTTTGCCTTCCTCAGTCCTGGCCCTGCATGTTTTGGCAGCAATTCAGCCCTCGTCCCACAATGTTACACATCTCAAATTAACATTTTGTACGGTGGCAACATAGTGTGGGTGTGTGATGAAGCTTGCCAGCACAGCAATGAAGCAAGCTGGCACGAATGCACTGCTAGCTCTCTCTCGTTCCCTCTCTCGTTTTGTCCCACTGCAACAACCTTGAACTAGTTTGTTAGCATCCCAAATGAACAGCAATGGTGTTGAGATCTGAATAGCATAAATAAATGAACGAGCAAACAAACCAGCACATGGCCGACACCGCTCTAGTGGCAATCTAGGGCTTGCGCTCTCTGTGTAATGATCTGCAAATAGCTGGCTGCTGAGATAAAATTCAATTGAAACTACAAACTGCCACTGTCGGCCACATGGCAAATAGGCTGTTATAATTTCCACCAAGAGATTTGCCATGCACCTGGTAAAATCCAAACACTTCAAGTCAATAGGACTGCTGGGTAACATCATAACAAGACCACATGTTGCCTCCCTGCTACAGTCTCATTAGTCAGGGAGCAGTCTCACAAAAACTAAGTGTTTCCAGGGATATAGACAGCATGCAGGAAGAGAAATAGGATTGATGTTGTGATAGTTATGGCGTGGGAATTTCAATACAAGCATCTTGGAGATGTAACCCATAGTAAATTTAGATGACATGCAACCTTTTAATTGCCTTGACTGATTCATTTACCTCTTTGAACCCTGGGCTGTTTGTATTTAGTTTTATCTCTTTTTATTTACAGGCTTGTTGTTATCATGAGGCAAGTCCTTAAGGGTATTCAAGCAAATTAGGATTTTACTTTCATCATTGCAGTTTGAAGTTTGCTCAGTTGTCATGGAGATGGATATGTTGACATGCGAGCTTAGTACCTTAAGGACAAATATATTTTGAGAAAACAATCCGAACTAAATAGCCAATTGCTACATTTTTCTGGAGCTTTCCACTGTATCACATCAATTTACCATGTTGGATTTATGGATGTTTATTCACAATAAACATTGAAGAAACCACTATCACTGGAAAGAGTAATGCTTGGTTTATACTAGAGCTACATATAAGTCAGCCACGGCAATATGTCAGGGTACATTCAAGGGTTGTGGAAAGAAAATTCATATTGGCCAATATATCATTATCAGATTTTTCAACCGTCAAATATCACTATCGATATACTAACTAAATGTAACTCTGTAGCTACATTATAGGTTAAGGTTACCTAAAGCTTACGTAGAGCTGGTAGAGATTGTTGAAAGTAAAGATAACATGCAGCAAGTAGAAAAGAACATATTGGTATCTTCTTGTTCTCACGAAAACATCCAGCAAAGCTGTTTTCACTGCAAACCTTCTTTTCACAGTGACTCCTGTTGATTAGTCTTGTGTTCAGTAATGAATCAAGGTGGACCTTCCCACCATCGACTGCGTCACAGACTAAATGAAAGACAATCGAGTCAGTGGGATATTATCAGAAATTGGAATCAAAGGGTTAATATTGTATTGGTATCAGAGTGAATGTCAACCAAAAGTGACCTTAAACACACTGGTTTCATTTCTTTTGAATACCAGCCATTATTATATTATGCAAGTGACCCTCATGGCACTGTCTGCTTAACTGGCCATTATTGCCTCTGACTGCCTCTTTAAACTACGCAGGTTTGTCTAACCTTGTGATTCATTTGGAGAACAAACTGAGATCAAGAGTCTGAATGCATGTCGTCCCCATGAGCAATGCAGGAGAGGGGCCTCTCTGAGGCGGATGCTGAAAGCAGCTGAAAAGTTGTATAAAGAAGATTGATGGTAGATGTGTGTTGTCCTGAAAGAAACAGCTTGTTCTTTTGTTTCCAAATCTACTTACAGTGGTCAGCACCTTACAGAAGTTTTTGCAGCTTTACTTTTCCCTTATACATGAAAAAGTATGGTACATAGCAGTGCACTAATCTTTTTAATATACTGCATTTATGTGATTGCTGTTTTTGCTTTTGTACTAAAATATAGAATCTTGCAGATTTTTAAAAAATGTTGCTGCTTTTCTTGTGTTATTCAGCCTATTTTTTATTTGAATAACTTTTCTTGTCCCCTTGTTTTGCGTTAACACTGCGGCAGAGAAAGTAACTATAATTTAATTTCCTTCAAAGTGAAAAACAAAAGGACACACAGTACAAATTGGTAATGAATTTTTGGCAAAGGGAATCTCACCATAACTATAAATCTGTGAACTTCAGCCTCTCTCTCTCTCTCTCTCTCCAATGACAGCTTTTGAAATTATCCACATAAATGGGCTCAGTCATTATCTGCTGGTTGTGACTCATCACTTTCCCAATGACAGAGCGCTGTGAAAGGATTTCCCTTTCACAGCTGAGTGCTCAGAAGATGAGTTGTAGAGGAAGGAATACCATCCACAGTTTTAGATTGACATTCATACAATTTTTGGAGCGCATAATGGGCTCTGAATGGGTTTCATGGTATGGGAAGATTTCTAGGGCCACATTATTTATTCGAGGACAAACTTTCGGAGCGAGAATCATGCATATATATATATATATATATATATATATATATATATATATGTGTGGTGCAACGGATCATAAAACTCGCGGTTAGAATCGTATCACGGATCGGATCAGCACAAAAGAAAAAATGGAGCAATTATAATTTTTAGAGATGCCTGATCATGTTTTTTTGCCGCTGATACTAATTACCGACCATTGATGATGCATATTGGCAGATACAGACCCCTTTGTTGCTTGATTATAGCAGCTGGTCTACAAGGCTCCAGACTGTTTTATTTTTGCCACCGTCCCAAAAACCATAAAAAATTCGAAATGTTATCCTTTTAATTTTTTAAATCATCGATAGTGTTGGTTTGTTTTGTCATAAAAACACACAATTCAAATAAGGACATAAAAGATCGTACTTTTATGGATTAAAACAAACGTTGTCATTAGTAGTTTTAATTATAATCTGTTTAGAGCTAGTATTACGAAGTTAAACAGCTCATAATTCATCTCTAATACCCATTTTATATGAATGTGAAAACATCTCCTGGATTTATTCAAGTTTCTCACCAACATTACATTTTACGAGATTACATGTGAACACATCATGATAACGTGATAATTTACCTTCACCCAATACTCATTTTCACTGAACAGAGCCTGAACACATCATGTAACTGAACGGAACCTTTGTTCTCTGGCCGTTAGAGGTGCTGCTGAGGTAACTAGCTCCCCTCCAGTCAATTATAACACCAAGAGATTGGCGCCTTGAAAAGCATAAATGCCGATGTCAGAACTTTATTTCACACTATGATGGTAACGTTGAACTACTCAACAGTGGTCCGTTGACATTTATATTAAATTAGAGGTGAAACATACGTATATTTGCACAAGTCTGTGTCTGCATGTAGTGAAGTGTCACAGTTTTGAGGTAGGTGTCTGCCTAATAAAGGCAGCTGATTCATTCGATCTTTGAGGTAAGCCTCGATGTGATAACAACTTCAGGTTGACCTTATACATCCCGTAGAGACCCTTTTAGGAAGAGATGCTTTTAATAGAGGAGGATTTATGTCCAAACTACAAGAAATTATTAACCTAATCAAATTATTATGATGAAAAAAAAAAAGTGTTGTCTCTACAACTTAATTAGTGGATCGTCTTGCTGGATCATGTGTACTCTCCTAAATTACCTCTGTGGGCCCTAAGTGGGCTGTGAGATTAAATTGTAATAAGACGGGATAAGATTACATTTTATTGATCTCTATGGGGAAGTTTGGCCATTGCAGCAAAAGTGAGAGGATGCAGGATTATAGCACCCCAAATATAAATGAATGAAGAAAAAAAAAAATGTGTGGAGCTGTGTACATGTTCATCGAGTTCGAAGAATAAAACTGATATAATACAACCTGGGATATGGCCATCATTCACCATACTCTCCAAAATAAATTTGTCAAATGATCACACAGGTTGTAAACGAACCCCCAGGTTAGTCAAACTTATTTGTCAAAGAGGAATAAACAGTAAAGCTTCGTAAAGCCGAGGGGAGCTGCAGATCCAGGTGATAATTCTGTGTAATCTCATCACTACAAGCAACACATCTCACATTGTCATTTTTTACGTTATTATTATTAAAACATAAATTAAAGATGCTTTAAGAAGTAGGAGACAGCAAAACTAAGCTGTGTGAACATACAGGATATATGGATGACTGTTAACATGCAGGTATGTGTGGAATATTCAATGTTGCCAGCAGTCATAGAATATAGAAAAAATGAAACCATAAAAGATATCTGGTTACTTTTTGGGAGCAGCCTTGTTCAGTATCTAACTTCTGTGCAGTCTTTTTAGTGAAAGGCCTAATCATCCCATTCTGAGGTTTCAGACATTTAAATGACACTTTTTCTGTCTCACTTAATCTTAATCAACATAAAGCTGCCTGTCATTAATCCTCTTTTTCTTCACTCACTTAGATCAATGTTTCCTTTTCCACTGCAAAGATAGTAATTAATCCCCAGTCCAACAGAGCCTTCAGGCATGACCATTCGTCAAAGACCCTGATCAATGCCTGAGCCTATTCTTCTGCTTTCAGAAAATGAGTAGCCATTTTTTTGTGGATCATGTTTTACAGTCCATCGGGGTGAATCAATGAATCTTATGAGGGCCAAATAATTAATGCTCTAGCACAATCCCCGAAGAATACCTGAACTCTTGCGGAACAGTTTTCTGGTTTAAAACTTGGACCCTCAAGGTTATAAAAATGTGTTTGGAAGGGGTTTGAATTGATTTGCTTCCTATTGTGCCTATTAAAATTATTTCAGCAATAAATGGTCTATATTCATGTCTTTTCACTCCATTGCTCCCTCATACACTGGCCATTAATGACATTTCTGAAGAAAGATGAATAATAGATGTTATTACTGATGAAACTTATCAAAGAGAAGTGAAACTTGGAGGAATGGACAGGCTAAAGCCTGGTAATGCCAGAGTAGCCTGGGCACAAGAGATAGGGAAAGGACTGAAGGAGTGAAGGGACCACTGCCTATTTATCAAGAGTAAGGTCCATGAAATTGGCTCTTAACCTCACAGTTAGAAGGTTTAATTAGAAATCATGCTATTGCTACAGGAAGGAGGGGGGAGTTGTCCAAACTGGGTGATGAATGACTTGTGGGACAGGAGGCTTTGGGGGGTACGGGGGGGGGGGGGGGGGGGGCGTGTTGGTGTGAGTGAAATGTAGGTGACAGCTCTGGTCGCGGCAGGAGGTGAGACAACGGGTTGAAGTGAGCAGGAGATTGCAGCTGAAGTGCAAAACCACACCTCAAGGGCTGGAAGGGCTGTTATCAACAGGGGGTGG
Organism: Ophiodon elongatus; assembly: GCA_016806645.1. Lineage (NCBI taxonomy): Eukaryota > Metazoa > Chordata > Actinopteri > Perciformes > Hexagrammidae > Ophiodon > Ophiodon elongatus. The sequence goes on from JACSYO010001502.1 coordinate 1,911,313, forward strand.
AGGGCAGTGTGGTAGACAGGTCCAGGATCAGCAGAGCGAACCGGCTGACAGCAGACTGAACTCAGTTATAACACTCAAGTCATCGAACAAGGACTCAACATTCTTTGATGTAAATTCAACTTTGATGTCCTAAAATGTAAATAGTGTAGAGTATGTAAACTTGACAGAAAGAGCTCCCTACATGTTCTGCCATTGACAGTGTCAGTGCTTAGTGATGCAATACAGTTGAAATCAATATCTCAATAAAAATATGAACATCCTCTGATCGTATGAGATATCACAAATAGAGCTGCGATTTGAGCCTCAATATTTCTCTGATGACCAGAATGTGTTGGTAATACAGAGTATCAAACTGTTAAGTGCTATAAAGTGACATTGAATGTCTGGCCATGATCCGTGATCTTGTTTACTAATCCTTTGATCACATTGCTTTGGATTTAGATTGAAATTGACTATTTTATTTAGGCAATTTTGAAGGTTTTTTTTTGTGGTATTGAAAAGTGATGTTGTAATACAATAATATATGGATATATTTCTAGTGAGTAAGATATCAGAAAAGGTATGATTTTGGTATCCAAGAAATTAGTACAAAAACAGTAAGACAATCAACACAAAAACAAAAATGTCATAATATCTGAAGTATGGTACTAGTATTAAAAAAAAAAAGTACCTGCAATCAATTGGTTTTTTTATGCTATGCATTAGACTAAACTTTTCCTGTGTGTAAAATAAAAGAGTAAAATAACTAGTTTTCATGATTTTTAAGTTACTTCCGGTGCATCATTAATATGAACAACGAAACCTCTTAAAATAACAATACGATCATATCTTCACTATTATGAATCGATGGAAAATTGACAAACAGTAAAATGTAATTTTGCCCATCCCTGGTATTTGAAAGTTGTAATATGCTCAAGGTTCTATAGAAAAGTGAACTAAGAACTGCAACAACAAAAAAAAAAACATAATGGACTGTCTTTTATCGCAGTGCTGAGCTATAGACCTGTGCATCGTGACCATAGCCAGAAATTGTGATAAAATCCTTATTGCTGTCGTATAAACCTATGGCTGGTCCGTTGAACTCCAGTGCCATACTTAGAGGCTCAGTTAACCTGCTGTTAACAGCTACAATGTGCCGGAACAATTCCTATTTCAGGGCCCCGACATTGGTAGCATCAAAAAGACACTAGTGTTGACAGCAAAGCATGTCAATCCCCATGTACCCTCCCCAGGGAAACTGAGAATGAATGGAGAGAAAGCATCAGTATAATTGGAAAATTCTGCTATATGAAAACAATGTGCCAAAAATATAATGCCAGAATTAGTTGTTTCAGAGAAACTGAAGATAACTGATCAGTAAGAATGTTAATCTCAATATCAATTGCAGGCCCAGCTGTGTTACAGATAGCTGTGTTCAGTTTTGCAACATGGTCTTTGGGCAAGTATTTGAAAATTCTGAGTAAATTCAGGAAGATAATGACTCGTTGTTGTAGGTTCTCTTGCTGTTAAATGTTGTCCATCCTTTATTTATATTGCTAGCATTCATCACTTCATTCTGTTGGTCAATTCAGCTTTACTTTTAAAACACAGCCTAAACGGTTTGAGCCAAAATAGGTCACCACCTTCAACATGCGGCTGAAGCTCTCCAGAGACACAGAAGAGAACGAGTGCAGTATTTTAACAAGCAGCCTGTCCAAAATCTACGTTTAATGCTCAGGGGTTAAACTCTGACTAGTGGAGTAGGCCCTTGTAAAAAAGATATATGAGGGAATAACGGCTGATGGGAATAACTGTTAAAAAACTTTTTTGTCTGAGTTTCTGCTGTTTGACGCATTGATTCAGCCGCATGTTGGAGGAAACCTTGTTCTTACAGACGTGTTGTTGCAGATGGAGCTTCTCCAGCGCTCGACCAGAGACGACTCTGATCTTTGACGCAATGTGCGTCACATGAAAAGGGCAGTGATAGCACAAAAGGGCAGACTGGTGACACAATTTCAAAATGGAGTGAGGATGTGAATGGCATTTTGATTTAGAGCTTGACAGTTGAAAGTGAAATGCTGAATTACAATACAGAAATTGCTAATAATATTAGCAGTTATTTTAGGCACACTGGCCTGATGATGATTTCTTTGCTCATTTTTCATGGTGATTAATATAAATTTTCACAGCACTTTTAAGATTTGAGATTTATTCTGCAAAACTGGATTAAGCCTGATTATAACCCTGACAAATTTTAGAATCAGGCAGAATGTCAGCCTCATTGGTTGTCATGCACATTAATCAACTGACCAATCAACAATCTGGATGTCTGTCATTTTAAAATTTTGGTTGGCTGTCTTGGGTTTGGCAGTTCAGTGATCTGATCTCCCATATTACTGCTGAAAAAAAATAACAAATATCAACTGCAGTTAGTTTTAATATTACTGGGGTAATACTTTATATGTTGTGGCTAAAACTGTGGTCCTGAGACCTTTTTCTCTCTTATTTAACATCTAGATTTGCCCAAAGTAATGGTGCCTTCCTCTTTGTATCAACCAATGGATACAAACAGTGTGAAGTCGTAGGTTTTGGTTGTGCAGAAAGGCTGACTAAAATGTGTAGTGAGTTAACAGTTTACAAGATTAATACAAATGTCTTCCCTGTTTAAATTAACAGGGGAATTTATGCTGTCAAAAGAATAATCCACAGCTGGTTTGGCATCCTAGTAATTCTCCTCCAACCTTGTCCTGTCCCTGCTTAATTCTACCTCCACCAAAAAAAGAAAAAAGACTTAGCCTGGTTCATCATTCAACAGAGGATACATCCTTGAATCAGTGCCAGTGAGTTTCATTTCAAAACCAGTGATTTTGATATAAATATCTGACTCCCTGAACCTCACCATTTTCTAATTATATTAGGATTAATTGGCTTGGGTTCAAGGGACTTCAGTCACTGGTGTTAGAGCATTAATGCACAGCACACCTTGTTGGATGGACCCTGGACTCTGTTGAAAAGGCTGTTAATTAGGCCTGTGGCGAGGTGTGATATAAAGGGAGCAGTACATAAACAAGCCCCAGCAGAGGGAGAACGCTCAGGTCACCTGCTGCTGGACCTCCGACAGCCTCCACCTGTATCGCACAGGGCCACATGCTGCTCCTCTGTCTCCGGGGATGGCGGACGAGGGATCTCTAATCTCATACCTGTCCAATTGATTTAGCTGGAGGCGTGTTTCCAGGCTACCGTTACCACCCTAAATATGTATCCGCACACCTCAGAAATCTAATCCGTCCGTCATCTGCAAGCAACATGAACACTTTTAATGAGAATTCCATGCTCAGTTTTCTTTTTTTACTCCTTTTTTCTATAATGCTCTCTGGTCTTCTTCCCTCAACTGAGAGAGAAGCTCTTCCCATCAATCAGCCTTTTAGTTCCTGTGGACTGAGACAGTGTCACGCTGGGCTCTGTGTGTTGCCAGATAGGACCACTGTGGCCTCAGGTTACACTTACACTTCCACTTTGACACCCCTGATATTTACTTGCTATCGAGAAAATTGAAAAATACACAGGAGTTTAAAGTGGATACGCAAGAGTCCAACTTTGGACTTTAGAAAGTGTTTTCTTTCAGAGTTTGGAGCAAAAATAGATGTTTGTGTCAATCAGTAATCGCAGACCTTTACAGCGAGCACTTCTAAGATGCAGCCAACAAGAACATGTTTTATCCAGGTCACCTTTTTTTTATGTGGTACTGTAATATATTTTTTTAGGACATTTCTTGGCATATTATATTCAATAATTTCTTCAATATATGTTAGTAGGATACTATACAATTACTTTTATATGGTATACTATTCTATTACTTTTCCTTTTTTGGCATAATATAAAATAACATTTAATACATACAATACTAGGATTTTATTACTTTGTATGGCATACTATACTATGAATTTAATAGCATACTGAAGAGTATTATTATGATTTTGGAACTATGGAATTGATAGAGAAATGTTTTCATGGTAATATTCCATTGCACCACTATGATTTTTGGAACTATGTAATTGTTAAAGAAATGTCTTCATGATAATATTCCATTGCACCACTATGATTTTTAAACTAGTTAATTGCTAAATAAATGCTTTCAGTATGATACTACACTGTACCGCTATAAATTTAAGACTAATTGCTAAATAAATGCTTTCAGTATGATACTACACTGTACCGCTATAAATTTAAGACTAATTGCTAAATAAATGCTTTCAGTATGATACTACACTGTACCGCCATAAATTTAAGACTAATTATTAAAGAAAATGCATGCAGTGTAATACCAAATTGTACCGCCAGGATTTAGTGAGAGACACTCAAAATGACCAGTTGCATTAAACGCACCTGAGAGGGTCACGTGCCTGGAGGCGTGGTCATAACGGCGCAGTGAGAAGGACACCGGAGACTTTTGTTTTTCTCTGATGCTAATGAAGACCCCCCCAGAGACTCCCCCAGACCCCCACACAGAAAAGGGCGGGGAGGTTTTGGAGCACCGAATTTTGCTCCTATCGCCAGGAGGGACGCTGCAGGGTGCCGGCTGCGCACCAATGGACATTACTTACTTTTTAAGCCAATGGGAGGATGTCACACCTTTTCTGTTTCTATATAATCTGTGTGCGTCTGTTGTTCGGGATTCGAAGGCGGAAGCCAGAGACAGGTAACTGGTAGCAGACTGTGTATTGCGGAAGCCAGCGAATCCTCAGCTGACATTTTGTACTTCCTATCATGAGGATACATTTTACTTTATTAAATACACTTTATTATAACTGTTCGATCCACGACGTCCTTTGTTCATCCGGAGCTTTTTCGAAGAACTTAACAATACTATATAATTTTATGACATACAATGACTTAATGTAGTATGACAGTTTTCATGACTTTAAGGTATACTGTACTGGGTACTTTTTTTTAATAACGTGTAATGGTATACTATACTATGATTATTTTACAACATTGGATGATACACTGTACTGACATTTGATGACAGTTTTGACACTATAGATTGACTTTTTAATGAAATTTATTGACATACTATACTTTGACACTTCATGTTTTGATATTTGTGGCAAACTATGCTATGTCTTTTTAAATTACATTTTAATGGCATATGACCTTTTAATTTAATACTATATACTTTGCATGATATGTAAATCGAATATTATTCTATGGCCTTTCTTAATGACTATGGTGTACATAATGACTTTTTTAAAAACATCCTATACAATGACGTTTTTGCCATACTATAGTATGACATGTTAAAGGCATACTTTTCCATGACATTTATAATAACCTTTTTTTGGCAGACTTTACTATTACTTCTTAATTACTTTTTCAAAGTATAGTATGCCATAACAAAGTCATAGAATAGTATGCCATGAAATACACAATAAAGATTTCATAGTATAGGAATAGTATAGTATGACAAAACGTCATAGTATGTTTTGTAATAAACATGTCAAAGTCCTAATGTACTAGAAAAAAGTCATAGCGTAGTATGCCATAAAAGGTAATTTAATAGTATTCGATAATAAATCTATAGTACAGTGTGTCATAAATAAGTAATAGTATAATATGTCATTAAATGTCATAAAAAAACTCATAGTAGGTTTGCCATGAAAGGTCATAGTATAGTATGACATGAATTTGACGTAACAATGTAATGGTATAGTATGTCATTAAAATGTAATAGAAATTCAAACTAAAGTAAGACAAAGTCACAGCATAGTTTATAGTCATAAACATAAACATAACAAAAAAATAGTCTAAGTTTGTAATAGTACAGTATGTCATGCAATAGCATAGGATGCCAAATAGATTTTATACTATAGTATTCCATTAATAAGCCATAAAAATGTAATAGTATATTATAGCATCAAAATATGTATACCATACTGTGCCATAAAAAAGTAATTGTACAGTATCCCAGAAAAATTGTCATAAAAAGTCATAGCATAGTGTGACAAATAAAACATCATGAAAATGCCATAGTGTACTTTAATAAGTCATAAAAAGTATAGTCATAAACATATAAAATGTCATTATACCTTAAAAATAGGTATAGTACCATAAAAAGTCATGATTTAGTATGTCATGAATAAGCCATAAAAATGTCATAGTATAGTTTGCCATTCAAATATAAAGTTATCTAATAGTATGACATGAACATGCCATAAAAAGTAATAGTAAGCCCTTAAATAGTCATAGCATAGTATGACATAAAAAATAATAAAACTTGTTTTTATCTATAGCCTGCTCTTTTACCTTTGTATCATAGAATAAATGTATGTATTTTACAACCCTTTATTCATCACCGGAGTACATTTTCCCTTTCTTTGCTTCTCTATAGTATACTTGCACTCATTAACAGCAAAAAATAGATATATATCTGAGCCGTCAGTCACTGTACTCAAGATGTTTTGGTTTATTTTCTACATGTACAGTGAAGGGGCAGCTGGTCTCAGTGACCTTGCAGTTTTTTCATCTATGCAAACTCACCCTGTGCAGCCAAACACTATTTAATCCCATTGATATTTATTGTTTGAATTTCCAAAAGATATAAAATATGTCAGATTGAATTTTGGGGAATCGTATACTTGCAGTATTGAGAGTAAAGAGGTTGTATAATATTTGTTTACCTTCCTCACCTGTAGAGTCTTATGGTCAAAAGACTGCTTTTCCAACCTCTCGACTTTTTGCGTATTTCATTTACTTTGTATGAATCAACACATCAAATCAAAGTATAACGGATAAACAAATAGTCTTTCAGTTGTATATAAAAGGCAGATTGATTATAAATTTGTCTTAATTTGTTGTAAATCTGCTGCGGTTTGTCCAGATGTTCCCATTTTGCTGCACGCAAGCTGTTCAGTCCTGTTTTCTTATACAAGTGCTTATTCCGTTACCATCCTATTATTGTCTTCTAACTGATTTTCATCTCCTTACAATATTTGCCCTCCTCTTGCTGTACAACTGGATTGAAACATCAGACAATATGTTGTTACAGTGACAAATCCCGAAACAACACACTAGATTTCTCCGTCTCTGCAGACACGGCTGTCACACTGACAGAGTTATCAGATTGAATTCAGTGCCAGATTACTTTTGCTTTGGAAAAGTGCCATGAATTTCCCCCAGTTGGCAAAATCATTGCAGCATGTTTGTCAAAGGCGCACTTTTGAGAATTGATTTGGCATCAGTTTCCCATGGCGAACCAACTGGAGGTAATCAGTCCCACCCCCCTCCCTGCTTGTTTCCGCACAACATGTAGTCCACTGATTGCTCCTCTGGATCCACAGCTATTTTTAGTCTTTAGATTCTCTGTGCGGCTGTTGATGGGCCACCTTTGGTGCACATTCATGACGCCAAGGGGACTGTCTGCAGGGCTTATATTTCAATGAGGGCTGTGGTTAGACTGAACTTTAGACTTTAAATGTGGTTTCATTCAGTTTGAGTGTGAGTCCGTTTTTTTTCCTGTGAAACACAAAAGCTTAGAGGAGAGGTTAAACAGGGGTTACGTCTTTCGCTCAGGGCTCAGCTCAGGGATGTTGGCCTGCTCTCGTCCCTTTCCTGTTTACACCCAGGCCACAGGAGTCAATATGAGAGGAGGCCCATTCCCTGACAAGTCAACACACATTGAACAAAATCAGGCGACAAGACCATGGAGGTAAATAAAAAGAGGTGAAGGATGCATTTCTGACCAAGACAAAAACAGATTTACAAAATATCCCATTGTCCAACTATTTTCAAAATGGTCTCTTTGTGTTCGGTTGATATTGATTTTGACACCACAGTATGAGAGGAACATAGCCTAAAGAACACAGCTGTGAGTGAACAGAACCAGATCTGCTCCATACATTGATCTGCATCAAGTTCCCCTGTCTCTGGTGTAACCTGGGCCCTGTACTGAGAAGCAGGATTTGGGGTTAGCGAGGTAACTTCAGGTTTAACCCTGGGTTTTTAGTCCTAAGATGGTGGTTCACCTCTTATCAGGGTTGATTGCCATGGTAACTTATGCTGCACACCTAACCTGCAGAAGTTGAATTGTGTGAATTAATTAATATAATAATACTGCCCATCTAGAGAACGATAATTATGTGTTTCAGTACATTAATGGCTTGTATTACAATATATTAGGCTTGTTCTTTCAGCTGCAACCCTGGTGGTGGGAAAAGGACTTGAGAGTAAATGAAACATAATTATATTATCCTATTATAGGTAATAATAATTCAAAGCAGTAAGTAGACTTTTATATCTTATAAGTAGGTACCAAATAATTCCAAAGGTGATTCTTAACGTTGATATTTGATTTGATAAAGACTACGCTACACCAATGTTAGGCCTATTAGTATTATAAATATTTGTAGAAATACTGCGTAGATTACAGTGGTGGCTGCGTAGGATTGTTTCTGAATTGTGTTTTTCTAATAATTCCAGAGCGTGGTAAAGTCCAGAAGTCAACGTTTATGAAAAAAGACCGATGTAATCACTTTCCAAATTCACAACATAATTTTACCAAACAAAATGTTCTACTTAAGTCTATAGTTCTTGGTGTTTAGCCTTTCAAAGACAACATTTTCACTGGGGTAAAAGCATAAAAATATTTGGTCTCCTGCATTCAACACGTACCTGCATTAACAGGGCGGTCTAGCAAATTACATTTATATAACCACAAAATCAGTATATATTCTCTTTTCATACTTATGTGCGTCAGCTGCTGGAGCCGAATGTTGTCGTGCGACATGTCGGAGTCGTACCCTAGAATCCCACAGACTTTATGCATTGTCTTGCGTTACTTTGTTACCGGTATTTTTATGTATGGTGTGAGTGTTTACAAGTTATGGAAGTAAGCATGCTTAACACTTCAAATTATGTTTTGGAATTTATTTTTTTATTTGGCCCCTAGTCCGTTCCATACCGGCAGGACCAAAGAATAAAGAAACATATTGTCACAAACACGCCACAACTTCCCTACGGAGGTGAATAAAGTATCTGGTATTCTGTAAGAATACATCTAAGCAACACACTAAACATTGCACACAAATGTAATTACAGTCAGATCTACCCATGCTCTAGATGGAGCAGTTACATTATAAGACTATAGTTACGTATTCACGGTTCTCGCAATTCTTCTGTCAGCTCTTTTTTTCTCCGGGTTGACTTACCAAGTTAATGACCATCGTCACTGGGCCGCTTAGCCGGATCGCGGTTGTTAGGGTTGGTTACGACTGATAACCAAAAGATACCTTGGGGATGTTGCACTTGCTTGGTAGTACACGGCCCTGATTTGGAAACCTGTGAAAAACCAGAGAAAAATGACTGCAGTTAATAAAATCAGTGTTGTCCAGCAGACATACTGCTCTAATATGTTTGTAGTTCCTACATATTGCCCAGAGGGACAGAGAACAAGCTCATTCAGACTGTCTTGTAAAACATGTTCATCAGGCCGACTCTTTGCTTTTGCTTGCTCGGTTGTTTTCAGCTCCTCGTTCATGTACTGTTTTAATGGGCTTAAAATAGAGTGTGTATACTTCCATTATGGTGAGCTTGCTGACAGATACTTGTAAGACCTGATATTTCACACTTGGAGCTTATTGTGTACATGAGGAAATACTAGGAAATAGTCAACCTTAAACTGAAAGATTTGTCACAGTGGCTCAGAGGTTTGCAGCAGTCGAGCCAGCTTGATCCTGGTCCTCTTTGCATGGACTTGCTCGCCTGTGCCCACAACCTAAAAACACACAAATTATTTTATTTGAAAACAGTGTGTGTCTTTCTCTTTTCTTTTGTTTTTTTTTAAAGAAACTGCCTTTGGTGTTCCCTTCTTCTTAATGCACGCTGCAATAGCTAGGTTTAGCTCTGTTACTCTCTTACAGTCTGTGCACAAAGGAATTTGAGCATCAATGCTACGACAAAAAGTAAAATGTCACAAACAATTTTTGGTTTGTACCAATAAAGGGGTTATGCAATGTAGGCTAAGGAAAACAGTTAATTCAAGTAGACAATAATGATGCGGAACCCTCTTCTGCTTATTCCTCTGTGCACAAAGCTTTAGCATGTCACCACAGATACCATCAGGAAGCCATAACATTAAAAAGAACAGGGGTGTCTGAGTAACTCAGTGGTTAATGCACTTCATTCTCTTCTGTCCCCATGACAACCCACAAAAACGTCACATGCTTCATGTTAATAGAGGAGGCAAATTAATTTATGAAAATTGCAATAATAGCATTTTAGGTGGGATGAATTAAATGCCATGATGCTCCAGAGTTCCTGGTGCTTGTGATTTTGTCATGTCTTTTTGAGAATACTCTTACAAGAATAGATTTGCCTTTCTGTAGGCTTTGAAGGTGGAATAGAGTTTGTAGTTTTCTCACTGAGGAAGAACAGAAGCTGCAGTCAGCTTCGAATTCAGCCAGTTCTAATGGATTCCATTAGTGACGTCATTATGATGGAAAACCGTATTAAAATTTCTATTAAATACTTTGCAAACCAATCATAATCCACTTCTCTGTTGTCCATCTGTATCCGCAGGACTATATTTACTGAACACTCATCATTTTTGCCAGACATGATTAAATACACTGGTGCTTCTATTTCAAACTATTGATTTCATCAAAGGCTCAGCCGGAGTTGCATATTTAGTCATATTTCAACAAATTTATGAGTATCTGAAACATTCTGAACATAAAGATGGACATCAGGGTCCTCATTACAGAAACTTCCTATGGCTGAAATCCTACCTCATCTCAGTTGAGGATGACATTTAGGATTTTTTGGTATTACAGAAAAATGTTTTGTGAGTGCATTCAGGAAAACTTAAGTTAGGAGTTGAAGAACAACATGAACATTGAAATATGATTGAAAAAGTCTACTCAAACCAGATTATGACTTTTAAAATTCCCGGACCATGTATTAATGGGATATAGATTTGGACTGCCAAGACGATTAATTACATTACATTACATTTCATTTAGCAGACGCTTTTATATAAATTTCTATTCCAGGTATAGTCGGAAGAGATGTGTTTTTAGTTTGCGGCGGAAGATGTAGAGACTGTCTGCTGTCCTGATGTCATTGGGGAGCTCATTCCACCATTTAGGAGCCAGGTCAGCGAACAGTCGTGATTTTGTTGAGCGGTTAGCTCAGTGAGCTACAAGCCGCTTGGCAGATGCAGAGCGGAGTGAGCGGGCTGGGGTGTAAGGTTTGACCTGGATGTAGACTGGACCCCATCTGTTCGCAGCACGGTACGCAAGTACCAATGTTTTGAAACGGATGCGAGCAGCCACCGGTAACCAGTGAAGGGAGCGGAGGAGCAGAGTAGTGTGGGTGAATTTAGGCAGGTTAAAGACCACAATTAATACATTTTTAAAAGTGGGGTTTCCTCTCCTCCAACCATTAGTGCTTCCAACTCCTTGTAGCTAAAACTGAATGCTGGTTTCTTAGCTAGCAAGCCAGTGAACTGAAGTTAAAGTCGTTGATATTTGATTCAACAGCCCAAACTCAGTCTTGGCGTTAAGCCATACAGGGTACCTCCCTGTATCACACTGACTTAGATCAAATAGAGGAGGAATTAACTTGTCTTAGCACTACTTGGCCTGAAGTTTAAAAAAAAGATAACACACATAACGGTGATTAAACCTTATTTTAACAACTGACGGGAATGTAGACGTTACCTTATTTGGACCTGGACTAGTCTCTTCATCTCCTCAACTTCACATCCTGCTGCTTTGCTGTCATGTTTGGAGCCTGAAGGCTTGATCTGCTTCTGTAGCACTGAGTATTATTCTCTTTGAACAGGTTGTGAAGAGATACCATGCACATATACTATGTGTTTATGGCCCAAAGCTTTCCGTTTTGATATCAAGTCTTTTTCATTAAATTATACTCACCATATAACTACCTTGAAAAACACTGACGGAATGTATGTGGAATAGTCTAGGCACTGTAGAATATCAATGCCAAGTGATCTACGACATCCGCCCAATATTGTGTCTGCACAAAGAATATGAGAATGAGAAGAGTCAATGTTAAGTAGCAGCAGGCACTGCGTGGATGAAGAAAAAAAAAAAACAAGGTTCTATGGGGTTAAAGCTAGGGAGTAAGAGGTGCTTTAATTCTCAAACAATTCATCTTTTGTGCACAATTTTAGATTGGTATAAAAACAAGCAACTGAAAAGGAGACCGATAATTCAAACTGTGAAGAAAAAAACCTGCAGCTACTCATTTCTTGTTTTTTTCTCTTTTGGAGTGTGTGTGTGTGTGTGTGTGTGTGTGTGTGTGTGTGTGTGTGTGTGTGTGTGGGTGGAGGGGGCATTGACTACATTTTGAATTGGGTCAAACTCTCTGTCTGTGTTTTTGGATCACATCTGACCACCCACAGGTCCCTTTCTTAATGGGTCTCTTTTATGATGGTTCGGGTTGGTTTTCTATGGGTCAATTTCCGTTTGGGTGCCTGAGTCACAAGCTTTCAGCCTACCTTCTCTCACCTTTGTTCCCGATGTAGTGGTGCTCCACAGCCTCACTTTCCCCGGCTCCCATGGGCCCACTGTGAGGCCTTTAGGGAAAACACAAACACAATCCAGACTCCCCAATGCACAGACACGGTCTCTGTTGCCATTCATTCTGCAGAGAACAAATCAATTTAATTGCAGGGCTGCATCTCATGTAGTTTTAGAATAACAGCTTGTATGGATTAGTTTTAGACAGTGAATTGTGTCACAGATTAATTCAAATGTCCAGTATACACTTATTACTTCAAGTTAACTAGTCCTTGGATACCCTGACTGAGAGCTGTGTGTTCATTTCCTGTAACAAATCAAATGTATTCTCGGTGTCGAAGGTAGTGCTTTGTCACTAATTATGTTTTTTGTTTTGCATAAACAAAATGTGACATCAGGATCATATCTCAGGCTAATAATGTAGTTATGTTGGCTTCATTGGATCATGACCTCCATCATGCGCTGAAGTGGTTTGCATCCAAGTGTGAATTGGGTGGAAGCCAGTACTTTACGATCTGCGGCCATTGCAATGGCATCACTATGCTGATGCTCCTTTGTCTATTCAGGCATCTCATCAGTATGTGGACCCGGACAACTTCCTGTGGAGTTTTCTGGGCACGTCCAACTGGGAGAAGACCCCGGGGAAACCACTGGAGGGATTACATAATATTCTATCCGTCTTGGGAATTCCTTTCAGTCCTCCAGGCTCCTCCTGAGGATGTAGCAGTGGAAGGGAACATCTGGGCTACCTAGATTAAGCTGTTGCTACTGCATTCCGCCTCCACATGGAGCACATGGAGGCCATATCGGTGTTTTTACAAGGGGTTGCATTACCTGAGATGATTGATTGGAATATATGAGGGGTGATTGACAAAGAACAGTATGTTGCACACATATTCATTTTGATTCTATTTTTAGTTCATTCAATATAATTTTCTTTCATGTGGTTGAGGAAGCACAGGGGGTGGTGCCATTCTACTTGGTGCCATTCTACTTGTGTAAAAAGAAACATCAATCACTAATAGTCAAAGCTCAGGGCATTGTATTTGTGTTTTCTACTCTGTTTCATCAAGCTGACTGAAACAGCTAATTCAAACAATTGCACTACTCACCTCTTCCTGGTTGCCTCCTCAGTAGGGGGTGGGGCAAAAGAGTCAGGAAAAGAGACAGGTTTTCACCTTACCTCCATCTCATTCATTTCTGCGTTAAACCTAAAGCCACCACCGGCCTATCGGACAGTATCTCATATATTTGTAATTACCATACATTCAGGATTTAATCATAAAAATATCCGAATCAAACAGCAACTGTTTGCACTGCTCCTCACATAGATGGAAACAAGATTATTACGATACTTTAGTAAGAAACAATACCCCAAAAAATGTTTTCCGCTCAACACAGAATCACATAGATCGTGGTAGTAGTTGCTGCAACAAGTATAAATAACAGTCAGAGAAAAGTGCTCCGGTAAATAAGAGATGGAGGTAAATAAGAGAACAAATACTGCTCTTCCAAAATCTATCATCTCAGTAAATTAGCCAGCAACTGGAGTTTAGGTTTTTGTTGAGCTTCCGTTTGAAAATGATGTATGCTCTCTTTGTTATCTAGTTTGTGCCTGTAAATCAATTTCACAAAATCACATTGGCTCTGGGAAAAGATGGAACTGTCAGCAACACTTTTTTTCCCATATGATGCTATCCTCTCTCTCCCTGCTGTCTCCTGCTGCTCCATACGACTCCTACATCACCTCTTCTTGACACTAGATAATACACTGGCAGCTCATTACTGCTTATCTCGTGCCATCCACCTTTAATCACTGATGTCATGGCTTCATCCAAATAAAAATAAAATGCAGTCCTTTTCTGATAGTTGTTTGTGACTAGAAAGTCAGAAGTGCAAAGTTTGAACTGTCCTTCTCTTTGACTACAGCGTTGGCCTGATTTTTGTTGAGTACCAGCAGCGAGCATTCATCTACTCCAGGCACAGAAAGGACTGCTGATAGCAAAACTTGACATCAGACTGGGCCCTCGATGAATGACTTCATGCTGGCTCAATCTGAGGCCACACACTTGATACAAAATAAGTGTGAAAGCAATACTTCAGGCTGACAATCGGTGTGTAGTTTTAGAAAACAGAAGATTCTTAGTCTTATTAAAGGAACATTGTTTAACATTAAGGGGGATTTATTGGCAGACATGGAATATCATATATATAACTGTTTTCATTAGTGTATAATCACCTGAAACTACGAATCATATTTTTGTTAGCTTAAAATGACTCCTTCGTATCTACATAGGGAGTGGGTCGTCTTCCCTGGAGTGCGCCATGTTGTACTACCATGTTACTACAGCAGCACAGAACGGACAAACCAAACACTGGCTCTAAAGAGAGCCTCTCTCATTTTTACCTTACCTGAAGCTAGTGATGGGTACCGGAACCTGGTATTTAAAGGGGCAAATTATTGAAGACCGGAGTATTGATAAGCCCAAACATTACTGGTGCTTTTTAATCAGAACTTTTTTTAATGTTTTGATGTATTATATTACCACGCTGCAGCGTGCCCCTCCTCGGTCCTCAGTCTATGGTCGGGGCTGAGCTTTTATTTTTTATTGAAATTTTAGATTTGATATGCAACGTAGATCAACTTAGATGGGTGGTGCAGTGGCAAGCACTGTCACCTCCCAACAAGAGGGACCCGGGTCTGATCCCGGGAGGTCCTTCTGTGTGGCGTTTGCACGTTCTCCCCGTGGCAGTGTGGGTTCCCTCCGGGTTCTCCGGCTTCCTCCCACAGTCCAAAGACATGAGGCTTAGGTTAATTGGAGGCTCTAAATTGCCCGTAGGTGTGAGCGTGAATGGTTGTCTAGTCTCTATATGTGCCCTGCGATTAACTGGTGACCTGTCCAGGGTGAACCCTGCCTTTGTCCAATGTCAGCTGGGATCTGCTGCAGCGCCTCCCGCGAACCCTAAATAGTGGTTTGGATAATGGAATGGAATGGATTATGTGACGGTAGCACAATTACATGCTGGCATTAAGGAAGAAGAGAACAGTTTGAAATGAAAGTCATTACCACTAAGACTTAAAACAGCTAACCAGTCAATTTGGAGAGAGTGAGGGTTGCCTTTTGAATGCTTGCAGTGAGTAAAGGGAGCAATTTAAATACAAATCTTCAGCCAGTCTCCGTCTCTCCGTCTGTGTCTTACTATTATCTGACACATTGGGTTTTACTCACTGTATGTGCGTAGCCTGAGGATGTATGAATGAACTTTTGACTTTGATGGATCTTTTAATGGATTCATCCATCCATAATATCAGCTCAGGCTCAGCATTTTGTTGCTATAATTGAAAACAAAGACGTTACAAAGCTGACATGATTCTTTCTGTCCGAGCTCTATCGCTCCTGTCCTCTGTTCATTGCAGACATGATGTATATCTTTTTTGTGTACGTGCACTGTCCACTAAAACTTTAAAACATGTCTTGGCTGTGCCACAAACTTTTTAGAACGGGTATTTCCCATTTTGAAGAGCACGTTTTAATGATAAGAATATAGTGTGGCATGTGGGGAAGACAACTCATCAAATACCAACAGTTGGTCAGTGCCCATTGACTTCTAACACTGATGCACCAGACTTTGAACTTACTCTAATGCAAACTGTCAGAGCAACTGCATAAAAAAATACAGGACTTTTGTCCAGGATAACGCTGTTCTTGTCCCATGAAAAACTAAAAGTAAATGTTGATGTTTTGTCACGTGAGTTTTTACTGTCCTAAGTCCCGTTAGGTGCTTGTCATGTGATTTGTTGGTCACTCGGTAGTCACGTGAGTTTCCAGTCACGAGTCGTTGGTCAGTGGCCCTTAAGCTTCAAACTATGATGCTCTTTACTGGCTAAGTGTTGGTATTTGACAAGTTAGGAATGAGAATGTGTTGGTCAAACCCATAGTGGTCCACAGAGAGAAACAATGAGACGGCACCTATTAGAGGAAAATGAGTCTAAAGATCAAAACACAAGAGACGGTGATGTTTCTTAATAGCAACAACTAAAAATCTGAGGCTCAAGTCAAAAACTTTGCATAGATTCAAACCAAAATATTCTTAATTCTGACAAAAACAAATGTCACCAAAAAAAAAACTACCCTTAAATATTGGACGAGTCTGCAGCCATGTTAGCAGTTCTGTGAGGCTGTGCTTTGGCACAGTGGTGCTTAGCGTGTCCGAATGCTTGCATCTAATAATTTGCACTACTTGTACACTTAAGGTTGATGGGGTGTCAGGTTTTTATAGGATTTTGTCTGCGAGAGGTGCCAGAGGAAAAATCAGGGGGTCACCGGAGTTAATACAAATCATTCTGAGGGGTTCATGCACCAAATTTCAAGACAATCCATGCGAAAGTGCCGAGATATTTCAGTCAAAAACACAAATGTCAACCTCATGGTAGCTCTGTAGGATAAGTCAGGGGATCAAAAAAGTCAGTAGGTTACATTGCCTTCATGCAATATATTATTCAGACATTGTCCTCCCTAGAACCATGCTGCTGGCGTGGCTAAAAATACAAACCGCACAACCAGTCATTATTTGCAGAATTCTTTTTTTTAGGTTTAGATTTTTAGGCTCTACCATTTGACATAAATGGACGGCAATACAGTGCAGTTATTCTTCAAGACAAACTCGAAGTCTCAATGTTATTTACACCGTCTTTCGGTGATGTGTCAGTGTTTTTGATCTGATTCCTGACCACCTGCCTGCTCTCATCCCCGGCTCTCTGAAGCTCTGTGCGCCGCAGCCTGACAAAGGTGGGGGCGTTGGCGGCATGAAGGCCCCCGGGGACCACCGGTAGACAATAAACCTTGTATTTTTAGGTTCATATAATGTACCCAAATTCATGAATATAGGATATTAATGAAGACCTTCTTGTAATCGCAACATATACCGTCACAAGTTAACGTTAGTTTTAGCAAGTAGTTCTATCAAATCATCTCTATCAGTTTAGACTGTTAGGCTGCAAGCTGGTCTGACAGTGTCCCTCGGTAAAATCATGTAAGGGGGTTTCTATCAAGGTGGCTCTTCACAAAAGGAATTCACCTCTTCTTCATGTCATCTTTTTTGGGCATTACAAATAAGGTGGCCAAGTTTTTTGTAAATCCTGGCTTCCAGGGAATATGCATTTGTGTGAAGTCGAGGAAGGCTTAGCTAGCTAGCTAGCTAGCTAGCTAGCTGTAGGCTGTGGTAAGTACGTAGTGTTGTAACTCGCGGCAGAGCATCTGATGCTACGCGCGCTAGTTATTGTTTGTGAAGTTATGCTAAAGATGGCTCCTGTGCGTCATCCAGGCAAAATCTCAGGCCCGGACAAAAGATCCTGATCACAAAAACATTGATAAACAGTTTAACGTTCTAACTCCATAATTAAGTACTACTGTATGCAGTTCAGTCTTTTTAAATGTTTTCAGCAATTATTTTCCAACATGTATGATGTATTTCAAAGAAATCTCAGATTTTACTTTACACCGACTTTAAGATTGCCACTGTGGAGATACCTTGCTGTATATTTCTAACGATAAATACCTCCCTAAAACTCGATGTGAACATGGTTCAGTTTCAATCAAACTAACAGGAAATAGAATACCCTGTGAAGCCTCTTTTTGCACAACACATCTCAACTCAATTCTTTTAAAAAATTATGCCGATGCTGTAGAAAATGTGCAAAAGTGGGTGTGTGGGTGTTGATCACTTGTCAGATTTGCATTTTTATAAATACCAGACTCAGTGAGGAAATTTGTGAGTGCATACCTTTTGTGCATGAGCTCCAGTGGCAGTTTACGCCCTCTGAGCTTATTGTCACTGTTTACGAGAGAGTGTGCCTCAGGCTTACTAAACACCAAAGTGTTACTGCAAGACCTGATTAAAGCAGACATATTTATTCAATCAGTACTCAATAAGAGCGAGCAGTGTACGGCAGCTGTTAGAGAATGTGCTCAGATGAGAAGGTTGTTTAATAAATTGGGATTCATGTAAAATCTTACCTGAGTGTGCTTTGACCCTGTTGTTTTGACATCTGGTTATTGTCAACTTCAAAATGTTCAATCATGAGCTACTTTAACATTGACTTCATTAATAATTATGTTAATGTGATTACCAGCAAGCAATTACATACTGAAATACTACAAATCAAAAGCTATAACTAACATCCACCCACAATCTCCACCTTTAACCACAAAGAATATTAGGTAACGTCCTGACATTCACTGCATTCCTGGGTCTGATACTATTTCCTGATATATTCTGGACAAACAGACAGGATAATGTAACCCCCAATAAAATCAGGTTTATTATAAGATAGTGTATTTTTGGATATAAGCTTTTTTTTTACCCAGTATACAAATAAGGACTGTGGCTCTTTATTTCTGGTGCTTGCTGAGCAGCATACACAGAAAAGACGGAAATTGCTAACTTAAGCAGGACAAAAGGCAAATACACCATAAAGTAAATTATAATATCTAATTTCAGCAATAATACGGGAGAAAGTGTCCAACTGAAAAATAATGGATGAGGCACAGGTGAGGAAACGCCATGACGCATAGTGGAGTGGCATTTCTGCATCTCTGGACACCATGACTACTTACTATAGGCAAAAAGAAAGGCTGTGGTAAAATCATTCATTTTTCAAGTTTTTTTGTTGACATTTTAAAAGGGTACAAAATCCTTCCAATGGTGTCACTATTCCACTGATTAACAGGTGGCAGTAAGATATGCTGCATTGCGCCAACGAAGGCATAAAAGACAGAATCTCAAGCAAGTAAACATGGATGTAAACAATGCTGGATTTAGAATATTTAAAAATGTGGCTTTGCAAATGTTTTTTTATGAGGAAGGAAATGCACTCAATACATTTGTTAGAGCTCAAGGATACACAAGGTTAGTGTTGGTGAGTAACACTGAACTTAAACATTACTTTTGTTTGTTTCCAAGAAAATTGAATAAATCACTTACTTCACTGCAGCAAAGTGAAAAGTTTAACCACCGGAGTTCAAGTTACTCTCTTGCTCATGTTGGTAATTTGAGACAATGCAGGCAAACAACTTAATTGACTAAGAAGGTATTCTGATGTGTCGGAGCAGTTTGAGAGGACTAATTCAGTAAAAGAAAGTTTTTAATCAAACGCTGCTCCACCTATAAATCTTACTCTCGGAACTCGTTTGGTGTGCGTTCCCATTCCCCCCTGCTGACACCTAGACTGAAGCATCATACAGTTTGCTTATGTGATTCACATAGCTGATTTCTTATTTATTCGTCCTTTACAATATTAGAAAATGTAGTTTTTCCCAAAGTTTAGCACTGGTAGAGTCTGCAGTTTCTTTAAAGGACAAAGGAAGTGCAGACAGAGCAGCTTAGAAATTATTTTACTCAAACCAATTACAGTATGGCAATTTCAACAAAGATCAAATGATCCTGTATCTTCATTTAAACTGCCCTCGTGCCTGTGTGAATAAGTACCCTTCAGAGTAAATATAGGGGACTGTATATCATTTCCAAACCAAGAATCTTTCAGTAAATCCTCTACTTTCTTCCCTGCGAGCCGGTCCGACTGTGGAACCTGAGTGTCTGTCAGCTCTGCCTCCTCTAGGACTCATATGGGTCTAAAACTCTCCATGAACCCTCATGAATTATTCATCAGCCCATATAATGTTGGCAAATTATTTTATATAGTGGGGAAAGATTCATCTTAGGAGCAGGAATTGGGTAGGAAGAAGCTAATGTGTTTATTATGCCAAGATAATGGCATGAAATAGAGGCCAGGGGTGGAAAATTTGTAGGAGTGTTTATACTTTATATTCATTGGAGGGTAGCATCTGAATGCCTCGTGGTCACATGATGGCAGATGTCTTTTGAATGCAATTTGTGTGTGTATGTGCATATACTTGTGCACATGTATACACATGCAGTCAAACCTTTGCATGTTTTGCATGTTTTCATGTGCGCCAATAGGGTGGGATTTTATGTAAACGTATAGACTGGCCTAGTCAAGGTTTCAGTCCACGACCAATGTTGTCTGCTCTTACGGCTGTTGTTGAGAACAGAATTCAATAAACATTACACAGGCACTTCTTTCTGAGTGGCAGAAAACACCATTAGGGCGAGAGAGACGGTCACTCTGTAACTGCTGTTTGCCTTGCTTAGCTTAGAGAGGCAGAGATCCTTCCTCACATCGCTAATATTGGTGCCATAATGACATTGCACTATCAAGAATACAGGCTGCATTTCAACTCAGGGCTGGCTTTTGTGTTGAAAAGGAGAGACAGGAACTCCATACAGATATGTCAGCGGCGTCAGAGGGGAGATGGGATCTCGCGGTTCAGCCATCTGGAAATAAAAGCTTTTCTTTTCTTTATTTATTTTTGGATGCACGTTTTTATGCACCTTAAAGATTGATACTGTCATTTGATCTACGCTTGCCAAATACATCACACTTTCTGTGACCATATTGAGGGCAACCTCCGTGATCATGAGCTCCTTTTTTGGGGGATTCAAGTTGTGTACTTTCGTCTTATTTAAGAAAAGGCTGCTTGGATTTCCAGCACATCCTTCGATATGATTCCCCAATGCTGAATGCAGGACATTTTGGGGTGATAATATATTCATATTGTGCTACAGGAATGTGTCTCTTCTGTGCCTTTCATAAATTGGGGTCAGGTGATATCTGTCACAGCAGAGAATGTGCTTATTGCTGACAAAGTCATGTTGACATTTTTTTGGGAGTGGAAAGCACAGAAATAAAATAGTCTACCAGGAGACAGAGAGGAAAAGGAAATGAAATTGCCTCTCCACAGCCCTTGTTAAGAATGAAAACCAATCACGCAGCCCTCAATTCACACTCACAGCTCCACAAAGAATGTAAGGAATATTGATATTAGTATTAACAAATCCACTGTTCTCTTCGGGTCTGACGCTATGGGGCCAGTTGCAACTGTACTGATAAGATTTTTTTTACAAAACAGTTTAAACTGATGGAATCATAGCTATTTTACAAATGTGGCTATTAACCATGCTTGAATAGGCTCATGGGTATTGTGAAACTGAATAAATAGAAATCCCTGTGCCAATGCATAAAACCTCTATCAGTTTTCTTCAAATTCATGGATTTCATGTTGAAAGTAACCAGATCCTTTGTAAACCAAGAAATACCCTAATTGCAAAACTTTGTGTGGCTATCTCTCATTGAAACAGCTGAGATGAGTCTCATTTCAGAAAGAACTAAACTGTCAGCACTTTTAACTGTATTCCCAATGGTGAGCTTTGTGCTTGTGTTTGCCCTAATTTGGGAGTTCTCAGGCTTATTTCCCCGTGAAATCCCTTCCAGTAACATGAGCACATATTCAAAGCAGTGAGAAGGGGAAATAATGAAGTGTATGGACAGAGAGCCAGTCACAGAATGTGGTATTAGCAGTGGTTATCGCAGTTCAGTTCACAGTGATCAGTTCAGGGAAAGTCCTGCAAGACTTAAATTGCATGTTGGGCAATATGTGGGTCATTATGGTGCGTTGTGTGAAGGACAAAGTGTGTTTACAGACGGGAACAAATCAGCTAGTGTGAGCAATTATGTTTGTAATGTATTAGTTTGGAGCTTAATTAACAGTATTTCACAAAAAGGTAATTTGGAATTAGGCTACTTCAAACTAAATAATAAGCACCTTGTGGGGGGGGGGGGGGGAGAAACTTTAATTTGAATAATTTAACATCATTAGCAATAGCTGGTGTGGATAAACAAAGGTTATTCAGGTGTGCGGTCATGCCTGTTTTCTTAAGGTAGAACTTTTCAAACTCCCAATAAACAAAGCAGCTTTCTTGCTCACCCAGAAGAATGTAACTCTTCTGTTGAGAACGAGTCTACATCCACGGCTCTGTGGGGACAGCAGATGCTTTGAGCTCAATGCAAATATCAGTATGCTAACATGCTCACAGGGACAATGCTAACATGCTCATCGCAATCCATCCAAAAGGTTTTGAAACTTTTAGCCACACGGCACTTAACTAAAGACTGGCCATTTTATACACATTTGTAATACAGCTTAACAAGTCACCGTCCTCGGTGGGAGTCGATACCTCGCCTTGATCTGATGTTTCATTTGGAATCAAGCTATTTAATTGTGTGTCTGAGTCAATAAATGAGGAAAAACTGCCTTTCATTTGAGGGGAATCCAGCCTGGATTTTGTGTCAGACCTGAAGGTTTGCACAGCACTTTGTGCACACATCTCATCATAATGCTCATTTGGGATAGGTTAGGCAAACGGCAGGCCCAGACGGTTGTTTGTACTGAATAACAATTGAGTTGTTGTGTTGCTCTTGTTATCTGCTGCAGCAGCTAAAAGGAGATGGCGGGGATAATTCATTTTCGGGAAACATTACAACAAACGGACGAGGCTGAAGTGATTCTTTAAGCTTTAGATATCAGTTTACAGCTCGGTACAACGCACCATGAAAAACACATTGCAATGGGAAAAACCCCCATTGCCTCTTCTGTCAAGCTAACATAGCACCCTCACTTGTATTGGCACACAGTGCACAAGTCATCGGAAGTCTTGTTGAGATAACGGCGCTTAACATGCTGCAAGGACTACAGTGAACACAGCCATCCCACAGGGCTCATATCTACCCATAGATCAAGCAACTTAAACAATTTCTGAACCAGAGCTCCTGTCAATCATAATTGATCTTGAGTAGCGGGGGTGGTGGGAGACGAGGATGAAGACAAGCAGGGAGCGACACAGACAAGAGAGCATGCATCGTCCCCGGAGGCTACGAGCACCTTTTAAGAAGCAGAGGCCCAGAGGACTCCTCCGCCCTTTCCCCGCTTCAAGATCAAACCCATTTCTCCTCCATCTCTCTCGCCTCCGCTCAGCTTCCTTATCAAAATTCCTCTTCATTATAATCAGAGAGAAAAGAGCCTCTTAACAACTGGAAATAAGAGCAGCACATTAAGAAGCATATGGACAAACTTCTATTCAGAATTTATTCTGAAGTCGCGGGGGGATGGGGGCGGGGGAACAGTGGAAAATAAAGAATAGACACGGAAGGCGATGATTCACTTTCATCTGCACATTCAAATTCCCTCTATTTTCCACCAAGAGGCTGCCTTGTACAAATGCATTAGCGGCTACTTTTGTTAAGCTGCATTCTGGTGGAAAAGGCTTATTATCATAGATCTTACGCTGTCACTGTAATTATCTTTAAGAGAATCTCTGTCGATAGCTTTTTACCCCCTGGTGTACTTTGTATGCTCGGTTGGGGCTTTCCAATATACAACACAAATGTCAAGCACTTTGAGGGAAATTGTAACACTGTAAGACTGCAAGTCTTCTATGTTAGAGACACCATGAAGCAAACATGGGAGAAGTGATGAGATGGAATGAGAGTCTTAGAGAAATTGCTCCCTTTTAAAAGTGCATGTACATTAAGCTGTAATAAACCGAGAAGAGCAAAATAATTACACTGAAATAATTCTAATGCTTTAGTTATAGGTCTTCTACTTTGTCTAAGAGTCCATCGATTGTGTTCGTGATTCTACATCTTGTATCAAATCTGTACTACACAGCCAAAAGTATTTTTGAAAGGGCCTTGTATACATTTGTGTTTAGGCCATTTGAGGGTTTTATAGTCCCAACATTTTTGGTAAATACGTTTATTCACTTTCTTGCTTGAGTGAGAGGAGTAAGATGGATACCACACATATCCATCTTCTCATCAAACTCTGCAACAAAGTGAACAAGTGCATTTCCCAAAATACCTAACTATTCCTTAAAGGGATGTCTTAGTGCTACGACAATAAGTGATATTTTAGACAATATTGTACTTCTAACTTTGTGGCCTTTCCTGTTTCATCTTGACAATTCCCCCGTGGCACAAAGCCTGGAAATTAAAATGGAATGCTTTTTTCCACTTCATTGTGAAAGAACTCTTACAACTCAATCTCACCATCCAACACCTTTGGGTTGAACTTGGGACAGGCCACTGTTGTGCTGCTGTTGGCATTATTCAGAGAGACTGCCCTCACTGATATAAATGGGGTGGACAAAATAATAGACACACCAGTCAGCATAAGTTAATGCAATCTAACAGCACCACAAACCTCCAAAATGACCATGAAGTTGAATCACCACCTCTCTAAAGCAGTGTCAATAAAAACATTATAACCTTCACAAAGGTAGGATTTATTGCATTGGATTTATTAATTGACTGTTGCAATAGACTATTAGTTTGAGCTAGCTCTAACTATTTAACTTGGTGTATATAGTAAACACTCAATTGGGGCACTCTTTATAGACGAAGCAGCCAGATGGAAATTGTATTATTTTTGGCGAAACTGATGAGCTGAAAGATTTAGAGACTTCATCACATTGATGTAAAAATCCCAAATTTACATAAAATGCTCCTTCATTGGCACATTGCCTGCAATGGCCTCAGAAAGTAAGAGCTAAAGAGACCACCCTATCATCAATGGCATACAGCTTGCCTTTTCCATTCATGTAATTATAAACAGCAGGTTTCTATGCAGGTATGATGTGAATCATGGTGTGCCACTTTAACAATACAGCCTTCACTGTAAGTGATGCGGCTGTTGAGTGCTGTTCCCTTTCATTTCACATTTGTTTAATTTCACACGTGTTATTTTTAACAACTGCTGCGTGTCAAAATTCCATCCTGGAACCGCTGATTCAACATTTGCAATTCACAAAGAACCAAGTGTGTTTACTGTATCTTCTTTAATCTTTATTTCTTACAAGATCCTTTTACTGTTTTATTTAGCAGATTGTTTTGCTTTTAATTGTGGGAGGTAAACTCAAGGCAAATGCGGCTGAAGTTTATTTACCCCACGGAGACTTGGCAGGTATCCAGCGCTGGTTTGGAGGTTATTTTTAATCCAAAAGGTCAAACATTGCTCGTGAATTTGGGAATCTGGAAGCCGCTGTGGCCCGTGAGCGAAAGAAATGTTAATTTGGTGCATGATGTCAATGTTCATATATTTGTGCAGATGAGTCATGGAAGGTTCAGGTTGAGTTACTCTGAGCAAAGTGCAGCAGGAAATAAGGCTAAGACGTGGAGAGACCTGCTGGCCAGTTGCCAGAGAGCCAAACAGTGAAATCCATTTAATTTTAGGCACTCTTCAGCTGCCCCTTACACTCCTTTGTGAAAGAGTAACACTGTTGCAGCATAAACAGAGAAAAAAGTTCCTGCCAGTGTCACCCCCTCCCCAGTCCCTCCTTCTTGTTAATTTCCTTGGAGCCTGCAGGGCCAGCCGGCAGGGGGATTTGACAGAGGACTTCTGACAATCCTGAGGAGAGCTGACACCGAGAGCGCCAGGCTCTCCATCGCTTGCGGCCAGATTGGAAGATGCTCGGCATGCAGAGAGCAGATGAGACAAACCAGAAGAGCCAGGAGGATTGTTCGTGCAGCGCTGGCTGAGCCTAAATTGTCTGAGAGGGACACTATGAGCACACACTGCCACACAGAGGCTGTAACTCATACCTCAGCTTGCAACTAAATAAACCTGGGGTCACCACAAAGTGTACTCCATTTCTATGTCACTCATGAATTAGATTATCAGGAAGATAAATAAAGCTCCAGAAAAAACAAGTACAACAAAGCAGGACAAAGGCAGGGAAAAAGAAACATACAACTGCTATGTAAATTAAGTGGAAATTGTGTGTATGTATGTATGTATATATATATGTATATATATATACAGTGTCTATATTCAGGCAAAGGGATCAAATGCAGGGATACATCTGGGATGAATATAGTGATTTATTTTTTCAAAACAGTTAATTAAAATGCAGCTCTGCAGACTTGTCTGATATCAAAGGTGATATGAGCTCAGTTGGTGTGTGTAACTTTTAATGGAGCCCCATTTAAAATGCGGCACCAATTGGCAGTCTGCAGCTCACATACAGTATTTCAGTCATGTCTTTGTGACCTTTCACAGCGGAATTTACATTTAAATTTCAATAATAAGCAAGTTCCCACTTTCAAAGTGAAATTCGTAGGCCAAATTCATGCCCAGCTCTTTTCTCCACTCTATCCACAATTCTGCCACTTATAATATAAATGGGATGAAGGAATACGCGTGCTGCCATTTGCCCCTATCAATGTCAAATCACAGCAGAGTATCCCTGAGTCATAGGAATACAAGCCAATGTTTGGTACAGACAAATGTATAGTGCAGGGAGAAGAATAGACGGGCAGGCTAAAAAAAACATGTCACTCAAGTCTTTTGAATCTGATGAATTTTGAGTGCAGTGTTGAAGCTTGGCAAACAATCTAGAAAGGGTTGTTTTGAGTCAAGCAAAGAAAATATGTGGCGAAGAAAAATTTGGACACTTATTCAAAGGAATATTTTTCTGCCACAAAGCTGAATTCCGTATTCAGAGTGTGCCACCAAAAACGCACGAGAAGATGGTTAAAGAAAGACCTCGAGCTGCCAAACTCCAGTTGTCACAATCATTGCCTAAATCAAGTACAACTTTATCATAAACCTACCCAGTATCTTAAAGCACATAAGCTTCACTTGGAAGGAGACGGTAGTCTAAGGGAGCTTTTCATCTGCAGTGTAAATAACAGTGAGTATCA
Source organism: Ophiodon elongatus (assembly GCA_016806645.1). Taxonomy (NCBI): domain Eukaryota; kingdom Metazoa; phylum Chordata; class Actinopteri; order Perciformes; family Hexagrammidae; genus Ophiodon; species Ophiodon elongatus. The sequence goes on from JACSYO010001502.1 coordinate 1,938,448, forward strand.
GGCCAACACAGAGCAGAGTCAAGTGTTCTGCAATATTTTTGCTGCACTGGTTCAAAACATGGTCCCAGAACCTCTGAAGAGTCTGAGTGAATGGAAAAAAAAAAACAGTAATCCAAACCATACTGTAGTGTTTCAGATGTGTTATTACCTATGAGGTTGACATTGGTTTTCATCCATTTCCATTCGGCTTGAAAATCCTTTGCAGACTTTTGAAACACACTTAGCTGTATAATCCATCACAGTAAACGTCAAGTCTGCATCATTTCTCACATTATCATAAGGTAATGTCGGGAGGACTTTTCAAATCAGCCCGCAATTTCCGGACATATCTGGCACATTTCAACATAAATGTGGTCACAGTGACTCTCAGGGTGGTGCTAACCCTTGCACGCACTCCCTCCATTGTAGAGACTCTAGGAAACGAGGACTCACTCAAAACAGCTTACATTGGGGCAAGCTGTACGCTCTGGCTTTCCAAAATAAGCACGATTTATTTGTATTTGAGTCCGACCAAAAGTAAACATGGAAAATAACAGCCTGGAATAGCTATGTTGGTTCCAGTAATTGCACAGGACTCTAGAACTCGCTGGCTTTTTCTCTCAGCTGACGTTATCACTGTGAGATTAGATCTAAGTGGTCAAGGTAAATGTATAACCAGGTGCTAGTGCTTATTGCTGGTGGATCACACATATTGCAATTCCTCACATAAATAGCATTTTACATGTTATTTTTTCTTGCTGTATGGAGAGCTGAATGTTTGGTCCAGTCAGCCTCCGTCTCTTCTTCCAGTTGATTTTGGGGAAGTGAAGCAGTCTAAAAGACATCATTGTTCAGTGCTGCACATTTATTTAAACTTTTTATGTATTCATGTAAAAATCAAGTGTATATGTTGTTTTGCTAGTGTCCTCATTTCCCCATATCTCTGAAGTGGTGAGTGCAAAGTTAGCATGACCCAAAGTCACAATAGCCACATTTATGGGGGAAAACTTTACAGAATTTTCCAGCAAATATGATGACCACTGTGATGCATTACACAATGCAAGGTTTCAAGAGTCTTAACTGTTTTCCATCCATTTATGAATGTTATAAAAATCAAAAGATCAGATATAGAAAAAAATGTTAGAATCTGTATCTCAATAGCATAGTTTGCTAAATGGACTGGAGTACTGTATTAACTACTGCAGCTAATAAGCTAAAATGTTTACTGGTAAACAAACTGTGGTATTCTTTTTTTATAGTCAAACTGGTAAGAGGTCCCGGGGTAGACCAAGTCTGGCCTGGGAACGCCTCAGGGTCTCAAAGGAGGAAGTGTTCCTGCAGGGAGAGGGACTTCTGGAAGACCCTTCTAAGCCTGCTGCCCCCATGACCCAACCCCAGATGATTGGTGTTTTTTTTTTTTTAAATTGATTTGAATATTTACTTACTTTTTTCATAAGAAACTCTTTTCTAATGCAAATAATTAAAATAAATGAATGCACCTCAATTGTAAATATGGTGCTTTCTATGTCTTCACCTACTGTTGAACAACTGGACTATTTCATACTGAAAAAATAAAATAAAAATTCCCTTCTGTGTTTTGACGAATTTACTGCTGAAATGATGAGTTGATTGACAAAAGATTAATCAAATAATTTGCCAATGAATGTTGTTTCCTTTGTTTTATATCATTGACTGTTGGTTTGTCAAAACAAGCGATTTGAAGCTATTTTTTTTCACCTGACATTTGTAAGACTAAAAATTGATTGATAGATTGGTTTTATTATTAGAAATTATGGCAATCATTAGTTGCAGCCACAGATACTGTAAATTCATATGGTTATTGGTTTTGGGATCAGAAATAATTCACAATGTCACAGAGCACCAAATTACCACATATTCTTGTTTGATTTTGTCCCAAGATCCCGCAAAGATGGAAGATTGTTGATCAAATACTGAAACAACTTTTGTCATTATTAATAGGAAAATAATAGTTGTCAGCATTAAACTTCATTACAACAGACCTTCCAGTACATTCCTTTAATTGTGAACATCTCTAGTGAATTTCATTACATTTCAGTTTAACTACTTCTAATTTTGTAAGGAACCTCCTGGTTTCCTCTACCGGATCCTCCTGTGGGTCCCTAGATCCCACTATGGGAACTGCTGCTCTACCTGTGCAGCAACACTTATACCTCATTAATACTACCCCCCTCCTCTGTGAGACTCAATTATTCATATTCTAAACCAATTAAGAGCTGAGGTTGTTTCACATTCAAATAGCAGTTAGTGTTAGTAACAGCCCTCGTGAGGTGGTGAAGATGTTTCTCCCTTCTCTCCCTTCTGATTCCATACATTCACACATGGGTACCAAGGTGAGGGAACTGGAAAGATAGCCAAATAATGATGTGAGGGAGTGAGAATGTGTCCAGTGCAGCCATAGCTGCTGTTCCTTCGCCTAATGGCGGCCATGTCCAGGCCCTGATTAATTAAACATCCCTTGGGGTCAGAGAGTCATGGAAGGCAATGTAATTTATTATCTGGCTCATGCGTAATGGAGTGTGTCCTACTGCAGAGTCTCTCATTAAGAGTGATAAACTCAGTCGTCGCATTCCATGGCCTCTCTACAAAGCAGCGAGGCCAGGGAAGGCACGGCATATAGGGATGTGCCTTCTCAAAGAACTGCTGCTATTTGCCCCTGGAAACAAAACGGGTGTGATCATAATTGCCAGGCTTTCACCTTGGAATTAATGGCACAATACCCGCTTCCCACAACTTCAAGGACTTACAATATAGTCTAAATGTTTTTAGGGAATGTTTTGCCTCCACAGGGTAAAATAAATATACTAAACCACCACTAAAAACACTGCTACAAATATATGGTTCATATTTAATTGAATGCCATTTATAGCAACATTTGTCAATTCCCTGCATGTCATGTCTGTCGTATCCCTGTTGGTTAAGTTCAACTCGTAAACACTCTTCTTTGATGTTGCAGATAGATTTTTGAGACTGTTCCCTTTGCTATACTGATGCGATTTGGCCACTTTGGAGCCTTAAACCCAATATAATTTGTATAATTCTTTTTTTTTTCCTAGATTAACATTACATGGAGTATCTCAATTACCAATTTATCTGCTAACTATGGCATACCTACCGAGGGTCTATAATTTCTCTACTACAGACTACAGAGTTCTCACTGACGCTATAAATCCACTGAAGACCACTACCAGCCCCTTTGATCCACAAAAATAAACTGTTCCCTCCAGACTGGTATCTTTCGTTTTTGCATGAAAACTGCTGCTATTAGACTTCTAAAAGAGAACAACCTTGATCCAAGTACACTTAGCAACTATAGGCTAATCAACCTAATCTTCCAAAGTCAGATCATCTATAACAACTGAAGTGCTATTTTACAAATACTAATATTTATGATAATTCCAGTGTGGTTTACACATGTCTCATAGCACAAAAACTGCTCTTTAAAGAGTCATTAATGACGTGAGGATCAATATTAGCAATAGCTTGGCTATATTATCAGCAACATATCAGCTACCATACTTATGGCAATAACATGCAGATTCTCATCTCGCTATCCACTGACAACTTCCAGCCCATGAATTCCACTAATCAGCTGCTTGGAAGAAATCAACCAATGGATGGCAGCAAACTTACTTCAGCTGAATGGAGAGAAAAATGAGATTTTGGTGGTGGGTGCTAAAGCCCAGAGGTCTGTGAGTACCATTAGTCCAGATCACTAAAACACATCCACAGATTAAAAACCTCAGAGTACCTCAGCTTCAAGGATCATTTCAGCAGCATCACCAAAGATGCCTTTTTCCCCAACTCTGATACATATCCAAAATCAGAGGCTTTCTTTCACAAACAGACTGAGAAACTCATTCATGCATTTGTTATGAGCAGGTTGGATTATTGCAATTCTCAATTCATAGGTCTTCCAAACAAAACAATCCATAGATTACAATGTATCCAGAGTTTAGCTGCATGGGTTCCAACCAGGACAAAAAGATCAGATCATATAATTCCAGGATTCCAAAACGTTTATTGTTCACCCGTTGCTTTAAGAATACAATTCAAAATCCTCCTTTGGTTTTCCAAAGCACTTGTTGGACTGGCTCCGCAGTACATCTCAGCCATGCTGTCAGTTTATAACCTCAGCAGACCCTCCGGCCAAAAGGTGGAAATCTCTTCCATGTGCCTTGAGCACCTTCTCAGTCTGGTGATATGGCTTTCACTATTTATGCGTCTAAAGAATTCAACAGTTTGCCTGCTGATCTTAGACTTGTTCTGACATCGTGTTCTTTTTTTAAAGCAAACTAAAGACCTTCCTTTTCATTCAAGCCTTTTCTTAAATGAACACAGCATTTGTACAGTGTGCTTGTTTGTATGTATGTATATGCATTTTTCTATGTATGTATGTATGTTTATTTGCACCTTTTTTATGCACTTTTGTATTATTTGTTTTCATGTAAAGCACTCTGAACTACAATATGGTGCCGTACAAAATACATTGAAATGTTTGCAATTTTTTTTTAAACAGATGGCATCTTGTCAAAAGTAAACTGTTCTCTCCAGACTGGTATCTTTCCACATTGCATTAAAACTGCTGCTATTAAACCACTTCTAAAATATAAAAATATAAACCTTGCTCCAAGTACAGTAGCAACTACAGGCTAATCTCCAACCTAATCTTCCAAAAACTGAAGTGATCTCTTACAAATGACAATATTTATGATAAATAAAGTATAAGTACTTGGTACTATACAAATACATTTGAGCCCCATACAATGTGCATGCATAGCAAAACAAGACGTATGATTGCATCCGTCTTGGTTCTGCTGCGCTAAATGACTTAACACTAACATTATCTTTCAGGGTGATATGACAAACTCGTTAGTGAGCAGTTGCATATTTACACATCAAGCTGATACAGGAGCATTATTAGCATTCATTAGGAGTGTTGTTTTCTGGCCACCTGGCACAGGTCCAGATTTCACCAACTCCTGAGGGAAATATCTGGGTCTTTAGCTAAGTGCCCCACTATTCTGTCTACTGTTGTTGTGGTGGTGCTGTGCAGGTAGTGTATGTTTTTTAGAGCTTTTTCACCTAAAATAAATGCCTGCTGCAGACAAAAAAAAAAAAAAAAACACGACACTATGAGAGTGAAGCAAAAGAGTAAAGTTGTGGGCCGTAAATCCAAAACAAATAGCTGGAAGATGCTATAATTCTATAAAAGCCGTGTGGAACTGCAGATTCAGCCGTTAATTCTCAGTGGAGTCATCATTACGAGCCACCCCTTTCACATTAGTCATTAGATCCATTGTTATTGTGAAGATATTGATTATAGCTGCTTTAAACTTGCTAAACTGAAACGCCACTTCAAAGGACGGCAGAAATTAAACTAAAGTGATTTGACAACTAAAAATGCAAAAAGAGGATTAAGAGAAGGCAAAATGAGTATCTTTACTTTTCTGAACATCATAAGATTAATTAGCCAGCTACCAACTAACACATTCAGTCCTGCCATTTAAGTGTCGATTGCATTACTTTTTCATCATCTGTCAAATGCAACATATCAATCCTGTCACATCAGAAAAACCATGAAGCAACAGATGGTTATCACGGTGAAAAAAATGCAATACAGTAATCGAGTAAGCTTGAAATAAAATGCACTAATCAGTTTTCCAGCATCTTTTTGATTGTAAATGGTCGTACTTTGGCTGCGTTTCTAAAAGGTGGAAAAAATGATGTTGTCTTCACTTTGTAAATGTAGGACTTGAAGTTTAGATCTGAAGGTAACACCAATACTTATATCCCCAGATTTAATCCGAGGATTGTATTTCCCCAGATTATTAAACTGCATTTCTTTTTGTTTTAGTGGGATTCAACCTCATTCAACCTGCCTTTGTGCAGGTTTCACTTCATATTTCAGTCATTAGTGTGTTAACACACTGTATTTGACTGTTGTCTTAGAAAGTAGTGTCACTTTCTCTATGGCTTAGTCAGTCATCTTCCTCTGAGACAGATTTACTTGTTAACTTGTCGAATGACAGATTCTAAAAAGCCTTCAGTGGAGCTCAATGATCCGAAACTAGTCATGGTCACTTTTTTGTACTTCGCAAACCTCATCTCATCTATTCCAACATAATGGAAATGTAACGTGATACTCGGACCGATATGATGTCACTATTACAGGGAAAGAGATAATGAAATCTCTTTCATCTTCGTGTAATGATGTGGAAAAATCTCATCCTGGATGGTCGGTTTTCCCAGATTGTCGTCTGCTTTATCTTTATTCCAAATATTTATTAGATTGACAATTTTGCTTTCATAAGCCGCAACAGACTCAGCAGATGGATTGCAAAATGTCAGCAAGGGCAAGCTAATTAATCAGATTCAGATTTTCAGTTTCTATTTCTCCTCTTTCCTATCTACTCAAATCTTACGGAGTATCAGCCCCCTGTTATGAAACCGATGATTTATTTGAGGGCCAAAAAAAGTGTTGCTTTATTTGAACCCGACGCTGACGCTGTAAATTAGTATAGTCTGTGATCAGATCTTCCCTCTTGCGTCTCGCTTGTTGGTAAATGCAACAACGTGACCCGAGGAGCACGCCGCTGCTCATTGCCTGCCATTTCTAGGCTTCTCCTGCTGAGCTGCGTAGGCGTGACTCAACCGAGCTTCCCCCTGCCAGGCAGAGAACAGCCATGAGGCCCCACAGCGATACCCCTGTTGGAATATCAGAGCATCTGTCCCCCCTGCGGCTCGCCTTTCAAACAGCACAAGGCCATCTTCTCCCAGCACCAGCATTTTTCAAAGGCAGAGCCAACGCTTAGGGAATATATTATCATCGCAGCCCGAATCCATCTGGTGGAGCAACACCTGGGAGGGTGTTTTCACTGACACTCCAGCCCACACCAGGAGGGGAACTCTTGCCCTGCAACACTAATAAAAAAATCCCTCCATCACCACGAGTTCTTAAATCATTCAAATTCATTTTTATACACCCTTTTCACCGCCTTCCAGAGAAAGGACAAGTAAAGGTGACTGATATTTATCTATTTATTTTCTTTATCTTTTCTATCACGTCTTTTATCCGAGTTCTGATAGATATTTAAGTGGATGAAAGGAACCATGAGCTATTTATTTGTTGCCAGTGCAAAAATCACAAAAGGTGTGTCAATGAATAACATGCTTTGATATAATACATCATAAGACCCAAGCAAATTTTGATTTAGAATAGATGACAATCACAGGCAATACAAGCTGTGAAGCTCCAATATATCCTTAAAATGAAATTCTTTCCTCCTGAAGGGTGTTTTGGCAGGATTTTCTGATTACATGGTTCACATAGCTTCGACAAAAGAGAAAAATGGTTTCTTCATTATTCTATTTCACTGGGACACAATAGGTCTCCAATGGACAAAGATGATTTTGACCTGACCTTTGTAAATATTCAGATGTTTTGCATTCCTAATGAGAGACATGAAACAAACAGGAAGAGTGACAGAAATCACCACCGCACATCCTTTGTGGTCTTTTCTGGAGAGAATAAATTAGCTTATACATCAAATACTGAGTTTTCTAGGTGGTGCATTTTAATTACAGGATGATGTGGCCTGCACTTAAAGACAAAAAGACAATTTTGTTCATAAACAGGTACACAAGAACACTGATTGTGTATTGATTACAGCCACTGGAATAGAATTAATTTGTCTTATAATGCGCATTGATTTATTTCTCTCCCTGTAATATGAAAGGATGGGGACAGAGCATCCTCTTCTACATGCAGGCATGCTGTAAAATCAGACATGTTGGAATTCTAAATCAGACGGCATGAAATCTAAATTATCCTTTGCAGGCTTTGTCATGTTCACGCAGATACATTTGTTGAAAGATTTTATAAATGTTCCCCTCTGTGGCGTTTCTAGGCGTCTGCTCGAGGCTGCAGTCACGTGACACCACCACAAGTGGAGTAGAGCTCAGGGTGCTGTTCAACATGTTCAATATGCTCGTCAGGAAGCCCTGCTCCAGGTCTATCCAGCCCTTCAGATAAAGAGCAACGCGAGTATCTTCAGTCACCATGGGGTCATCCCTGTCTTCTCAAGGTCCCGTGTTCCCAGAACCGGCTCACTCAGCAGAATGTTAATACTGGAAGATTCTGCACACACGCATTACATTCTGTGATTGTTTACTGCCAACATGTCAAAATGATTGTTCCTACAACACACATGGTTCTGGCTTTGGGTATTGGCCAACGCAGAGTACCCCCCCGATACCATGATGACTCACTGTGGCAATGACAGGGAACGTTCTTTTAAGTCTAAGGCAACAGCAGGCTTGATTTCAATATTGTGAAAGGAAACGTCTGCTTGTTGCATTTTTTAAACCATTGTCTCTCGTGGTTTTGTAACATTTCAATAAACAATTTAATTGCTGAGATCTCATTTCTTTTTTCTTGAGTGAGTTATTTGGTTCTCAGTTTTTATATTGTTTTATCAAAATTTGCTTACGAGTTGAACCAGAAAAGAGCTGGTTGCATCGGAATCACTGAAAAAAGGTAGCAAAATGTTGGTTGTGTCAGTATCTCAACGGCTGCTTTTCTTAAAAAAAAAAAAAAAAAATAAATAGAGAGAGAGAGAGAGAGAGAGAGAGAGAGAGAGAGAGAGAGAGAGAGAGAGAGAGAGAGAGAGAGAGAGAGGTTCTGATAGCTTGCAAGAAATGTAGACATTTAAGTGTCTGACAGGTGGGAGTAGGAGACCGCTGTCTGTGTCCCGTGTAAAAGTTAACTATGTAACTTAACATACGAAATGTAACTTAATGTAGGCTAAGTAAGTAACATGTACTCATTTTAACCCGAACCATGATCTTTTACTAAACCTAACCAGGTGGTATTGTTGCCCAAATGAAACAGTTTGCCCTGTCTGAAGCAATAGAATGGTACAGATAACCAATAATGACCATTGTATGGTCTAATAGCATTCAATATGGGTGTTGGCTGTAAAACAATTATTACAATGAGTAGTAGGTTTGTGGATAAAGTCACAAGAGTTGAGTGAGACTTTGGAAAAGGTTTTAAGTAAAACATCTGCACAGACTTATTTTGCAGTAGTCTACAGTCTACAGTAGTCTTAACCTATTTAAAGGACTCGGTCACAGGCTTTTTTAGCATCTGAGTCAACTATGGTTTCTTTTCTGCGTCACATAGTGTGTTATACTTCAGAGCTTGAGTGTTAATCACGTCGAACTATTTGGTAAAGCCCTTGTAATTACACATGTAGTCCTCTCCAGCAGGGAAGACATCCGCTCTCATTAGCTAAAAGAACGCGAATGTGTCCATTTGTTGATCCTTTGGTTTTAAACCAAAAAAAAAAAAAAAGAAGTCTTTTGAAAGCTGTGTGATAAACAAATCGGGCTAGACATGGAAACACCACAAATCTCCACTTCAATCTTAAAACTCAACTCATCATCCTACAAAATGTGCAAGTCTGCCACCTACTCCATCTACAAAGAGTAGCTGAAACAAAACTGGTACCATGGTGAGCAATCAACCCTCAATTAGGGCTTTTGCAAAGGCAACAAAATATAAACATGACAGTCAACAAGTCTGTACAAGGGCAATTACTACCACTTGAATGATGTGATTTATTAATCTCAGCATAGCCTTGTGGAAAATAGCACTTACTGCCTCTACATTGGGTATTGGAACATATTCGTCTCCAGTTAATAGATATTGAGATCTTTGGGTGTCATTTCCCTAAATTGTTTTTGGTTGATAATTTCAGATAAGTTGTTTTTCTTAAAGCAATATCATCAGAGGGGGAATTTCAATATCACCCAACCCTAAATAAGCAATAGTTGGGAAGGAGGGTTGCATTTGTCAGGTTTGAGTGGCGGTTTAATACTGGAGTAACATTTAGGTGTAATGGGATTTTAGAATTGTGCATGATTTTCGTTTTATTATTCTAGTAAAATGAGGTGAAATTGTTCGCCTAAAATATTTGACATCCCCTGTGTTATATTTTTATTACTCTTTCAACGAATATTAAAAACATTAACAAAGTCAGCATTAGTGGCAGCATGAATATTAGCTTTTAGCCATTATGTAACACTACACATTAGCATCAAACATAATATCTCCCATAATTTGTTCTTGTTAATTATGCAATAGTATCTTGTAGACAAAGTTTAAATATAATTTGCATATTATTTACAACACATTTATAAAAAAAAGAAATACTGTAAACCAGACTTATGTATAGTATTACTGTTAGTACTGTATGCTGAGGAAACATGGGGCTGATTTCAGTTTGAAAAAAAATAAATACAAAAAACGGAAGGAGTCAGACAGTGGGTACCCTCACAGAAGCCATATGCTCAGTTTTTCTTCACCACTGCTGTGTAGATTCCAGTGGGATGAGAACATTAATTCTTCATGTGGTCTATTTACTGAGGAGTATCTGTTTACGTCTCTGTACTCATATCAAAAACACAATCGCACGCCGCTGTACAATAGCACTCTCAACACTCTTCTTTCCTTTTGAAATGTGATTCTGCAAAATCTAAAATCTTTCACAAATGTCACTTATCCAAACACTGTAGTATCTGAATTTCACTGTCAATTAAATTCTAACAAAATGAGCCAGAACAATGTTGATTACACACATTACCTAAAACTAGAGCTGTGAAGCTTCCGTGTGCGTGTCGATTGCCTTTTTTTAAGTGAGAAATGTCATCTTCCTCTTATAACTTCTGCATTTATCACTGGTAGGCTGACAATGAATATTGACTGTGCCTGGAATAATAGCTTACAAAGCACAAAGTCTGGCCTATTCAAATATTGCTCCCTTGCAAATGCAGACTCATGAGCTCCACTGAACCCTCCCAGTAATTTGATTTCCCTCCTTCTTTTCCTCCACTCCGCCTCACGTCCTCACTGCTCCGACCATCTCGTTTTTGGAGTGTTCTTTCCCTCAGGATCTTCCACCATATGTCGCTCCATCTTTCCTACCTTTTGCATCCCGCTTCCCTGCAATGGAATTAATATTTCACAGGCGGCTCCCTCAGCCATTTTTCTTGCTGACAAATTGGAGGTGGAAAGAAAGTTTCCGACCAGCCACAGAACAATAAATATTAAAGCGTTTCCCTTGGAAGTTCTCCAATCCGGCGCTCCTTATGTACACTGTCAAACACGTGCTCATGTGCCATTTCTCTCTTTCCCCGTCTTACTCGCACTCCTTTTCTATCCATCTATCCCTCCCATCTCATCTGCACCATCTGTGCAGCTGTAATAAGCAGGACTCCTCGTGTGCTCTTTCACTCCCTCGCTTTCGCTTCCCTGCTGATTCTGGCTCATCCCCCTCTCCAGGCATGGCCCCTCCTGCATGGCTGTTTTGACTGACTTGTTTGCATCCCACGACGGGGCTACCACACAGGCAGACTCCCCGCGTGCAGAAATGTCTGACGCTTTTCTTTCTCTCTCTCTCTCTCTCTCTCGCTCTAAACAACAATGCAGTTCTCATCTTTCGGCGAAAGCGTGCTGCAAGCATCAATGCGATGACCTTAACCATGCTCTCTCCGTGGCATGTACAAGATGCTTGATAGCCCTCGATTACTCCGACAAACCAAAACCATCTCCCTCTCACAGTGAAGAGTGGACAACCTTAGATCTAACAAGTCAAGTCTTCACCAACAGCACACTATTGATCTGAGCCGGTCACCACACTGACATCCCACTCAGCTGGATAATGGCAAAATCAGTGTGAAATATTGTGTGTGATTCGACAGTCACAGAATGTGACCATGTAAAGTGTCTGGTGAAAGCCTTCCAACAGGATTCAAGGACACTGTGCCACAGTGCAAATGGCGATAGGCTTTGTGGTGTCCATATTGATTGTATGCCCACTAAACGGAAATGGCATGACTGGGAAAACAAGGTGCATCATCCAATACAACAAAGACCTCTACTGCCTCACAGTGGCACATTTGGGCTACAGTCCGAAAAGTTTTGGACAGGAAGGACATCAAATAGTAAAACTGTGTGTTCATCCTTCTGAGATGTCTGGGAAAACTTCAAGAAATATATAGGCTAGCCTGACCAAGGGAAATGGTTGAAACACAGCCATGTGAGCAATAAGGCCTGGTTTGTATTTATGTACAATGCCGTGATCAATTTAATTCTTATTTTAGGATACATTAAATAATTTCATTTTAAAATAAGTTGGAGTTCAAAGACAAGACATTTTGACTTCCCTTAAAGGCCCTGCAAACGTATTTACTCAATCAGCCTCTGATTCGGTGCACATGAACACCATTTTCTGCCAAGTTAGAAAAGTTGTGTTGATTCCACACAAGAGATCTTTATGTGTTTTTCTCTGTACTTACCTCACTGGATTGGGCAAGACTCAAAGGGAAAAAGATGTTACATACTTATTTTAGCTACGTTTGGATCAAAATTTGATGACAGATGTGGAGTGCTTGTGCTGCCAGCACTGTCAATTAAATGTGATCAAAGCACACCCACACAATCCTGAAGAAGCAGAGTAGCAGGATTTTATCTGAACTTTAATTGTTGCATATTTAGAGGTGGATATTGTATGTAATAGAAAAATACTTAAAGTGGAGCTAAGGCCATTTAAAGAATTCATACACATTATTCCTTCAGTCAAGAAATATTAGTAAATATGAAGTCTCTTGCAAATAAAACAATTAGAGGAGCTCACAGTCCTAAATATCGATTGAATTTCCCCGAGGCCAATAAAATAACTTACTGGGATTTTTAAATTATGCGGTGTTCCCCTTTGAAAATGTAATCAAGGTTTTTAAGGCATTTATGCCATTATAAATTCAAATAGACTGTTTTTAATTGAATAGTTCGGTAAGACTAAAGTGAGCTCTTACAACATTAATATAAAACATTAAAGGTTTATGGTGCGTCTTTGAATTAGACATGCTGTGCGAGAGCGAAGTTGATACATTTATTTAAACCATAAAGCCAGAATATATCCACAGCCGCACTTGACAATATCATAGAGAAATATGGAAGAGCCAACGAGGAGCCCCGCAAAGTGATATAAAACTTGGGAACTGCATAAGCAAGGTGAATTGCTTTTGATGCAGTTTTTTTGAGAGATTCCACAGTTTCAAGTTCAAGATCAACAGACAATATTACATTCTCTCGCTGATGGCGCTTCCTTCCATTAGATTGGATTTTAAAATATCCTCTTAAGAAGGGCGAAGTCTATAGGAACGATTCCTCCAGAGTTATTGATTAGAAAAAGCTTGATATCTTTGGACAGTGCCGGATCAATATTACTAAGCCATCTCATATCTAGCTGTATAATGCCTCCAGTTAGCCAATCCTTCCAGTTTAGAGGTCAAGGAGTTGGCCTATTCTGCAAACAATTTACCTACTAAGCCAGCGACAAACCAATTTTTTTTCTTGTGGAGGCCACGGTCATAATTAGGGAAATGCATTACACAGGGAGACCGGCGTGACGCCTCGATGATTTATTGATAACAGCATATTGAGTAGAAAGTTGCTGGTAGCCGAGATTCACCGTCAGAGGACCGACAGCCAGCCTTCCTGCACATCTCCCATCGTGGGTCTTCACAGACTGCAGGGATGTTGGTGGGTGGGGTGAGGATTATCCTTGCGGTTCAGAGCAGGGTTCCTGCAGCACCGAGCGGGACTCCGCGACACCAGGAGAACTCGGTGGATAATGAGCAGCCTTTGTGATGTGTGCTGCAGGGGCTAGTGAAGGCTGAGCCAGGGCACAGTAATGAAGCTCGGGCCCGGCCCGCCCCCGTCTAAAGGCAGAGACACCGAGATACCAATCCACGTGCCTACTATTTCTCACTTCCACATATGTTTGATAAGATTTCACACATAATCCTGCATCTTAATCGCGTCATGTAAATCGGGGACTAGGTATTTGGGTGACTTTTTTTTTTTTACATATCTAAAGCCAAATGTTTTATAAAATAAAGACTCGTAGAGATGCATGTTGAATTTTAAAAGACCCGTGAATAAATTAAACAGTGTCTTGAATTCTAGACTTCTATAGCCATGAAGACCAATACATCTGAAATGTGAAGCACTTTCTAAAAAGGAAAAAAGAAAGTGTGTATGTGCGTGCCGGTTTGCATGCAGAAGCAGCTTCTGGATCAGTGGTGAGGATAAGACACTCTGACCTTTACTTCCACAACATTACGTAATGCACTCGTCGCCGCTGCTTCACAATTCATGCTCCGCCCATGGAACGTGCCTCTCGGAAACAAACGTCCTCGGATTTGTGTAATTAAAAGAGGCACGCGCACGTGAAAAAAAAGAAGAAAAAAAAAGAAACACAAGCACGGCCTCATCTCATCGCCACTTAACTGCCGGACAACTTATTTCACACTTTACGGCTCCATCTCATTAACTGAACACAACACATTTCTGCTTAAGCGACATGGTAATGTGCGAGTTATCAAAAGGGAGCAGGTTCTACTTGAGTTACTGCTGTCAGCGAGGGCTGGAAACATAATGACTGCTGCCTGCTGCTTAAACCGCTCTAAACAGCAGAATACACACGGATGCTACTGTGTGGGTGTCATAGTTATGCATGGGGATAAAAACAAGATGATGACACGGCTTGTAGATTGAGACTCAGAATAGCACATTACTAGAGTGATCCTTTTTTTTTTATTTTTGCATGGACCGTTGCATCCATTGGCCTTTTGCCCATTTAAGTTGCATAGTCAATCTGTTGTGTGCACTCATGCTAAAGAGAGCGACACCGTAAAATCCCTGCTTGGGCCTCATATAGTCACAGCCAAGAGGGATGCATTTTCTTCTTTAAAAAAGGCAAATTTCTTATTACATTTTTTTTGGGCTTCCATTTGAATATCTATATGGACTTAATTTCATGCTTGACCTGCATTTCACCAGAGATGTAAGCAGAAATGCCAAAGACAGAATGGCTGGCTTGGAACAATCGGAAATGGCAAAATCAGTGGTCTTTGTTTCTTTGCATTTATTTGAGTTACAATCACATGTTCTCGTGGCTTCATAAAGTCTTCAAGCTCGTTGACTTTCCTCTCGCTGTGGTGCGAGCCTGATTTTCAAACTGGAGTAAGAACGCAGTGACCCGCTATATCAAAGTAGACTATTCGTTAGGGGTTCAACTCTACTAGGGAAGCCCGTAGGTTAACCCGTAGGTTTCTCCTAAAATGGAGAAAAAAGTAGGTATTGTCTTTGTTGTTCCTCAAGTTATAATCCTTAAAATATTCATGACAGTTTTTCATATCATTCATGGGCGTAATTTCTTCTGCGATAGCCATTCAACGTATTTATATACAGTAATTGCTTATCTCTCATATATTTATACATAGATACAGTATTAGTAGCTACAGTATATAGTAGTACTTATTGTTAGTGACAGATTCTGCCATCCCCATGCTGGATTCAAATTACTTTCACATGCACCAGGGACTCACAGGAAAACAATGCATGGAAGTAATCCAATGAGATTTTATCTCAATGATATCAGCTTCACTGTTTGTTTACTCTTTCCATCATGTCACAGCTGTATCACGTTAACAATAATGCAAAACAAACATCCAACTGCTACGGCTTACCATCAAAAGCTTATATCTGGTGGCTTTTCTTTTTAGTGAAGCAGCCATAAACCTGCGCTATGCTTTTTTTTTTTTTTTTACTAGAATTACTGCGTCACGGTTGCATGCCTCAGCCAAGCAGTCATGTTGCAGTTTACATCCATGTATGTCTTGAATGCCATCAGCTCATCATTTTATAAATTGTTTACATGCAAGGTTATGTTAAGTGTTGTCTAATAAGCACATGGTAGAGGGGTTACGGCCATAGACCGCTCGTGCCCAATAAAGAGATGCGACCAAAATGTGGCGCTCGACTCGGTGAGGTCAGTGTGCAGAAGTTCACTGTTCTAAATTCCTTGGATGATTTGTAATAATTTAATAATTGTCTTAAGGAGTCCTTTACATAATAACGACTGCTGTGTTTTAAACATCATCAATACGTTCCAACTTCAGATGGCATGCAAATAGGTGTGAGTTAGGCTGCGATACTTTATAATTTATTTAGTTTGTACGGTCAGTTCAATACCTGGGAGGAGTTAATGTTGTGATGCAGACAGCAGCAGCCTGCATTACTGGAGAGAGGCCAGACATGATCTGTATCTTCTGATATCACCAGAGATCATTTACCTCCAAGGATAAATACTAAAATATTCAAAGGAATTCCTAGTTGATGATAAATTGTATCCTGTTCCCTTTAAAAAATGTATATAAGTGATCCTGATCGTATTTGATTTGGAAAAATATCAGATCTCGTTAAAGAATATACACAATTTAGTCTGATTTTTCATGTCCACTTGTGTGTGTTTGAAGTCTGCCAGTGCAAAAGGAGTGATGCAGTGCAGTGAAACCACAGATAATAAAATCCAACCTCCAGTCAGGCTTTTTTTTGGCACCTCTGATTCACTGGAGCGTGAGAGCGGCTGAGATGACCAGAGGCAGCAGGAGGCCCGAAGACATTCGTCTGCTTCCTGAGGAGAGAGTCGCCCCATACTGGTCCAGGAGCTGCAGGGCCACGCCATTGGTCCAGCCAAAACCCAGCTACAGAAAGGGAAACACAGCAGCCCATGAGGGATGTTTTCATTTTTATTTAGCAAAGCAGCAAAATACAGTGACGGCTGTAAAACACTGAGGAATAAAACAAGTGACTAATTTCTGCTGATGGAAATAGGAAGAAAACCAAAGTGAAAAGTAGACGACAACAAGACCCAACAGGGTAAGAGAATTATACAAAAAAAAAAAGATGGATGAGGACAAAGACGTGAGGAGGAGTGAGAGTATATGTGTAGATGATGAGCATGCAAATGTGTTTACGTTAAGAGGCTGAAGTGAGGTAAAGAGAATCGACGGGGCTCGGCGTGAAATTAAAGAGACTCGTGTGACTGTAAGCACATTAGTTTGACACCATCAACACATGAAAGGAAATACCTGAACTTCATATTCTCCGCCACCACCAGGTTTGCCGTCGCCGTTCACATCATACTGTCAGGAGGGAGAAAATTACACATTCTGAGCCAGCTGTGTTATCACAGTGCAGCACAAGCTCCGACTTACTGAAACCTCAGACGACTCACCTTTTCAAACATGGCCTCATACTTCATGTATGCCAACCAGTTTGTCTTGATCCAGCGCTGGGCCAAACCAGATGCTAGTTGTTTAGCATCCTCTGAAGGCAGTTTGGATAAACCTGGAAATATGAAAATATTTTTCAGTCATTCCAAACCTACAGTGTTTCTTTTGGACATGAGGCTTGCTGGTAATAGATAGTTTTAGGAACATTCAGCAGGACGGTGATCATAATCATACAGCTTTTGCAAACAGAGTTTTTAGGGCCAAAAAAAAGACTAGACGAAGGCAAAAATCACACTAAATAAGCAACACTGAAAGCTGGCTGCAGTACATCGCCAGGGCTAATACAAAGTGTCTTCTGATCTCGGTCTGTGGCTGGATTCCAAGTCAAATACCAAATATAACGACTTTATGTAACTTGTCCCAATTAATTTCTGTCCCTTTTAAAAAAGGTATCCTGTGGGAGTTTTGACCACTGTGGAACAATGTTCTTACAAGTGGGTTCCCTTTTTTCTTTTTGCACTGTGCACATGCGGATGACAATACATTTTCCTGCAAATGGTTTTTACACTTCAGTGGTGAGGTAGAAGTAATGCGCTAGGAAACACAGCAATGTCCCAGTAAAGGCAGGGGAGGCGAGGCGAGCAAATGTGGATGGTAAATGGACTTGCATTCATATCGGGCCTTTCTAGTCTTCCTACCACTCGAGGCGCTTCACATGCCCACAGACACACACACACATACATACAGACACAGACAGACACAGACACACACACACACTTCTCATCAGATCCTAATTTAATCACGGCAAGCATTCGGGAGGAATTTGGTGTTCAGTATCTTGCCCAGTGACCCTTTGACATGTGGAATGTAGGAGCCGGGGATCGAACCACTGATCTTCCGATTAATGGACGGCCCATTCTACCTCCTGTCTGAGCCTCAGCCGCTGGATGGTAACAATGCCAGTTTAAATCTCTCAGAAGATTGGCTTTATTCATTCCCCTTTTATGAGGGGATACATTCAACATGCCTGTCTAACAGTTTGTGGGCAACACTTAACATAAATGTTTTCAATGAAACTCTCCAGAGCACCTTTCAAAACGCTGATATAAAGAGCCTCAAATTACACCTGAAGGTCTGTAGTGTAACCTGATTTGTTTAATTTCAATTCCACCTGCTGGAGTACAAAGCTAAAGCAGATAAGTAGAGCACTACCCTAAGACCGCTGCACATTTTCAGAAATTAATATGCCAAGACAACAGAGCAACGCGTTGATCAACTGGTAAATCGTCAGTACAGGTTGCAAGAATGGTGGCAGATTCATTGACGTCAACCTACCGTCGATGAGCATGTGTTGCAGAGGAGGCCACGCGTTAGGATAGTCCCACTGCTGCCCAGACTCGCTCAGCGACGTTGGAACTCCATTGGGGAACTGGAGAGCGCCACTCTCCTGTACAGACGGGGAAACCAGCAACCATAAGAGCGAGCATGGATTTGACCAGTGCGGTGTGTGTGCGCCCTCTGCTGGAGCAGAAAAAGCACAGTTCATAAAACACAGCATCCTACGAGGTAGGCTTCTCAGCAGGAGGAGGATTCGTGGCTGGAAACGGTGGTGGGTAAATAAAATAAGCAACAATATCTTCTGTCAGAAAGAATAAAAAAAAAAAAAAAAAAGTTTTACTTTAAGTTAGACGAAGTGGAGCTGTAGTGGCTGACAGAAGACGAGACAAGTCATACTGGGCATCTGGGTGCAGGCAATACACAACACTACAACTAATATACAACAATACATCAGATATGCCACAAATTCTACTTGTATGACGTCTTTATGTTTGGTATCTATCTCAACACTGAGGTCACAGGTAGTGGTGGTGTTGTACTGGACTACATTATATTGAGGTGTTTCTAATATTCTTCATCCCTCGTGTACACCACCTTTATCTACGACCTCAGTAATCAACATAACTGAGTTTACACTCATTCTGACAAGGTCGACAAAAACTAAACATTATACTGTACTTCGAAAAAGGTCGACTGTATGGCAGGGCTGTTGTATTGAACAGCAATAGATCGTAGGGCTGCAGCTAATAAAGTAGTCAGTGAATGCATCTTCTCACTTACCCTTAATGGTATCTAGCCACACAGTTTGGGCTTCATTTGTTCAGGTTTTGGATGATACTCAAAAAAAAAAAGGAGAGGCGAAGGGTAATTGGTCATTTGGCTGCTTTAGCTTTTGCATTTGAACTACTTTATACCTGCCTATAATCAGTGTCTGCTTTACAGTACAAGAGGTTTTTTATGTTAACACAAACCTTTAAATTAAAAAAGAAATGTAATTCCTTGGATCATCTCAGTATAAATTCGTAACACCTCTACTGCATTGAGGTGGAGGCAGATTTCTCACATTTGAGCAATAAATATCTCAAAACCTGCTCAAATGAACCCAAACATACAGTACCTGCACAGCTAGATACCATTGGAGGGAAGTGGGGGGAAATATGCATCTTGTAAACAACCATTTAAATAAAAATGATCTATCCTGCATAATTTATTTCTGAACCGAGACCACGATGAAGCCCAGAATGTCCACCTGCCTTCAGATACTGTACGGCCTTCTCTCCCATCTCAGGCCGAGAATAGCACTGTGCCCAAACAGGTGCCAGGTTGGAGGGGTAAAACTCAAAGTGTTTGGAGTGTGTCATCAGGTTGAAGTCAAACCAGGCTCCCCTCTCCGCATCCCACAGCACAGACTCTATCGCCTCCAGTCTGCGGGCTGCTTTCTGGTCATACAGTGCAGCTGAGTCACCATCACCTGTCAGGAAACAGCACATCACCGTTACGCAACACCAGTTGGGAGCTAAAAGCGGTGTGTGGGCCACAGTTAGATCCAAGGTCAAAGACGGCTCGTGTACTCACCCAGTATCCTGTGAAATGAAGCAAGCGTCCTCTCATTGAGGCAGAGAAGAGCGTTGAGGTCAGTGGGCAGGACCTGACTGGTGCTGGTGTCCCCGAGGCTGCCGTTGTTGTGGCCGTCACCGTACCAGCGGGAAGTGAAGTCCCAGCCAGACTCTGCACCCGCTTTCAGGTCCATCCACAGCTGCTCCTTACAGACTGAGGGCAGGGGGAGTGGGGGGGGGGGTGGGAGGGGAGAACATGAATTCCCAAGTAGAGCCATAATAAATCAGCATCTAAAATGTGGCACTTATTCATGTGTGTCTTGTTTGTTTACCGCATGTGGCAACGTATAAAATATGCAAGCTCTGAATAACACGTATGTTTCCGTGTTTTTTAAAGCTTCAGAGACAAAGAAGGAATGTCTCCTCCAACAGCAGGAAATTACTGTTGGCTATTTGTTATGGAGAAAAGAATACATAAACACTTTTCTTTTCTGACAGTAAAAACAAAGCAACATTTTACCAACCAACAGAGTATTTTTCCTTCCAACCACTTAAAATTATTTGTCAAGTTGCTCAGTTCAGTTGTTCATGTGTTCAACATGATATATTCATTAAAAGATGATACCGAGGAATATTCAGAACACATTTGTTTTGCACAGATGATCCCTGAATCGAGGGGAATATCTTCCACTTTTCTGCTGAGGAGCAATTTATGTAGTGCTGCACATTCATCCCAGAACAAAGCGCCCCACAGAGTTACCTTTATTTGTAATCTCTCTTGGAATTAAATGAACATAGCAGGGCGATATTCTCAAACTCAAAGGTTCAGCCACCAACAATATAAAACACTAATAAGCCATTACCATCCGTGAGTCCTTCAGCTAATTCCAGATCATCTGTGTAGGACTCAGGCCTAGAAAGAAAACAAAAAAACATGGTTACCGTAGGTTAAGGCCACACACACACACACACAAAATTCATATTTATTGTCTACTAGATGTATTTCAGTACGTACCTGGGCAAGCCCACCTGCACATGATACCGGTTCAGTAGATGCTCTGCTCCATTGACTTTCACAGTCACAGAGCGGTTTTGCATCCAAAAGCGGTACTCCTGCTCCAGAGCCGGCAAAGCTGCTCTAAACCACGTTCGTACAGACAGCAGGGAGCAGTGGTTTTAATTCAGACTACTTCTCACAGTCCTTAACATCGTCACACGCAAAAAAAAAAAAAAGATGTTGGGGCATCACATTCTAATTAAGCACGTTAGGAGAAAACAAAACACTGGGAGGCACAGACAGACACAAGCACTGAGGTTTTGATGTTTAATACACTTTTTTCCCCGTGCTACTCTGGGAGAGACACGAGGCAGCTGGAGAATGATAATGTGCCTGGCAGGACATGAGCCCAGACCCAAATATCACCTGAGGAACTCTTTATTCTTGGTTGCTTGATAGAAGCTCTCCACCATTAGAGTGAGGAATGGAGGCTGACTGCGCCTTTCATAATAAATCCGCCCACCATTTGGAACGAAGCCATATCTGCAGCAGAGTGATTGAAAAAGAAATTTTATTCCACAAATCTTAAAATCCCCCCCGAGAGCTCCGTATCCAAAGCGTACAACCATCGGTTGCTAAATGACTTATTATTCAAAATGAGCCTGCTGAACTACCTGCAGCAAGCTGGACTTTTTTTTTTTTTTTTCTCTCTTTTTAAGTGCTATGAAAGATGAAATGTGCTTTGAGGCTTACCTGTTGACAAGGTAGAGGAAGTTTTGAATCATCCCGTGGGCCGTGTCTGTCATCTCTGACAGCAGGAGCCCGTTGATGACCCAGTAGGAGTCCCTGTTGGGCACAGAGGCTCACGTCACTGTCTCGGCAGAGACCCCTGGCTCGGCGTGGCTGTGATCTCTGCTCGCTCTGACCTGCTGAGACTTCACTCAGGCAGACGAGCTGACAGACGGGCTTCATCGTTCACTCACCAGTAGTAGAGCTCCCTGAAGCGGCCCCCCGGCACAACGACGGGATGTGGGGTGTATATCTGCGAGTAGAGCTCTGGGTGATCTTTAACACCGGCAGAGATCTGGAGGGGGAAATCATTGACGATTTAATATCTGTGGACGCTTCACACTCTTCCTGAAGGCTGCAACTGACGACCAATCATCATCGTTGATGAATCCCAATTATTTCTCAGTTAATCATATGGTCTACAAATCAAAAGATAATGAATATTGATTTTTCTAAAGCCCAATTGGACATATTGAAATGGCTTGTTTGGTCCAACATACAGAACTAAACCAGAAAAGATATTCAATTTACCAACAGACAAAAATAATTCACATTAGAGAAATATAGTGACATTTTTAGCATGTTTGCTTAAAAATGACTGGAACGATTATTGAATTACTAAATAGTGAAGGTATGCCAAGTTATGGCGTTTGAGCTCTACTCATCACCTTTCTGCCGAGAGACTTCCACAGGGTGTGTATCTTTTCAGCCCAGTTACGTAGTTCTGGGTCTGCTATTCCTCCCAGGAACTTTGGCCTGCATGTAAAAAAAAAAAAAAAATAATCAAGTCATGTCAATCAAGCAAACTGAAGAAAAAAAAAAAAAAAGTCCCCTAATAACTGGGTCTCACTTATGATGCCAGTCTGGCGGTGTCCATGACTCAAACTCGGTCCCTGGCTTCTCAAAGTATGCACTCAGGAACTCCTGCAGCTTGGCAGGCGGGACGCTGGTGTTCGGAGAGTCACTTGAAAGGTTGCGAAAAGCAGACAACACAACATCTGGAGAAGACAGGGAGCAACGAGAGCCGCCACTGATGGAGAGATGACATGACGCACTAAATGAATAAATAAATAATTTACCGGTTGTGACTTACCAGGAGTTTCCCTCAGCTTCATGTCAACAAAGTACTTGTCATCGTCAAAGAGCTTAGCTTGCTGAACCTGATGCAGGATGGGCCCAGTACAGTATATTTCACTGAAATTAATGTATAGAGTTGTGAATTATTAAACAGACGTGTAGAAGTAGAGTCCATCAGGGAAGCAATAAAACCATTTCCCTAAAAATAAGGTGAGGGCAAAGGTCTGCTGACAACTTGCTTATGAGATAATTCAACAAAAATATTACAAGAAAGATCTGTTCACTGGCTGCAGTAGTTAAATTAAAAAATTCTAATTTGACAAAATGGAGGCTTTGCAATATTTTAAGATTGCAAGCATTACAGGAGTAAAACACTGAACAGATTGGTTATTGTTGGAAGCAAATTGAAATTAAGAGTAAAAGTTTAAAGGGTCTAGGATGGTCCATCACGTCTAGAGAGAAATCTTAAAAACAAATCAGTTTCTGCCGCACATTACCAGAACCTGTTTTTGAGACTAGTTCCTGTTCTTGAACTCCTGTTGCTCCTGAAAGTCTTGTATCCAAAAACCTTTCAGTCTTTTATCTTACCTGTCACACGGTGGTGGAAAAGCAGCATTGAAACAGGTGAAAAGAGCCACTGATGAGACGCTAAGCAGCACCAACGTGTGCATCTTGAGCTGTGAACTGTGAACACCTGAGTACAGGAAAGCCTGCAGTCGGAGGACTTCCAGGTCAGAGTTCATATGAACAAATAAAGTCTGAAGAGAATAGCACCAACAACTAGCTGTGACAGAAGGGCTAAAACAAGGAACTGCAGTGGTTGCCAAGGACAACAAAAACACAATAAATTTCAGTGAGCTTTATTATCAACAAAACTTTCAATCGAATCCAATATATATATTGAATATATATTCATGACATCTTTTAAACTTAAGTCTATTGTAAAATTAGCGTCACTGAAAAATTTGCCAATTGAATAACGACCAAATTTTCATGAAATAAAAAAAATGAACTCAGGCTTTAAATTCTTCCTTAAATTTGGAGACTTTTTAAATAAGGTTAACTCCACTTGAACGTTTCATTTGGAAAAATAAAATAAAATCCAAGGGCAACTTTTTCAAACCTTTTGATACCCATTAACTTAACTTTGGAACTTTAGATCTTATCATCCTGTTGTTTAATTGCCCAAAGGCTCCTCCCCCATTTATTTTTCTTTTACTGATGCATCAGTTTGGAAAGAAATCCCTAACGGACTCATCCCACATCCTCCTCGGCAGATAAGCGGCCAGATTGTACACAAAAGCTGTGTTTTCGTAAATGTTTCAGAACCATCAAGAGGATGAACATGTGCATCAGGGCAGCAAGAGCATTAATTTAGCCACCCCACAAATTACATAAAAAAAAAAAAAAAACACCTTAAAGAATGAGACAATTTGGTTACACAAACTATCCAATTAAGTCGCCCAATCTGGGGCAAGATGCTCTTGTCTCAGTCTTTAAGGTTCTCAAAATGGCAGCCACTGGCAGTAAAGCAGCATTCCATCAAAAGGTAGCAATACACCAACTCTTGAGGGATCGTCAATTTTAGCTCTGAAAGCGTTTTGCTGTGGCGATTACTGCCGGTGGCTGACAAGAAGCAGGCAGCTGCCAAGCGCCTGCACAGTTAGATCCCTGTTCACTCGACTAATGCTTCATTTCATTTGAATACGTTTCACAAATACAGCCCTCCCACCCCGACCAAAACAGCAAAATTAGATGTACAAGTATTTTAGGGGACAGCAACAGAGTCGAGAGAACAGGGATTAGTCCTAACCAATGAGAAGTAAAATGGGAATTTTTTTTAACTGATCAACACTGTCACACTATTTGGATTTTTTTGTTTCTTTTAAAAAGACATTAAATTAAATGTGCAAATGTACTACTTCTCATTGATTAGAACAGTGTAGAGAGCATCTCACCGTAACAAAAGGGAACCTCATTCGCAACAAAGGTTTCCGCTGATCAAACAAGTAATCAGAGGACCTTAATGCAGGACAAGGTCGTCACGTTGCATAAAAACACAAAACGCAACTGTATTCCAAACCCAAAATAAACAATTAAAGGGCAGAGAAATAAGCCATGAACTCCGCAGTCTGAGGCGCCCACGTTATTTTCTAAACAAGCAGTCCGACTAATAGTAATATGTAATCCTTCATGCCCATTCCCCCTCTGTGCCATTTTTTTAGTTGTTTTTTCAGATGTTCTGCATCACACTTTTCTCCCATTTGGGCATTATGGGCGTACAAAAAGCAGTGCAGTCCGTTATTGCCTGAACCCATCCCTCTGTGCGTTAAGTGCAGCCCAACCTGCTCAGGTTGTTTGTGTTTTGTTTTTTTAAATGAGGCATCTTTTTCTAGCTTGCTTTCATAAAGCCAGCTAGCTTGCGATGCACAGAGAGTGGATTCCTGCTAGATTTTAGGTCAGATGGTTCATTTCGATGCATTTGGCAAACATTCTTCAAAAAGGGGGAACATAAATCCACAGCTTCCTCCTCGACATGTGTGAAGTGATGTAGCTGTGCTTAAAGAGCATCGAGGACGTAACAGCTAATACCGCCCCGGAAAACTAATTCTCTGCCAAATTCGGCTGCACAGAGAGCTGCCGTAGTACTACTACATGATAGAATATTATTTTCTCTTCCAATAACAACACTCACTATAACTGGAGATCTTAGAGTGCATCTCAAGAGTCGGTTTCACAAGTTAAGGCTGGTGACAAAGAATTCATTACTCAAATGCACAAGCTTGACAAAGTCGTCTGTCTAGACTTAACACTTGTTAACACTGGGAGCAGGAGAATAAGGGCAAATATTTAAACAATCTTAATGCAAGTGCAGCTTTGAGGAATTGCACTCTGAAGGGGCTAAAGACTATTAGTGAACTCCGCCTTCAAAAGAAATTTCATGCACAAGCCATTTTAAAGGTTTTAGATTCTAATAAACTCTGCAATTTCTAAAATTATAAATAAATTCACAGGCCAATATTGCAGATCAAACAAACCAAGTGACCAAAACAGTCTCCAGTGCCAACGAGAGAGAAGGGGTGTGTGTGTGTGTGTGTGTGTGTGTGTGTGTGTGGGGTCTTTTCAGTTTGTTGGCCAGCCTTTTGAACTTGTTTAAAACAATCTTAAAATGAAGGTATATACACAAGGTGTAAGGTGCACCCCACATGTTGGCTGCACATCAGAATAAAGTATGGCCATCCATAGGAAGGTGAAACACAGGACCAAAAAAAAAAAAGAAAAGAAAATAAAGAAATGTGTTCCCCACAAATAAACTCCACCAAAACAGGAATCCTCATGACTCATGGTGTTGAGAGGCTGCTTATTCATTCTTAGTGTTCTGATGCTGAAGACAGAGGAAAGGATCTGGGTCTTTTAGAAGCTCAAGCTTCTACACAAGCAACCGGACAGTCTGGCTGTCTCTTGGAACAAAATCCAGCATCTCTGTCCATGGAACATCCAAGTTTGTCCTCATTTAATCAGCCAGACTCAAGTGCAGCAAAGCCAGCAGAAAAGATCAGACCGGCCTCTCTCTAATCTCCATTCCTTGCAAACGGATGACCCAACCAAAAACAGTTATGAAATCATCTATGCGGTCGGACGTTAAATTAGTGGAACAAATTTTTTCAATTCGGCGAACGCGAGTGTGTGGTATGAAGTGAGCAAGATGGCGGATAATGAAGGGTTATTACTTTAGAACGAGTTGATCTGCTTGTTAAGGCACTTGATACAAATTTGTTAAAACTTCCCAAAATAAAACATGGAGAATGGAGGGTGTCGTATAGCGGTCTGTTGGTGCTGGCTTTGCGTCATTGGTGGATATGAATCTTCACAATGTGCATTGATACTTTTTCGACTTGGTCCCGTGCTTTCCTCCCGGTGCTTATGTCTTCAGGGTGTGTTGGTGCAGCACAGAGCCCTATAAAAAGGCAAATGAGTTCTTCCGAAACGCGTCCCATCAAAATACACATTCCTTATGGTGGCATCCAAAATAGGAAGACAGACAGAACTGTACATAAAAATAAAAAACGAGAACTCCAAGAGAGGGGGGACAGGGGGGGATGAAAAAAAAGATACAAAGGGGAATGGAGGTTGGACTGATCTGTAGAGAGAAAAATAAGTTAGCTGCTTGGATAAAATCTGGTCGTGTAACTACAGCTCCATTTACATTAGAACCCCAAAAGTTATGACATAATGCTCCAGGCTACATGCAAGTGTTGAGTGATTTCAGTATGTAGGCAGGAATAAACAAATGGAAATAAGTACATTAATTGGCACACTGTCATGTGTCCCTTTACAGATTACTTGTAGTTTAATTATACACCTGTACTACATACATGTAGTTCCCACAACTCCCAACAGAGTGAGGACTCTTTCCTTGTAAAATCATCTGACTGGTCAATTTCAATTTCTCTTATTCTCCAGGTAAACTTCATTCATATATTAATTTAACTTTAGAATCTGAGCCTTCACTAGTAAGTAGCAGCAGATGCCCAATATTAAAAAGGACTCAGATCAGGGACAAAAGAACCTTAATCATAACATCCCTAGATTTACTTTATATAACGGAACACTCTTGAAAATGACAATATCCCTTCTTGACTTAACTTGAACGTCTGGCTCAAGGACACTTCAGGCCAGACAACTTGTGCTACATGGAGCTTTAAGACTGTGAAGTTGAAAAGCTGCAGTCTTGTCAAAGCACAGTATAAAAAAAAGGGACTGTTATTTCCTCCGTCTTTCGACATGTTTAACAGACCTTTCTCACGGGGCACGTTATTACTTGGCACGGCAGGAAATGCGCCGTCAAGGTAATGACAGTAATAATGGATAAATTATTAATTAATATTTAGTTGTGCTACTTAGTTATACCAATGACTCAGCATGCCTAATAGCAGAGCACTAGTACAGCAGCATGTAATGTCTGCCATTATAATCTCTATTCTGGCCTGTGTGTTAAAATGGATGCACTCATCGACCTCCATTCCATTCGCTCTCAAGTCCCCCCTGACATTTTTCATTGTTTATGAGTACACACTCTACCACTCCCAAAGTTACCCAATTTTGGAAAATTGTGGATGGCAGAAGAAAGAATATTGCCCCTTGGCTGATGTTTATTTTGTAATCTAAGATTTTTATTTATTTATTTTATAAACGGAAAGAAATGGATTTTTGAAATTTGAAAACAGAAAAGTGAACTCACTGGCTCATGGCTTGACTTCTTCGCCACTCTCACTGTGGTACTCTGCCACATATAGGCTCTTGTCGATGATGCCAGGGATGGGCTTGATCTCTGTTCCAAGCTGCTCCTCGATCCCTTTCAGGTTGAAGCGATCATCGTAAGTGATGAGGTTGATGGCTAGACCCAAGTGTCCAAAGCGGCCTGGATATTAAGGATGTGATGGTTCCAATTAATATTTCATCATCATTGTTTGCAACCCAAAATAAGTCTTTGTACAAGAGGAGAGGCTGCACAGAAGAAAAAACAACCAACCACAACTTAAATGTAACTAATATGGGCTCTTACCAGATCTACCAATGCGGTGAAGGTACGTTTCTCCCAGCTTGGGAAAGTCGAAATTGATCACAACATTCACAGCTTGAATGTCAATTCCTCTTGTGAAGAGGTCTATAGAAAATGGGGCAAGAAATCAAACCTACATCAACATATTAGAAATCTGGCCCAAGATGTGAAGTATCTGCAGAATAAGAATTTCAAGAACACAAGCAGCAATTTCAACCCACATGAGCAGTAAAGCTACATATTGATACTGAACGGTTTCAATACTCATTTTCTGCAGTATTGATACACGGGTACCAGCTGCGCTTTCTGCTCTCCCTTTCCGACACAGTAGACACAAACGGACCGCTATTTATCTCATGACAATCTAATTTTATTTATTTTATCAATGGTGTCAATTTTTCCCGTGGTAACGAAAATGTTTATTTTTCAAGGCGTATTGAAGTTCTGAAATTCCAGTATTGTGACAACACTACCATAGACTTAAACAAACAATACTGAGCTCTGTTTGCAAATGTGGACACACCTGTGTCCATCGGTTTGTGTGTGCGCGCGTCATCACAACTACCCAGCGTACGAGTCTCAAGCCAATCATGGTGGTAAAACCCTCCCATTGATAAAACCCAGGCCAACAGCACGCGCTAAACCAAACCCTTTGGTGTGCTCCCACAGGTAACATAGTAAAATATGTTGCATTACTTCCTCTGAAGACACGCTAGCCATACACAAAGGCTGGCGTCTGAAGCACGGAGGCCGAGTGGCTGCACAAAGCCCAAAATCCTGTGGGTCGAGGAGAGTCAGACTCTAAAAAAGGTCCATAAACGCATCACTACCAAGACGGTCCTCTGGCTTTCAACGACCTGCCGTCTGAGTCACGCAAACCACTATTTCAACATTACTTCTAGCGGCTATAATAATCTAGCCTTGCTTTACTTGTTTTTGTTTACTTGTGTCTAGGTTGGGCAGTGACCAGCACCATATGTACCAAGCCACCTAAGGGGGTCCATTTGGTTCAGTTAGGCCATGATTTCTCTCCAGCACAGGCTTCTATGTATGAAAAATGTAAAGGAAAATATTTAACCTTCAAAAAGTATGCCATCTCTCGTAAGTGAACAAAAAACATACAACTATATTTTAAAATATAAGAAATATCTGTACTTATCTTTATGCATCTTGAAGGCAACCAGAATCTATCTCTGTCCGTAAAAGAAAAAAAGCTGAAGCCTCTCGCTTACTCAAGAATGCATACTGAATTTTCTCAATTCTTCTGCTGGAAATTGAGTCAGCATTTTGCCAACTGGCAACTTTAGTTAAGCATTTTCATTAGAAAATGTTAAACATTTCTGTATTACCTTGTAAAAACACTGAACAAACACTTTCCAAAAAGGCTACAGATCACAATAGCCTATAAGTCGAAAAATCGTTTTTTATGTTGTGTAAATTACTTTATGCAATATAAATACACTTGATACTGCGATAGAGTAAATACCAATAAGTTCTGTTATTGTTTTAGCCCGTTCTGCTTTTATCTCCAAAGGCAGCTTAAAAGGAAAATCTTTTTTGGGTTTAGCGATAAAAATAAACTGACTATGACGGAACAAATTATTCACTTATGACATAAATCCTTCTGTAGACTGAGCTCTGCCACCCGTGCTGTCCTATACATCATAATGCCAACATTCCAGCTTCAAGCGGGCAACAGGGGGGCACTTAAGGCATTGCTCTTACCAGATCTACCAATACTCATGCTGATTTCTAACTGCGTGGTAACCATAGCAACCACTCACCACTTATAGACCTCATGCCTCGACATTAATTACTTGATCAAAACTAATTTCTGTGTATGAAAAAAAAAAGGAAAAACTCTGGTTTGTCTTCGGGCCTCACCACACCATTGATGAACAAATCAGTTTTAAGAAGCAAACATGCACATTGTTGTTTTTACATTGAAAATTTTCCGAGTTGTCGATTTAGATGAAAGATTTTAGTGAGGCAGAGCTGTAGAATTCCTTTAAACATTTTGACACCAGAACTGTTCCACTTTGACAGTTATGCCTATTTAACATTATAATGATGACACATGGACAATTTGCATTTAGTGTGTGCATGTGTTAAAGTGGCACTAAGCTTAGACTGTACTTTCTTTGTAAATTATTTCATAACCGTTATTAGCAATATCCCTAAAAGGGCAAAAAGCAGGAATTATGATTTTATCAGTTTCACGCAATTATTGACAAGTATTGCGAAATCGTTGCATCGCGATACCAGCGTTTAAGTATCGCAGCGTATCCAATTCTCAACCCTATTCTGTGATCAGATGGTGAATTCACAATTTGTGGCAACCATCATTCAAATCATTTTTCTCTGTGCAAAAGAATTAAGTATTGCAACCAATCAGTTTAAAAGATGCACGGAAAATACTGGCCCACGCCAAGTCTGCTATAATTTGTACACTGTCTCACAATAGCTTCTATAGTATTTCACAATCCGACTTGTACATGGCTCGACCACTTACCAGTGCAGACAAGATTCCGGCAGAGGCCGTTTCTGAAGTCATGGAACACACGGTTGCGATGCTCCTGGAGAGCAGAAAAGAGATGTCATGTGAAGCTCATGTGTGGTGGATTCTGCCGTAAAACACCTTTATATTGCTGTGGAAGCAGGTTATGAGTCTATAGCTCTACTGGTATGGTCTGTAAAACATTTTACTATGTAAAGTACAAGCTAAGCTTCCAAACTGGATTATAATTTGAATAAATTAAATGTATTTAAGATAGGCGTGCCGTGGCAATCCATTTCCCAGTGTTCGGACATGAACCAATTCCATTATTTGCTGTGTTTTGAATAAAAAAGAAATTAGGCGGACATTGGATGTCTGCCAGGTACAGAAGAATCGCTGATTAAAGGCAACCTATAATAGTAAATGACAAAATATGTGTAGTATATGTTGTATATGTATATGAAAAAACTAGTAGTGGCAGCAACACTCCAGAAACGGAGCATTGGTGTGAACTGTAGTCGCACATCAAGTAAAAGGTACGTGCACGTCTACGTGATGCACCTCTTTAATGCACACCAAAAGTAATAGCAGCAGCTGTTCTAGGACGCATCCATCACCACCCGTGTGTATTTTGGTCTTAAAGCTGGTAGAGCTGGCATTTCGGAGGCAGTACTTTGAGCTGACCTGTCTCATCTTGGCATGAATGTAGAAACATGAATAACCAAGCTGGGAGATCTTCTTGGCAAGGAGTTCCACTCTCTGAGAGGAGTTGCAGAAGATTATTGACTGGTTGATCTGGAGCTGTTAAAAAAAAAAAAAATAAATAAAAAAAGCACAAACAGCAGTAAATCCTAGTGAAATCATTTTTTGAATTGTGAGGATTCCAGCCATTTGTCTAAGGAACCAATCATTTACATTTCTTCGGTCCAATTCAAAACAAAAATGCAAAAAATTTGTATTAGGACGGGTAAAAATACCCATTATATACAACAGCATTTGCATTAAAAACCTGGAGTCGAGCTGGCATTTTAAAACAGTTTTAATGACATCTGAAATTAAATAACACAATCACAAAGTGCAGGAAGGCAACACTTACCCTGGAGAACAAGGTGTTAAGGCAATGGACTTTTTGCCTTTCAGTTACATAAGCATAATACTGAGTCACACCCTTCAGTGTAAGCTCCTCCATCAGGTTGATCTCATAGGGTTTCTGCAAGTGTGCATTCTACAAAGCAGGTGAAGACATGAGTTGTTATATTCAGGTTGTGCTACAGATTATGGAGGCAGATTTGTTTGTTAGCAATAAGAAATGATGAAACAAGTACTTTAAAGAAATGTTTACCATAAACTTCTGAACGCTGAGAGGGAAAGTTGCAGAATAAAGCAGGATTTGCCTCTGTTTGGGCAGGAAGCTCAGCATTTCCTCCATCATAGTCACAAAGTCCTGAGACAGGAGTTTGTCAGCCTATTGAGAGACATGGGGGAGAGGCACATTGAGAGTCATCTAAAGAGAATGCTTAAATATAAAAAAAAAAGTCACTTGTTTATTTAGGAAAAAGCCATATTGATCAAACAGAATGAAACAAACTGTTACTTACTTCATCCAGAACTACCATCTGCACTTGATTGACTTTGGCCACTCCTTTCTTGATGAGGTCTAAAATTCTCCCAGGAGTGGCAATGATCACATGTACTGTAAAATAAATAACGCATTGGGAGAAGAAGAAAAAAAAAAAAAAAAAAAAAGTGAGACTCAGTTTGCAAATTTCTAACCAAAGAGGACAGAATCCATTCACATCCAACCAAAGAGGAAAGAGCCCTTTCATGTCAAACAAGAGATTTTCACTTGCTTGTATAAAATGAAAACATTATGTAACAACCCAGACACATTCATTGTCTTTTGCTGAAAAGGACCGTTTAGACTGAGAAGTACCAACATGAACATTTAGCCCTTTTAGATCAAAATGAACAGAGCATTTCGTATGAAGAC
Organism: Ophiodon elongatus; assembly: GCA_016806645.1. Lineage (NCBI taxonomy): Eukaryota > Metazoa > Chordata > Actinopteri > Perciformes > Hexagrammidae > Ophiodon > Ophiodon elongatus. The sequence continues at coordinate 1,971,421 of JACSYO010001502.1, forward strand.
AAACTGTTTCACAACATCAGGGTAACAACAACGTGTGGCAATTGTGTTTACCCGTTTCATCGAGTCTCATGATGTCGTCACGTAGGTTGGTTCCACCTGTGGTTGCCATCACCTTTACTCCACCCATGTGTTTGCTGACCTGGATACATATTTGGCTTACTTGCAGAGCCAGTTCTCGGGTGGGCACTATGACCACAGCTGGAAATACAGAGACACATCTTGTGATAAGACGACTCGCATGTATTAACCCTGAACTAACTTGGTCTTAAACTTCGACACTTACACATAGCTTTTGCTTAAACATTATAACCCATCAATACATAATTAAAGGGAGAAACTGCAATGAAGCTTGACACATACACAACGGGCTTCATGCAAGGGACCACTCGTATGAGAAGATTTGTTATTAAACGGCTTGTACTTTTAAGAGAACCTGCCGCATTCAGAAATGTTATTGTATTTAGAATTGTCTCTTGGGTACAAACACAATTTAAGTGGTCCAGACCCATTGTAGTCATGTGCAATTAGTCTGCTGATATTCAAGTTTGCACTAATAGATTGTACATTTCAGCATTACAAATCCTTTGACTATCCCCCTCCCGTTGAAGTCATCTATTGCCTTGCTGTGGCAAGATGTTTTTTTTAAGCATTTTCCTATAGAACCATTTAGTCTTATTTCAGTGACAGTATGACCCTGAGGTCACAGCATTAACAGCACTTGTTTTTTTCCCTTTCAGTTCTCTTAATTCTGCTGCTGACTGTTTAAAAGTAGTAAAGTAAAATCTTTGAACTTAGTAGGTTCTTTTTATTCTTTGGTGCCATTTTCATGACTGAACACTTCTGGATACATGGGGCTGGACGCTTAGCCTTACATGGCGTTAGTGGGGCATTACTTATGCTAATTTTCTATTCTCATGAGCCAATGCTTATATAAGCACACGTGGCATTCATCGTGTTTACTTTGGTCATTTACAGTTATGAGGTTAGACGTATTTGCTGAATCTGACGTGGCACTCGAACGAGCCTGACACACAAAAAAAAGAGAAAGTCAAGATAAGTATACAAATATGTTCTTGCATGAGACCCATTGTTTAAGACACCTCGATTAGTGCTTTTAGACATTAAATACAGTGCAAACAGAAAGCAGTTTTACACAGTGGATAATCAATTAATGTTCTTACTATATTTAAATAAAACCATACAAAGGTCTGCAACAAACAATTAAGGATTGATCATGAGAGATATTTGATTTACCATCAGGTTAAGAAAACCAGCCAATATTCCCTTTTGAAATGCTGCAACCTCAGAATTTTGGTTTGAAAAATGAGTGACTGCTTAAAATGAGGAATGTCACGTGTCATTTTCTGCCACAGTAAATGTCAGAAGGTTGAGCTTCCTCACCTTGTATGCAGTCCCTCTTCAGGTCAATGCGTTCAAGTAAGGGAATGAGGTAGGCTCCACTCTTTCCCGTGCCATTTTTGGCTCTTGCCAAGATATCCCTTCCTGACAGTGCAATGGGAATGCTTTCCTCCTGTGCAAAAAGCAGTAATGACAGATTCATACACAATACTACTTTATATGAATGGGTACAGTCAGTGCATTTTTGGCATATACCAAATTATGTTTGGTCTAACAAAATATATTCAAACATTCAATAGTTGGTGACTTAAAGTAAGTTGTAGAGTGAATGGATGAAAAGTAAAAGGAGCAACAGTCCAGGGTCACAGGCCCGATAATACCTGCCGAGCAGGATGCTCAGAAAAGCAGGTTGAACCCTTTTGGGGGGATATTGGAATGGGTCAGATAAGGAGAACTCTCGGATCAACAAAGTCAGTAAAATACAGTCTGGGAACCAAGAATTTGCAAAACTTCATGGCAATCAAGCAAATAGTTTGAGATTTTAGTCTGGACCACAGTGGACTAGTGGACCACTAGTATAACAGATGTTAATAGAACATGGAAGGAGACAACTCGAGAGACTGTTTTCCAGCATTTATTTTCTCCTGCAGGAGACAACATAGAACCCATTAATTGCCTTCTGGTCTCGCTTTCTGCACCTCTGCTCCCTCAGCAATGCAAAAGAGCACTGTGAGGGCCAGATGGACGATATCAAAACTTTGGCATTAAAGAGGTGACATGCAGCATCATTTACACAGGAAACACTAATAAGAATAACACTGATTAAAAATAACTCAAGATAAAATTCACCCACTCAACATAATCAATAAATGATGAATACAATTCAAATACAAATTGATAATACGAATGTATAGAGTGCATTTTAACTCTTTTACACTAGCATGGCCAAAAGTCATTTAATTTCAAGTGGAAGGCTCCCTTTCAAAAACCTATTATAACCAAATCCAATTTGTTTAACCCTAAACTCCACACTAACCAGATTTTAAACAAATCCCCATCATTATGTTAAACTTTGAACTAGACACAGAAGCTATTATTTAAAAGCAGCAAAAGTATGTTTGCTGATTTTGAAATTAAGTCAGTTTCGGTAGAGTATCAAAGTCATGGTACTGGAATGACTGCCAGGTTTCTTCCAAATGCACCCAACTCTATAATTATGAAAACAGGCACTTCTTTAAGCACAAAGACACCGTCTTGTCCAGCTGTCAAAAGGGATCAAGTTAGAGTTTTGTCTGCATGTACCTGGATTGGAGATGGCTTTTCCCAGCCCATCTCAAAGATTCCCATGAGCAGCTCCCTCTTTAGGCAATAATCTTCAAACTCGTTGCCTTTCGTTGCAGTCACATCCTGCAATCATCATAACAATTGAATAATTAGCATTTGTTTAACAAGATTCAAACCGATGAGCTTGTAAACTAGTGGATTAGGTCCTACTGACAATGAAAGGGGATAAAGTTATTGAAACAAACAAGCGACACAGTATAGAAATTAAACATTTTCATGCATTACGTTTCTCTTAGAGCTTTAAATAGAAGCAATGTTAAAAACATTAAAATAAAAATAATTACAATTAAAGTAAGAAATTGCATAATTTGCACTTTGTTTACGATAGTATATAAGATATGTAAAATGTCTGCTCATAACTAAAAGCATTTAAGCTTAGCAGGACTATCTAGAGTGGCTGGAAGGCCAGCAAAATCAAAGGACTTGCTGGGTGTTTATGAACAGTTTAAAAATGACTTCATAGCATTAACAAAAGCATAAGGAAAACAGGTATCTGCAATTTTTATTTCCAAACTGGAAGATTTTCAGCTCAATAAAGGAGAACCATCTTGTACCAACCGAAGTTCTCATCCTCATGTCTTTTGGGGGCAACTTCAAACTTTTCTTCCAGTCATCTCCAGGCCTGTGGAGAGTTAAGTTATTTTAAGCAATAAGCATAACAAAGATTTGCTAGTAATACTTGTGCCAACATGTAGAAAAGGTTAAATGCAAATTCTTGGATTTCTAGTAGTGAATAACTTACTTGATGACAGCATTAGTTGTCGGGGCCAGTTGGGAGTTACCATTGTTGATTGTGCCTTTCATCTGATTAAGTTGCTGTTGTTGAGGGCCTCCTCCACCTCCACCTGGTGCCCCAGCCGGCTTCACGGAGCCTCTGAGCTGACCATTCTGGTTGGACAAGCCCAAGATCACTGGGTTCTCTGTCCTGGCGGTACTCATGTCTACTTAGCTTTTCTGTTCCAATAGCAATGAAATATTTTACACGGCTCTAAATGGAGCGAGTCCAGTCTGCTGGAACCACGCAAAACGTAGGATTGCACTTCCCTCTCGACTAATTATCCAAATGTAAATTGTTCAAATCGTGTCACAACAATGTCGCCGTTTCTGGAACTTCGAGTGTCAAAATAAGCAAATCCCCCCCATTTATTTTTTTAGATAGCTTGGAAACACGTATTTCTTAAGTAAATAAGGTCTTAGCATATAAGTAATGTGCCATTGTCTTGTGGAATATGATATTGTAGAAGGCGCAGCTCGCTCTCGAGTGTCGGCTGTTCAGCTGGCCATCTTGTTGGCGTCACTGAGCCGCTGCGTCCTCTCGGGTTTCTCCAACCCTGAAACATACAGAGACAAAGTGTTACAAACATCACGCGCGACAAGACATGACAACTGTGCGGCAGGAGGCAACGTGCTGTGTTTAGAGGGTACAGAGACGTGTCGAGGTCAAATGTAGCCGATAAGTAGCCGACAGTAGCGCCGGAGCGCTGGCCTCACGTCAGAGGTTAGCGGACACCGCTGCGGCTCGTTGTGTTGTTTAGCTCGTTAACTGAGGTTAACGAGCTAAACAACGCTAATGCGCGGAAAGTCACCTCACGGAAATACATGATACGTATAGTGTCCTCAATTCGACCGCCTGTGGAGTTTAGTGGATGAATATCTGTACACATGCTGAACATTTACTGTCTGTTAGAGCCGACCGTCTCTACCGTCAGGGGGACCAAGCTAACGCGTCTGTCACCCCGATATCTGGCGAGCTAACGTCAGCACAAGAAAATCTGGCTTTTAGTGACACCGTCTCAATATGTTTAACCCAGTCCGTGGGTTATAATGCTAGTGCAAATAACGCTTGACACCTTTCCTAATGTTAGCCAACAAACAAAACTGGATATCCACCACCAGCTAGCTAGCTAGCTAACGTCGGGTCGCTCAGCCGAATCGATAGCTAGCGTTAGCTCGGTCTGCTAGCAGGCTAACTGGCTAACGGTGGCAAACAGTGAACGCTGTTCGCAAAAGTCACCGCTAACCGACGGGGAGTCTGGTCAACAACCACCTGGGAAGATAAACCGTCTAAAGGCGCATGCATTTACCTTTGATAACTGGAATAATCGGTTCTCTATGCGGTGTTTGTAAGGTGTACTATTTTTTTTTTAGCTGACTACGAAAGAGTCTTGTCAACCAAACGTTCAAGATGGCTTCCCCTCGTATTTGAACCCGCCCCCGTCACAGAATCAGCTGATTCTACTTCAATCAGCGGCTCACCCTCAGGGTGTCCTGTCAGAGCGAGCCCCTAGTTTGTGTTGGTGCTGTGAGCTGTCAGTGAACTCTTTTATTCAAATGTAGGTATGCGTGCCCTCGATTTATTGTTCTGCCCAAATTGGAGTAAAAATGGTCACCCACCATATTCCCTTCTTCTTTATATTATTATTATTATTATTATTATTAGTGTTGTTATTATTGTTATTGTTTTATAGACAAATAACTTTAATTTCATTACAGTTAAGTAAACTGCACTCTACTGCTCTATTTCATACTGTAAAGCTAGGTTTATAAAGCAAACATAATAATTACTATAGTGAGGCATTTAGATGTATTTAACTGCTGAGTAGCTACCAGCATTAAGAAATGGTGGATAATTAGTGCAGCATGGTTTTCTAGTTTTATTAGTGCTGCTCGAAAAATTGTTTTGCCCATGCAGGGCAACCACAGTGTGATCTCTGTAAGATCATGGTAAATTATAAATAAGGGCTGTGGTTACCTCTTCTTTTTTAATACATTATGCAATCAATAAAAACAGAACCGATACCAGTCAGTCAGCTGGATGATGTCTGTGGTGATCTTAGTCACACCAACATGTTCTTGTTGTTATTGTGGATGCCTGGATGTTGTATTCATAAAAGATTTGTAAAGGGTGGGTCTTTTTTGCAAAAAAATATCCAAATAAATCAGACCAGTTCAGTATGATTGCCTTGCTTGTCAAAAGCTAAAATACACTGTGGGTGTTTTTACTTGGACTTGCATGACTGCTCTGTCAGATGTACTACAGAAAGCCGTATTTAAAGCTTTTGTCTGATTTGACTGTTTCCACCAAACGGAACCCCTAATGAAGAAATTGGCAACACAAATACAGAAGAACCACCACTAACAGGAAGTACAATCCACATTTCACTGCACAGCAGCGTCAGCTATACATTCAAGTGACCAAGATTTGCTGTAACAATCCCCATCATTTTTGAGGTAAGACATAATTAAGACTTAAAGTGAATGGTAAATTGCTGTAGATGCTCTGAAAGGCCTATTTTATGCTCTATGGTCGGCCACAATCTGATCTAAATCTCATTTTAGATGTGCAAATGTAGCGTTCAGTTTGTATTTTTTATAAACTTAAAATAATAGGTGCTATTGTAAGCAACAGGTTAAGTCTTTAGTCTAGTCTTTAGATTTAGTGTGATGTTGTATGCCCTTTAACTGCTAGTGGCCACTTTCCAGTAGATACAATCTACTTTTTTAGGCAGTATAGCAGAACTCTTCAACATTGTCTAAGCCTCTGCTGCTGCATCTGGCATTTTAATGCAAGAAATGTTAAATGTGGCTAATTTCTGTTACTAGGAATAAACTACAAGATGTTTTAAATTGTCACAAAGTTAAGAAACATGCACAGACTACAGTAGCTTAAATTACTGAACCATAAAAATGCCCCAAAACAGATGCGGGTTTGCTTCATTGGGTGCATATTGCTTCTTTCCTGTTTACTCAACAGGGAAATAAGCAATGAGGAAAGTCACTGTAATATGTCCTATATGCGTATCATCACAGGAGAACACCATAGGGTGATAATTACATATTTCTAATCACAGGCTTCAAATAGCTTGCAATTGATTTATTACCAAACTAATGTAAAAGGTAAAAATAATAATATTTTGCACTAATGCTACTATCTGTCTTCAAATCACATCCCATTATATTATATTTCTGAAGATCTACATACAGTATATGAATCAAATGTAAAAACTTGATTTTGTAAAGGAAATTACATCATACATGTTGTTAAAACATTATGATATAAGAAGAGCTTAAAAATGTAGCAGTCATTATGAATTTTAGGATCAATAATACCATTGACCGTAATGGCAGCAAATATTACATGTATCAAACAAAATTTTCCGTTTATAAGAAGGGGAACTGTTATGAGAAAAGTATGATGAAAATATCTAAATATCATTAAAAAAAAGATTTAGTCTTATGCAAAGGCTCCGTGACAACACTGGAGTGACTGCGGCACATTCTGCTACTAATATTACATTGGAATACAATGGAAGTCAAGAGGATGTATTCAGGGTTGTGCATAGACTTATGTGTTTGCACAATATCACATTTTATCTATAGTAGCTCTGAGTGTAACTCTGAGAGTAACTCTGAGAGTAGCTCTGAGAGTAACTCTGAGTGTAACTCTGAGAGTAGCTCTGAGTGTAACTCTGAGAGTAGCTCTGAGTGTAGCTCTGAGAGTAACTCTGAGAGTAGCTCTGAGTGTAACTCTGAGAGTAACTCTGAGAGTAGCTCTGAGAGTAACTCTGAGTGTAGCTCTGAGAGTAACTCTGAGTGTAACTCTGAGAGTAACTCTGAGTGTAGCTCTGAGAGTAACTCTGAGAGTAACTCTGAGTGTAGTTCTGAGAGTAACTCTGAGTGTAGCTCTGAGTGTAGCTCTGAGTGTAACTCTGAGTGTAGCTCTGCACTTTCCGGTCTTTTCGCGGCATTTTTCTTCGGCGATCGCCATCAAAGTAAGTAGTATTCATTTATACATATCAAAGAATCTACGTGTCAAATTTCCTGAATATATATGGACGTTTACGTGTCTAAATACTCTAGGAAAGTGACTTTGAGAGAAAGCAGTAAGAACACTCGGGCGACGATCTTTACTCTGAAAAGTATCTCTGTATTTTCATCGTACTGCTAATATGAGTTAGCATATGAGTGTATTTTATAGCTAGCTTTACACTACTTTGTCTAGCCAATGAAAATATAGCATCATGTGTGACGTAATCTGTAGTCGAGGGAGGGTGGGGAGGGGGCAGAAATGTTTGATGTCTGAAGTTGAACAGCGGGAAAAACGATCAGAGAATCGCAGCAAGTTAAAGGCAGGCAGCTGTTTGTTTGTAGCTCTGAAACAAAGGCAGACATAATAAAAAAACATTTTTTTCTTGTTTTTCATAAGCCAGGCTACGTTAAGTATATTCATGAACAATGATCTAATAAGTGATGCAAATAATGTGTGTGTGTGTGTGTGAGAGAGTGAGAGAGACTGTCTGTACATTTGTTGAAAGTCAGCAGTGGCTCTTATGATTAGACATATTGTTTATGTAGATAATTCTCCAATATAATACAGTGATAGGTTATATATAAGGTTCACCAAAATGTCATGTTTTTGACTCAATTTCTCTCTTGTGTGGTTTATGTTCCTGCCCGAAAAGATAGAGAACAGAGACATAGAAGGAAAAGGAGAAGAGAGGAAGAGAGAGAAGCAGAAAAGAAGCAGAAAAGAAAAGAAAGACGACAGACAGAGACAGAAAGAAGAAAAGAAAAGAGACGACAGACAGAAAGAAGAAAAGAGACGACAGACAGACAGACAGAAAGAAGAAAAGAAAAGAGACGAGAGACAGACAGAAAGAAAGAAGAAAAGAGACGACAGACAGACAGAAAGAAGAAAAGAAAAGAGACGACAGACAGAAAGAAGAAAAGAGACGACAGACAGACAGAAAGAAGAAAAGAAAAGAGACGACAGACAGACAGAAAGAAGAAAAGAAAAGAGACGACAGACAGACAGACAGAAAGAAGAAAAGAAAAGAGACAAGAGACAGACAGAAAGAAGAAAAGAAAAGAGACGAGAGAGAAAGAAGAAAAGAGACGACAGACAGACAGAAAGAAGAAAAGAGACGACAGACAGACAGACAGAAGGAAGAAAAGAAGTAGAAAAGAGAAGAAAGGTAGGTAACGTGTGTCTGAGATTTTTTTCCTTTACAGGAGGATCAAGAAAAGAAAAGATGGATATAGAAATTGTAAATCTGCAATGGTTTAAGGTAAATATATAAATATATATACATATATGTCTATGCATGTACTAAATATGCATGCGTCTATACATGGTAATCTGGTAATTTATAGAATTCATCAACATTATTAAGACATGAAACGTGGCTTTAAAACTAATTTTGAATTTAGTTTCTGACTGTACCAAAATGAATATGTATTTGCAGATGCCAAACATCCGGGAAATCCGGAAGAGGGAGAGGAAGACGAGGGCACAGGCTCAGTCTAGGGCAGGCAGCCCGGCAGTTTGGGGTCCCAAAGTCTAGCCTGAGTGACCGAGTCAGTGGAAGGGTGTCCTCTGACTGTGTCCATGGTCAGAGGACTCTCCTCACCCCTGAAGATGAGGTTTCCCTGGTGGAGTACTGTTTGTACTCTGCCAGTCACGGGTTTCCACTGACGAAGCCTCAGGTCCTGGCCCACGCTCTGGCCATTTACAACCTTCGGCATCAGGAGGAACCGAAGGTTGTACTTGGCCAGACGTGGTGGATAGATTTCCGGGAGCGACACCACCATCGCCTAACTGTCCGGACCCCAGACATCATCGACCGTGGGAGGGCATCCCAAGAGGGGGCCGATTGAGGAGTATTTCAGGCTCCTCACCACCACCCTGGAGGAGCACGGGTTGAGGGAGAAACCCCGTCAGGTATATAACTGCGACGAGACGGGGTTTCAGCTGGACTCTTCAAGGAGAAAGGTTATCGTGCCCCGGGGGACTAAACACGCTTACAGGCAGGCCCAGGGAACCCGGGAACATATCACCGTCCTGGCCTGTCTGAACGCGGCTGGGGAGGATGTCCCCCCTTTCATCATTTATAAGGGGGGATATCCAGGGGGCCCCTATAACAAACAAGGGGTTCCCGATGCCCTCTACGGGAAGTCGCCAGCAGGGTACATGGACAGTGAGCTTTTTAGGAAGTGGTTTGTCGGGCACTTCCTGAAGTTCGCCGCGCAGGAGCGCCCGCTGCTGCTCATCATGGATGGACATCAGTCCCACCTGGATCCAGAGCTGGTCCGGGCAGCACAGAGGGACGGGGTCATTCTCTTGTGCCTGCCACCACATACGTCTCACATCCTTCAGCCTCTGGATGTGAGTTTCTTCGGATCCTTGAAGGCAGATTTCTCTGGTGTTACAGGAGATCTGTCGGCAGTGAGCCACTCCTTCGTGGTTTCTAAGAAGGAGTTTTCAAGGGTCCTAAGAGACTCCTACCAGAGGGTGAAGGATCGGAGAGTGGTGGTGGCTGGGTTCAGGAGGTGTGGCCTCTACCCTCTGGACCCAATGGCCATTGATTGGTCACGGGTCATGCCGTCCGGGTCAGCGTGGGACCTCCTCACCTCCTCCGCCAACCCCATCGGCATCTTCCTGGGCTGCGCCTGATGTTGCCCTTCCCTCCCAACATTCCCATTCCCCAGCCCCTTTCCCAGCCCCTTTCCCCTTTCCCCCATCACCTGAACCCACCCCCAATACCCGATCCCCAGAACCAACCTCCACCTGCCCCCCCACCCCCCCAATCCTTACATCACCCATCCCCTGGTAACATCAGGCCGGATAACAGTCGACCTGGCCCACCTCCTGGCCGAAATAAATTATAACCGGCACACCGGTAAGGTCAGGAGGAACACCACCAAGGCCAGGTTGCTGACAGCCCAGGAGATGTCCGACGTCATCGAGGAGGCGGAGGACCGTGCTGCAAGGAGGGAGCCCCAAGCTCTGGCCAGAAAAGACCGTGAGCAGCAGCGGGCCGGAGTCGGCCCGGCAGCCACTTCCTCTACCCTGTCTGGCGGCTCCCGCCCCAGCCGCAGAAGACCAGTGTCCCTCGGGGCTACTTTAGCCACCAGCTCTTGGCTTTCCATCGCCGGTCCCTCATCCCGCTCGGCCCCCTCTTGTGCCTCCCACGGTCCCCGGCTGCCTGCCTGTAGCCGCACAACAACGCTCCAGAGCCTGCCTGCTGAACACCGCCACCTTCCCCCGTCTCCTGGTCAGTGCACACCTATTTTGCATTTGAAGTCACGTATAAATCTGAATGCATTAACTATTGTGAAGCATGGACATTATCATGAGTATGTATTTTAGTATTGTAATAATAAAATATGATTATTATTTTAGAGCCATCAACATCGGCGGCGGGCTCTGGCCTCCATGGGTCCCAAACTCGTCCCTCTCCCTCCCACTGTAAATGCTTTTTATAACCTGAAAAAAACAAGCAATATTATAACATGATGGTGACATTAGCCGTGATGAAGACTAAACAAAACATGGTTATGCTTTTTTCTGTTATTCATACAGCCTCCAAACCTGCAGAGACGGGACCGTCGTCATCCAGCTCCTCGTCTGCTGGACCCACGACATCCACCGGTAGTGTACTTAATGTTAGCTTTCTTTGTATGCCAACCCATGAAACTCTGATCATTTTCTTGAATTAAAACTAAAAAAAATAATCTGTTAATAGGTCACACTCCCGAAGAGACGGAGGCAACCGTTTGGGTGTGTGGCCGGTGCAGGGAACCTGATCCCCCCGAGAGCACGGAGGGATTGGTGTCGTGGTCGGCTGGGACGAGGAGCTGGATGAGGAAGATGACTATTTTAAATGTTATTTGTGTCCTGATTTTTAACTTTAATTTTGTTTTTGTTTTGTATGTATTTAAATAAATGTATCATCTTTTCAATGATTTGCACGAGTCGTTTGTCTTTTGCTTTAACAATGTAGCTTTTCAATCATGAATACTTGTGTTTTTAGTTGTAATATATCTCTTACTCTGCACTGTGTGCTATGATAGTAATTGTTATATAGAATATATGAGTGCATGATTGTTAAATGTCATGAATCAGCTGGTGTTTTACAAGTGATTGACATGTGAAGAGTTTAACAAAACATCCAGCAGGTTATAATATTCACTCAAATGGAAATTACGGAGCTTTTATTGCATAGTTTGGAGTTGTTGAAGCGTGATATATTATTGTGAAGGACAGAACTACGGTCCCGGATGTGTTGACAGCCCTGGAACAAGTTAATATCCCCTAAAAACCATCAGCGCCCGGTATTTACTACAAGGATAGAAGATCGTTAGACTCAGGACAATAGCGGCGCACAGCTAATTTACCGGCGTTAGCTTCCTTTTACCGGCTCTGGTAAAGTCAAAGCTAACTCTAAAAATTAAAACTAGCTCTGAGAGTAGCTCTGATTGTAGCTCTGAGAGTAACTCTGATTGTAGCTCTGAGAGTAACTCTGATTGTAGCTCTGAGAGTAACTCTGATTGTAGCTCTGAGAGTAGCTCTGATTGTAGCTCTGAGAGTAACTCTGATTGTAGCTCTGAGAGTAACTCTGATTGTAGCTCTGAGAGTAACTCTGATTGTAGCTCTGAGAGTAACTCTGATTGTAGCTCTGAGAGTAACTCTGATTGTAGCTCTGAGAGTAACTCTGATTGTAGCTCTGAGAGTAACTCTGATTGTAGCTCTGAGAGTAACTCTGAGAGTAACTCTGAGTGTAGCTGCTCAACCTGCATCACTGAAAGTGTTTTTTTCTTTCTTTGACTGAGATTCTCTAAAGGAAATCCAGCTTTACAGACTAAAAAGTCCCCTGCACAGTAAATTTCAGCTGTGTACTTTTTTTTTGTGCTAGACCACTTTACCTCCCTCTAACAGGGACCCTTAGACCACTTTACCTCCCTCTAACAGGGACCCTTAGACCACTTTACCTCCCTCTAACAGGGACCCTTAGACCACTTTACCTCACTAACAGGGACCCTTAGACCACTTTACCTCCCTCTAACAGGGACCCTTAGACCCCTTTAGACCCTTACTACTGAACATAGACTGTTTATGCTGTTCCCTGATAAAAGACAAATGTTTCTTCTGGTACCTGTTCAGAAAAAAGAAAGAAAACAGATTTATATCCTGTATGTTAACTTGCTGTTGCTCCGAGAGTGCCTGTTATATTGTTCTGATAACATTACTTTCAAATAAAAGCATGCAATACACTAGTTTTTAATTAATTATTGAATTTTGCGCATAATGCAATTAATCGCTGTTAATCACAGAAAATCGATAATGATCAAATTCTTTCATCTTTGCCCAGCACTAATATTAATAAATATATATATTAATATATATATATATATATATATATATATATATATATATATATATATATATATATATATATATATATATAATATATATATATATATATTAATATATATATATATATATATATATATATATATATATATATATATATATATATATAGATAGATAGATAGATAGATAGATATATATATATATATATATATATATATATATATATATATATATATATATATATATATATTAATGAAGATATACAGATATGTTTTTGGTGTTAAACAAAATCAAAATAAATAGTGTTAATTTATTAGTATACAGCCAAAGTAGGATGTTTTAGCATATTTGCCCCAAACATTTCTGATTTACTACTAAGGAGAAGTGAAAACAATCTGGCCTATTCTGTTTCCTGCCTCATAATTTGACTGAGAAAACCGGAACAAAGACTTTCAAAGCTAAGCTAAAGCAATTATAATTTTTTTTATTTCATTATTGAAAAATATCTTTTAGAATTTAGCAAGAGACAATTGTGTATTATTCTACACACACCACACAAAGTGATTCTCAAACTCTGACGAGGTTATTAAAATGACCACTTTCTTCTTTATATTTTGCAGCTGTCAGACGTGGACATGGAGAACTCGACAGACACATACGATTATGGAAACGACACAAGCTCTATAATCTGCGACGATCAGGGGACGGCCCTGCTGACCTTTCATGCTGTTTTCCAACCTCTGCTGTACATCTCGATCTTTCTGCTGGGTGTGGGAGGGAACGGCCTGATGGTGACGGTCCTCCTGAGGCGTTGGCGCCTCCTGCGCATCACCGAGATCTACCTGCTGCACCTTGCCGTGGCCGACCTCATGCTCCTTTTCACATTCCCTTTTGATGTAGTTGAAAATGTCGCCGGTTGGCTGTTTGGAGAGTTTCTCTGCAAGCTGACGGGTCTGGTGAAAAATCTTAACCTCCACTGCGGGAGTTTCCTTTTAGCTTGCATTGGGTTCGATCGGTATTTGGCCATTGTTCATGCCATCCCTAGTATGCAAAGTCGACGTCCGAGAACAGTGCACCTAACATGCATCGCATTATGGCTGGTCTGTCTGGGGCTATCAATACCCAATGCTGTGTTTCTTTCTGTGAGACCAGAAGACGGACAAATATCGGGGCTCTCCTGTTTCTATCACGATTATGGTATCCATGCAAGCAACTGGGTTTTGGCTAATAGAGTCTTGGAGCATGTGTGGTTTTTCCTACCTCTGGCTGTCATGAGCTATTGTTACACAGCCGTGGTAGTTACATTGTGCAACAGTCAGAAAAGCAAAGCAAAGCAAGGAGCAATTAGACTGGCTTTACTTGTCACTCTTGTCTTTATCTTCTGTTGGCTTCCATATAATATCACCTCACTGATCACAACTATGAGCGACCTGGACGTCATCTCATATCAAACCTGTGAACCTTACTTCGTCCTGCAAACAACCTTCCATGTGACGAAAAGCCTCGGTCTCTCACACTGTTGCCTGAACCCGTTCTTGTATGCCTTTGTTGGGGTGCGCTTTCGCAATGAGCTTATACAGTTACTTTGGAAATTGGGCTGCAGCCGCGTTTGCCTATCTTTTGCCCAAGCTCAGGGTCACAGTCAATTCACCACCACCACCAGCACCACATTCATCTAATATACGCTCGTACAATGTCATCTGTAACTAAAACGCTTCCGTTCTACAGTAAGTAATTTGTACAGTAATGATGGAAAATGTTGTAATTGTATCAAATGTTCTGACAATATAGTACCCACTGCTACTTTGATTGCATTTAAAAGATGTTTTATTAGCCCAGTCAAGAAAAGGTTTATTGTTTGGCCAGAATCTGTTTTTGCTTGTACTTTAGATACTGCTTAATGAATTCAATAAAGATTTCATATATTATACAGCAACCATGTCCCTTTGTCAGTGTTTGAAAACAACAGTAATTGACACAATAACCGAAGCTAAAACCATGGTAGAGATCAGTATTATTCTATTTTTAGACTTCTATTAAAACACTGTCATACAGAACAACTGCAAACAATCACAAATTGCATCTTATATACAGCAAGTATATATTATATATATATGTCAATATATATAATTTCTTTGCACAACAGTTTGGTAGTTGGAAGAAAAAAAAAAGAAAAAAAAAAGAAATCAATGATATTAAAACAAATAGAAATTTGAGGCACTCCTCTCCCGACTGCCACTCTGTTCCCACAACAACTACACACATCTTTGAAATATACATATTTTACAGTATTTTAGAAAATGGCTTCAAATATGTTATTGAACTGTGTTACAGTGCTTTTAAATAAATCAATTTTTAATCAGTTGTAATCCATAACTTGAAGCATCACTGATTCATTGTTTTTACAGTTCCTCTTTTCAAATAACTGCAAGAATAACATTAATGAAAAAATTTGGACACAATGGTAAGGTAACCTAGAGGACACCTTTTTTTTCTTTTTTCTTTTCAAGTTTATGTGAGCTGGATCAGAATGGCATATGGGCCATACCTCCGGGGCCATAGCCAATGGGACTGTCCAGAGACATTCCCCGTTGTCTGAGAGACTGGGGGCCCATCATACCAGCCTGTGGGTGAGAAGGGGCCATCATCGGACCCTGAGGGGACATGAGAGGACCCTGAGGGCCAAAGGGATCCCCCGGAATTGACATGCTTCGCTGCTTAGCCTGCATCATCATAATGTTTTGCTGTGCCATCAGATTGTGTGAGTGCTGCTGGGAGGACATCATGCCAGGGTATGGATTGGAAGGATGGTGGAGAAGGCTGTTCGCCATCATGGCTTGCTGTTGCTGTAGCTGCTGTTGGGGAGCCATGCCTGTCCTTCCCATCATATGTCCAGGGGGGCACATGGGGCCCATGGGGCCCATGGGGCCCATGCCCCCACCAGAAACCATACCCCTAGATCCCCCCTGAGGAATGCCCATATTTTGGCGCATTCCAACATGTGAGGGGTGAGGCGCCAGCTGCTGTTCAGCCATCATATTCTGTAGATT
The DNA here is from genome assembly GCA_016806645.1 of Ophiodon elongatus. Taxonomy (NCBI): domain Eukaryota; kingdom Metazoa; phylum Chordata; class Actinopteri; order Perciformes; family Hexagrammidae; genus Ophiodon; species Ophiodon elongatus. Next base: position 1,987,327 of record JACSYO010001502.1, read on the forward strand.
TGCTAAGTGGGGGTTGGATGAGGGGCCGCTGCTGTGTGGAGGACCAGAAGAAGACAGCTGTTTGAGGAGCTGCTGTGGAGTAGGTTGCTGGGATAGTGGCCCCTGATGCTGATTCTGATGTGGCTCACTCTTGGGGAAATACTGAAGAGTGCTACTGGGCTTATCAGAAGGAATGATGCGGGAGAGATCAAACTCAGGAATCCCTGAGTGAGTGGGTCGTATAACTTCACTTAGATCCGGGCCATCCCCCATGGCCAAAGAGGCAAATGAGTCTGAGGGATGAGGGGGGCGCTGGTGAGGATGACCTTTTCTAAGCAGACTAAGGTGTAACTGCTGTGGTGGTAGAATATCCTCATTAGACTGGGAGAAATTATGTGACATTCCTCCGATAGGTGAGTGCATGGGCCCATGAGGTGGTGGCTGTATGCGAGGAAAGCCTGCCATCTGGTTCTGAGATATAGGTGAAACATTGCAGGGCCCCATTCCGTCAGGTGCACCTCCTCCCATCATGGCAGAATTCATGGCGGGCATGCCCATTTGGTTTGGTGAAGAAAGCACAGGTCCTGATGCGTCATGTGGCAGGTGTTGCTGACCTTGGCTTACAATGCCCATGGGGCTTTGTGGATCACTGTGGGGTCCAATGGAGCCCTGGGAGACAAGCATCTGGGCGGTCTGGGGATTCCCCATGTTTCCTGGTAATAAAACAAAGACATCATATGAAAAAAAAAAAAAAATCACACTATTAACATTTCAAAAAAAGATTATACCATTATACTTGTGAAATATTAAGTGGAGGCCTATTCATATTTTCTAAAAAGCTCTACTATAATATGAGGGTTTAGGCTAAGAGAAGGCTTTTAATTTTAAAAATGATAGTCTCTCTCTCTCTATATATATATATATATATATATATATATATAGATAGAGAGAATTAAGAATGAACACAATGATTCTACTGCTTCCTTTCTACACATTGCCAAACTGTATAAGGTGTTATCTGTCTGTCACAATGTGTCCTTGTTTCATACCTCCAATGCTGACACCAGATAGAAGAGGTCGATCTGGCAACATCTCATCATCGGAAGTGGCAATTGTTTTGATTGCATCATGGTAGAGGGGAGTAGAACTGGGCATAGCATACTTGGACATCTGAGACATGATGAGAGATAAAGGATTCGGAGTTGGATGGTTATCGGGAGAGGAATTGAATGGCATACTAGGATTCATAGAGCCTGGCTGGCTAATGGGTGTAGAGTTGGAACTCCTGGGGGGAAGCGATTGGCCTGCAAAGAACATTAAAAATAATTGATTAATATCACAGCAATACAAGTGATTAAGCAATAACAGCGTTAATGATGATCCAGCATCAACTTGAATTTTGAGTATACCTGTCTCAGTGGAACTACTTCCTCCATTGCCCAGTACCTTCCCACTGGTTGGACCACCTGGACTTGGAAGAGCCGTTTTAGGAGACGCCCAACCTGGAGAGCCCACAGTCATGGTAGGGGACTTGAGTTGTCCAGGAGAGGCCGACGGAGAGTGCAACCCAAGGCTGGAAGACCCCATTATCTGGGGAGACTTCATGGAAGAAGAGGAAGGAGTCCCAGCACCAGACGCAGGGGGAAGAGTGGGGTGATGCCCTGCAGAGGAGATCTGTGAGGGTGACTTCAGTCCTGGAGCAGAGGGGGAAGGTAGAAGTGGAGATGGCTCTCGGTTGAGGGATGGAGATTTGAGCTGATGAGGACGAGGCACTGAAGGAGAGCTCCGGGGATTAACATTGATTGATAGGTCAGAGGGGTGCCTAGGTCCGAGGTCTACTCCCCTGAGGACTCCACTCATCGGCATATGACTAAGCCGCGATGTACCTCCCATTTGATTATGACCTTGCTGGTCAGGCCCAAACATCTCAGGGCCAGGTTGCTGAAGAAAAGGCCCTTCCACCTGTCCTCCAGAGAAGGGACCATGATTGGGAAACTGGAAGGGGCCATCAGGTCCTGGAATCATTCCCTTGTTTACTCCTCTTCCATTCTGAGAAGCCCTGATTCGTGAAATCTCTCCAGGGCTAAACATCTCACCTAAAGTTCCCCCTCCAGCAGGACCTCCTCTGAGCTTCTGAGATAGCATCATCTGCTGTTGTTGTTGTTGTTGCTGAACATTCATCTGTGGGTTCATGTTCATTGTGAGGCTGCTCCCCAGAGGAGAATCCACAAGGTCTCTCATCTGAGGACCCCCTCCAGGAGAGCACATAATCTCCCGTGAACCTGGAAAGTCCATGGGATCACCTCGAGTGGAGGGTGGACCCCGGCCCATTCCTAAATTGTGAAAGTCTGGGCCCCCGGGATTATCCATTATTCTCGAGCCCAGGTTGCCCTGTTGCTGCTGTTTAGCTAATCTGTCAAGTTCAAACCTGGAAAGCCCCTGCATCTGCCGTTTCTCCATGAGGCGAAACATTTCCTCATGTGTTAACAGATGTTCTGGGTCACCTTGCAAGTGCTGAGGAGGTCCACCAGGGTAGCAACCATGAAATGGACCTCCACCGCCTATGTTGTTGGGCATATCATCGAGCCAAATCATCCCTGGCCTGGTGGGCCTTTGGGGTCCTAGACCCTCCACTGATAAAACTCCCCCTTTACCACCAGGAAAACCACCTCCCCCAGGTGGCCCTCTCTGCATCTGTCCCAGGAACCTTGGGCCGCGCGGTCCCTCTTGGTGCATGTCTATCATTCGTGCATTCCCACCCATTCCCCCTCCCATCATATTGCCAGGACCCCACTGCTGGTCTCCAGGCTTGCTGTGGTAGGGGGGAGGGGGTCCTCTCATCATCATAGGACCTCCTTGCATGCCAATCTCTGTCATCATTCTTAAGTGCTGTGGATGTGAGGGGGGCTGTATTTCCTGTTGTCGTCTCTTCTCTTGGTAGTATTCTTCTTGAAGCTTCCTCCACGCCATTTGCTCTGGGGTCAGCCCGTCTGGTCCAAGTAAGTGACCCATGTCGAGCCCAGGTGAAGACAGCTGGTGATGGGGATGTTGTGGTAGGTTATGGTGAGAGTCCATGTGAGGGCTGTCAAGGGCAGGTCCAGCAAGGGACTGTGTTTGAGAAATGATGGACTGGAGGGGTTCTTCATATTTCTTCATCCCGCCCATCGAAGCCAAGGCTGTCGACAGCATATTACCACTACCGCAATTTCCAGAGCTATTTGTACCATTGTCGCGGTCCTCGAGAATACCGCTCCTATCAGTATTGTTGTTATTATTTAGGTTGGTGGAGTTATTACTAGCATTGCTGTTCGTGGCTCCTGTGTCTCCAGGGCCTCCACTTGCCCCACTGCGCAGAAGCAGCCTCTCTATGTCTCTCAGAGTCTGCAGAGAGCGCTCCCTGTGTTCCAGCTGCTCTTTGGAAAGACCATCCATGTTCCCCGGGCCACTCCTCTGGCCTGGATCACCCTGTAGGTGTGCAGACAGGATGGAGGGACTCACCGAGGGAGAAACAGTAGCAACAGGAAGAGACATACCTCCTGTACCCTCCCCATCTCCAGCTCCTGGGACTGGGCCTGCAGGTGTGGTCGTACTCCCTCCCTCTGACCTATGGGCGACGATGCTGTTATTGCTGGAGGCTCCACCAGGTCTGGTCTGAGAGGATTCATTATCGGAGTGTCCTGCTGATGACGGTGTCCCTGCAGGATGCAATGGGCCTCCAACACCTGCAGAGGCTGGCCGTGGAGTTCCACATTGGGATTTTGGGGTGCCTGTGGGTGGAGAGCTGCTGGAGTTTATCTTGTCAGATAGGTTAGGAAGCTTCCCTGATGAGTGGCCCTGTGATAGACAAAAGAAAAAACAAAACAATTACATTATGTAATTGCAGTTATTATATATTATACAGTATATTGCCTATTTGTTAATCTGCCAAAACAACATAGTGCACTTTCTCAGTACAAGCACAGGAACAAAGAGGTACCTGAGACCAAAATAGCAAAACAAATGGACCCTGTCGCATATTTTGAATCTGTGGTCTTTACTGTGGAAAAACACTTTTACTCCCACGTGGTTTAACACAAACTTGACAATTGTGTTTAATTTGACGCTGAGCTGTGGATGTCTGACCTGCTCCAACTTGGGGCGTGAAACATTTTGCTGGTGAAACACAAGGATGGAATCGGTCTGTCCTTTCATTACTGCCTCTGCAGCACTGTCAAACAAATAGAGCAATAATACAAATTAAATATTCATAGCAGTTACACAATTCAGTGTTGAACTGGAGATTGAATCATAATGCAAAAAAACAAAACAAATAGGTTGGTTGATGAGATAAAGACAATCCTAACATCTCCACTTTACAGGCCTACAAATGGTGCTCACCTGTTAGCTAGGCCGGTTGTGAAAACATACACCACTTGCTGGGAAGGCTGAGGTGGCTGCTCTGTCTTCAGCCCTGGTCCCACTCCACATCCCATTACAGGACCCGCAGGTTCAGACATGGGCCCGGCAGACAGGCGATCAGAGAGCCCTTGAATAGGACCTGCCAGCCCACGCTCTCCTGTGAAAAAGCAGCAGCACAGTGGTTTAATTTGGCTACAGTCGTATCCTGGGTTATAATTGCAATACCTGTACATCCTTTTGGCTACAGCATCTAAACACTAGATGGAGCTAAAACACATGTAAAGTCATATCAGTGGTGAGGAGCAGCACAGCACTCCAAGCCTCTTCCTTTCAGTGTGTGTGCAGGATCTGAAAACAGCTATGGATAATTAACGGCTTTAGCCTGTTGTTTTCAGAGAAAATAAAATGTAGAGGGGGGAGGGGATTTCTACATGTAATTCATACAGCCTTCCAAGTTACGGTCACAATGACACTATTGTTAGTGAGGACTGGAACTGGCAATGTGCTCCCCCCTCTGTGGAGATAGACAGACTCACGGTGGGTCGCAGTGTGCGGCTTGTCTTCATCCTCCTCTGTGTCAGGTCCAGAGCACCATTCATCTCCACTGTACGGCTGTTTCTTCTCCAGAACACAGCGCCGCTTACTGCGCATAACACCCTCTAGAGGATAATACACACATACACAACTGTTGGACAACAACTAGTATAGTGTGTGTGTGTGTGTGTATATATATATATATATACACATATGTATATATATATATATATATATATATATATATATATATATATATATATATATATATATATATATATATATATATATATATATATATATATATATATATATATATATATATATATATATATATATACACACACACACACATAGACATATACATATACATATATACACACACACACACTTTAAAAAGGGTATTACCCATGTTATTTTCTTTGTATCATTCACCACTAATGGTCTAAACACACCACGGTATCTTCCAGAGGCTGATGTACTACTATCTGCTATAATACATTTTGCCTTACTTGCTGGGAGTTATAGGATCAGTCAGCTGCCTTGACAAATGTAACAAATCAGTTTAAATCGAAACAGAAAGTCAAATGGGAAAATCACTTTAAACTGATGCCATTTTTTTCATGTGCAAAAAGTGAAACATTTGTAAATACCAAAATAGCCTGAGCGGATTCATAAATATATTAAACGAAATACTTTCAGGTAAAAAAAAAAAAAAATTAAATACTGCAATTATTTGCAGTTCTGCTCATCTCTGTATCAATATGCCATGCATGCTAATCACATATCTGCAAATGCAATGTTTTGAGAAGCATGAGCTGAAGCGTCTCACGCGGTGGCATTATGAGTTTGTGGATGCACAAGCTGCTTCGCACCAGTGAGCGCAAACAGCTGCAAGAAGCATGTATGTAGCAGCTTCAACATTTCCAGAAGGCAACGTGCAACAGAAGAGGCAGAACAACTTCTGACAGCAAATACAACAGTGGGTTTGAACTCTAAATGGTGACAGGAAAGAAAAAGCACACTGGCAATATCCTTGATTCCTGTCACACATTTTGAGAAGCTCTATAAACAAAATCAGTGAAGATTTTCCAGGTTCAGTGCTCAATATCTTACTGACCCTGTGGCAGAAAACTACTTTCCAGTAAACATATCAGATGAGCTTGGGTGACCACAGACTTAAAAGCACGTGCGAGTGTACAGTAAGGAAGAAGGAAGGACGTGTGCAGTGACAATGCAGAGAAAAGGACAGCAGAGGGAGGGCTGCCACCTCGACACAGAGAGGCAGCATGACAGAGCTGACCTCGTCTTCGGTCTATGTTTTTGTTGCCAGCATTTAGTGGTTTATCTTAAACGTGAAAAGAAAAAGAAACCCAACTGCGCTCACATCTTTTGTCACCGACTCTACACGTTCTTCCAGGTTTGGAGACGGAGTGATTTGAAGTAAAGAGGAGGGAGGCTTGGGTTTTAATTGAATGTACTTCTACAAGCATAAATTAGATCACAGAGAATGAGACAGAAAGCGAGTGCGTGTGTGTGTGTGAGCCAGAAGAGATGTCCCTATCTCTCATTCTCTCCCTCTTTTGGCCTCCGTTGGTCTGTATTTTGGAACCACGCCTCTCCTTCGGAGTGTGCGTGCATGTGTGTTTAAAGAGGTTTAAGTCATGTACAGGAAGCCCAGATGAGTTTCACAAACTCACATCGTCATCCGCAGTCATGTGAACACACAAGCGCGTTAGTAACAACCAACAAATGCAAATCAAACACTTTGAACTGAACCACACGAACACAAATATGTACCAGGACACTGGCAACAAAAAGAACTTTAACTCTTCCTTGTCACTCACCATCTCTGCTTCAACAACAACCTCTTTATGCTTACTAAGGTTTTGCTACCTCACAAGCTGCCTCTCCCTCTGAGCACTACAGAAAGCCCAGATGCTTTTTCATCTGGGACACGTCACTGCAGCGCGGGCATGGCACAAACTATCAAAGGCTAAGGGGAAATTCTGATGCTTTACTGAAAAGGTCAGGGCATTTCAGCGAGAGAGAAAACAAGTTATTCGGTCCTCTCAGGCCTTACGTTCACTTCCTGCTGTGGAGGAGGTGAGTGTGCGTTATCTGGTATTTCTGGTAAAGATTTAGCTGATAGGAAGGTGAAGGAAGTGAACTTCAGCATACTTGGAACAGAGAAAACACTGTCTGTACGTCCCAGATGCTGACACAGTTGTGTCTGTGCGTGCATGCCTTACCTCCTTTGGCATCCGTCTCCAGGGCTGGAGGAACGGCATTTCTTGATTCCCCAGAGTCGATCGAGACGCTCCGCTCCCGCTTGGATTTGGTTTTCTGCATCCCTCCCACGCTGCTCACTGATTGGTTGACAGCCTTCAGCCCAGGGTTGCCGGGGGAAAGCTGGTTAGTTTTGACTCCATGGCTCCCGGCACCGGCGCCCTTTGGACCCAAGTGGCCAGCAGCTCCTTGCTGCTGCTGAGCCTGTTGGTTTACACCGGGTATCTGGGATCGGCTGTCACTGGTGACCTGCTTGCCATGATTGGCCAGTTTATTGTCTTGGTGCATTTGATTGGCTGGTGATTGAGGTGGAGGTCTGGTATGGAGAAAAGCTGTTTGTCAGTGGCGCTCACATTGCTAGCAGGCGACACTGATGGGAGAAAAGAAAAATTATGAGCATCAGTATTTCATAATAAATTCTGTATCGGGCCCGACAGTTTAAAGACAAATTCAGATCACTTCTCTCCAAGGCCTAATCTGGGAGTAATAAAGTGCTGCAGGAATGAGTACTAAAGCATAAGTTTGCATTTTGGCAATTCCAGTTTGCTCATCTGGATGTGAAGGTTTTGGTGCCTGAATAAGCTCTGTGGTTATCACAAGTTTTGTTCTACAATATAAAATACGTCAGTAAATACCCTACTTGTGAACTTTGAAGCTTTTACGCGTCTTAAAAAAGGCGGTGTGGCTAAATGAGACTACAAAACGTCTTCTCGACGACTAGTCTGCCTTGTTGTGTTTATGCGCACTCAGGCGACCGCGGGGTAGTTCGTTTATAGCCTCACACTTCTTATTTCTGGCGATTGCTTTCACGCTACAGAAATCATAAAACTGGGCTTCGTTTGTGAAGATTACCTTGCTGAACAAAACGTGTAAGTATCATAAACTTGTGTTTGCCACAGAGTTCATATTCTGCAATAATCCAAAATCCAATTGAAAAAACCCATTGGCTTTTTGTTGAGGGAACCAAAGCGATGCCAACTTCCGGGGTTGGCCTACAAAAATAGGTTCCCTGCAGCACTCTACACAAACCTTACATTGTGCCTATACTGACGGGATGACTGGCAACACACTCTGGTTCCGGGTTAGGCCTTGAGAGCAAACTCTTCTGCCTGTTCACTCACCTCATCTCAACCCGACGCTCAACCGATACATTGCCATGCTGCTCTCCAGGACACTTCACTGACCACACATGGACCTGGGGGACAACAAGAGGGTAATATCATCAGTGGGGCCAGATAGCAACCTTTACAGTTATCTGTCTATCAGTGTGTGTGAGTGTGTGTGATTGTGAGTGTGACTGTGAGTGTGAGTTCAGCCTGTGGCTCAACATCAACTTCATGAGCGCAGACGGAAAAGAGAGAGAAGTCAAAAGATTGATAAGCGCGCAGGGCCAAAGAGACACTGTGAGGTAACTGTTCCTTTAAGGGAAAGAGAGCAAAGACTGAGTTTGAGCTGGGGGAGGGACCTGCAGCCCAGAAGCAGCTCAGCAGTGTTTTAGGTCCCTCCCCCTACCAAACACTTAGCAAACCACAAAAACTCCACCACACATTCCACAACACTGTCTGTAGCAATACCTGTCTCTCCCTTCCTCACTCAGAGACTCTCTCTCGGTTTCACACTTTGAGTGGAAGCAAAAGCGGGCAAAACAAAACAAAAAAACTCCTCACCTTCTCAATACAATCAATCAAACTTTATTTCAGACTCAGGGTCCAGATAAGACAGAACATTAAATAATACAGATTTTGGTTTAGGCCTATTTAGAGACACCACCAAACCTCATGGGTTTTTTATCAGCGTTACCCGGATTTTAGTGTGACCTGAGAGCATCGCCTCAGCTCTCGGGTATCTAATTCTAGCCTTACTGGTAATGTCAGGTGGGGGAAACAGCCTTAAACTGAGTAGGATTCAAGCACAACATTAACAATGCAGGACACTTCTGGGTTCAAGTCCATAGCGGCAAGCTGTCGCCCTCTTGACACCACCACCTGCCTGTATCCATAACCCCAAGCTTCGGATTTTAACCTTTGCCACTGGACTGTGCTTCTCAGTGAGTCGAAGAATCCGTGTTCAGTCTACAAACTAGTTGTACACATTTTTTTTTGCCGTGTATCCAACAAAGGCCGCTTGTGCACAGAGCATTAAAAACACTTCTTCAGTATCTGCAGGTCTCAACAAGACCCTTCCACACCTGTTGTTGGTGAACAATGGCTGGTCAAAACAGTCATCACAACCTGTTCGAAAGCATCCAGCAGAGATATTTGTCTGACATAATGCAATCTCGTGTAAACATTTCCACTGGCTTCCATTTTTGGCCGATGACACAATGCCGCCGCTGCACACGGTGTAGTCGCTCGGGTCAGCTGTCCCGCTCTTACAGAACCATGTGTACCGCTCGCTCACCTTGACAGGTGATGGTAAACACAGCGCTGTAATTAGTCATTAACCAATACCGGCTCATGTCAGCACAGAAAAGGTGCCTTGTCCGCTGGCTGAGGAGTTCATCACTCATTAACTCACACGGGGACAGTCAGACGTCGCTCCTGTTGACAAAGTGTGACTCACTCGCTTTTGTGCAACACAGAGTGGAGGCAGACTAATCATATGGTGAGTCGCTGACCTTCGAGTGGACAGTTGAGAAAAGATAGGCCTATCTGAAGTGAATACCAGTCTTAGTAGATATCAAGAAGAGTTAGCCAGTCATTTCTGCTGCAGTTGATATGATCAACAAGGAGAAAAGCCAGAAGATACGTAGAGTAAAAGAAGTCATAGAAGGCTCTAGTGAATCTTGTGTCTCATCCAACACTTTGTAAACCTGGAGCAAGGCCTCGCACTACCATTATCCCCACTCCTCGCCACGGGATTGGAGCCTATATTTAAGTAATCAGCCAGGAACATGACAGTGACTTGAGAACAGCTAAAGCCTTTCTCAGACTGGATGAGTTTTTACTTGAGAGGGTTTAGAGTGTTTTTTTTAGGTTCTGTGAAGTGGTACTACACCAGTGAATGGAAATGATAGACACTATTTAAACAACCCTGGCCCTAATAAATAATATAATATGTAATCAATGTTGTTCCTTGACCTTCTGGAGGAGTAGCTAGACAAGGTGCTGGCGTGACTAGCAATTCTTGGTTAGCACATTAATGTTTAACTTAACCATTATGTAGTCACAGGTCTCAAACAAAGCAGCTTTCCCTGTTCAAGCCAAGACATTATTTTGTTTGGAAGAGTCTCAAGACCCACTTTGTGTGGCAATATCTGGAGAAAAGTGCTGCAGACAAGAGAATACAATTAAACCACAGTGTTTTACCCAAGTTTATTTTAGATTAGGCCTGTAAATGCAAGTACAAATTAATAACTTGAGTAAACAAATTAAGTAATCTGAGGGGACACGTTATTCATTTCAGGCTTTTAGTAAAAAAAACAAAATCAATCATCACCACTCCTTGATCATACACACAGGTCAACTCCATACAAGTTATTAGGCTACTTCTAAAAACAACTAGTTGCACCAGTGATGACATAAGTGTGTCGTGGCAGAGCGTGAATTGCTTATTAGCAGCCGTGACAGCGACGCTGGTATCGTTTTCACCTTGTGGGAGTGTGCGTGGGTGTGTCCCGGGGAATATTCTGAATACTCTGTCGGGTGTTCATATTTCTGTGCGTCTGTCTTTGGCCAGATTTTGTCACCTTGATAGCGTCACAACTATGCAAGATGCAGTCAGGAAACTTTATAGGTGTGTAGTTATGACCAAAATGAAGGCCGAGTGCGCGAGGTAGGAAGCGGGAAAGGGGCCATTGGCTCCACCACTTCACGCCTCTGGCCACTTTGACACGCGTTTTGTTTTTCTTCTTTTGATCACCAAAAAAAAAAAAAAAGCCAAATTTCATCCATTTGATTCAATGCTGTAAGACTGGAGAAAAACAAATGCCATAGGGGTGGAATAGTTTGTATAGGTTCTGTACTACATATTAATTAGCAGTACAAATACAAGCAACATATTGCATGTTGAGCACAAATTTTTTCTTGAAACAAATAAAGAAAAAGGCGTTGTCTAATTAGACACACCTGGAGAGCCAACACCAAACTTGATTGGCGTCATCGGCATTCCTCACATCCTGACCTCAATGCACGAACTGAAAAGACATTTAACACCTAACACCTTAATTATGGTGACATTTGAGCAACACATTTATCAAATCAACATGGCTGTTATGCAATCATTTTTAAAAAAAAAAAAAAAACAAGGTTATAAAATAAATGTTGAAGGAGGTGTTCTCTCTTTCCCGCCCCTTTTTCCAGTCACAGTTTCTGCAAAGGCAGGTTTGAACGTTCATTCTCAGTCTGGCTTTTGTGTTCATGTTGATAAGGTTGCAGAACTCCATCTGGCCTCACAGACTGCAACTGCAGGTTGTTTTGTATTTTACAAAAGTCCGCTGCTCTGTTTGAGCTGGTAAAATATTCAAGTTTAAACTGTTTGTGCGATCAACATTTCATGATGAAGCTCATAGATGCTGAGCCCGTTAAAAAGTCCCACGGATTAACGCAACAACTCCAGTCAAAGTTGGAGCCATAGCAGTACAGTGCCTGGCCACACATGCTCCAAAACTACTCTTACTGGTGATCAAGCTGTGTGGAAGAAGAGCTCAGGGACCCGTCACAAAGCAGAATTACCGACAGTTCGTTCTTATTAAAAAGATGGTTCAATTTGTAAACAGCATTTTTCTCCCCCCAAAAAGGGACTTTCCCAAAACATCCTCCAGGATGTGTAAATCCCAAAACACTGGCTTGGTGTTGTGTATAGGATACACAGAGCTTTTGCAAAAATGATAACCTAAGACAGCCCAGTGAGGGTTAGGATCTGTGTGGCAGTAAAGTCAAAAGGGTCAAAAGGCAACTTTAATTGCCTCTAACTTTCTCTGTGATTGGATAAGTTTGCCAAGCAACACCCCGTACCCATAAAATCTTGCACATGAACTGAAGATAAAAACGGCTGCTCTCGTGTTCTGTTTTTTAGGGTAGTAAATTGTATGCACAGCTATCATCTCCAATGAATCTTATTAAAAAAAGTGCATTAAACCAACGAAGATGACGAGACAACTTTCACTGTTGCACTGCATTATACGGGGGCATGTGTGCAAGCCAAACCAACACTAAACAGTTGGAGCTGAGACGATGTCCCATGTAGCAAAAGGAGAAATACTGTGGACAAAGACAAATGGAGTGAAAGTGAAATTATAATAAAGTCAGTTGAAGGCATTACTCCACTAAAATATAGCTTGCTTCTGACAAGCTCCTCCCCTGTCCAGATCACCTACAATGACCCGTAGCTTCAGCTCCTACTGCTGCAAAGCTTGATGGTATACTTTTGAGAAAATTCACAATATTTATATAAATCAAAAACTAAAGATGTTTTTGCATTAAAAGGGCATAAATGAGTACAGTCATTTAAGGGGTAAAATTATATTTTGTGCAGGCAATTAAAACATATTAACCTTGGTAACTACCTCTGTAAAGCCAAATTATCCAGATAACGTCAGAAATCCTGCATTTCATTCAGGAGTCGGCTCAGTCATCTGAGAATGTCAACAAACAAGTCTGTCTGAGCGAATATTTAAATAAAATGTAAACTCAGTGGACTGATACTGACTGACGGGAATAGTCTCTTGTTTGAATTGCCTCAATTCAAATAGCTCTGTGTACTTGCTCTGAAAACTACACTTTTAGCTAAAACTAAAGCAGTCCCATTAAATCCTACCTTCATGAAGGTTGTAATATTCAGGTCTCTGTTGAACTTAGTTGCCTCATACTGTGAAAAGAAATCATTCACTTATTTATTTATTCATATATATATATAAAAAATATATATATATATATATATATATATATATATATATATATTAAATAAACCTCTCTTAAATGGCAGCCAAAGGACACTGATGATAACCTCCTGAATAATTGGTTTCCAATAGTATATTGTATTAATAAATAGTAAATAATATATAAACTTTAAATAGCCATGACCAAATATGCCGCAAACACAGTTTGGGTTTAAAAACACTCAAAGTTACTGTGAGGAACTTTTCACTGATTATGAAACAGACTCAGAGTCATCAGCGAAATTTCTGTATAATGTCGGTGGATATTCATAGTGTTGGTGCTCACGGGAACACTACTGCTTTTGTCAACGAGCCGCTAAAATCAACACAAAATGAAAGCCCCTAGTAGTAACTTGAAGTATTATTAAGAGTTCAACAATTCTTCTTCTTCACCAGTACTAAGCGGCTTTAAACTCGTGCCTGTATGTTCCATAGCAGCCGGTATTGTTGTCACGGTTGTTGTGTAAGAAATGGTACGGGGAGTCAAGTCATTTCTTATGGGAAAAAAAAATGTCTCCAACTGAGGCAGGAGAGAAAATTACTGTTTGTTGGGATCAAACTGTATCAAATAGGCTGGTGCCTCCGGTTTATAAAAAAAACAAAAAAAAAAAACATATTGTCTTACACAAAGCAAGGCGTGTACAGTTAAAAGACACGCATGCCACACAAAACATGTTACCAAAATGTATCCAACTGACACCTGTTGATTATGTGTGCCGGTGACACATGGAGCCAGCAGAGAAACTGGAAACTAAAAGAGGGCTGGCATTATTATGTTCATGCCCTGATGTCCACGGTTCTTTAAAAAGCATGCAAGATACTTATTAAGCCTTCAGCGAAAAATGCTGCTCCCGTCGAAAGCAGAGTTCAGCTGGGAATACGTTTCTGCAAAGGTGAGCCGTTATTCAATCAACAAATGTGTTGGGGCATAAAATGTCTCCATTTCCCTCATTTGACATTTTCACAACTTGTTTGAGAAACAAATTCAATTTAAAAGTGGGACCTTGTCCAGATGCGTCCAATCACAGCTCCAAACAAATTAGGGAAATAATTCAATGAGATTCAAAATCCACTGCGCATGGTCTTTACTTCTGAGGCCAACTCGTTTTGGGCCACGATGATTAGCACGTAGCACACACGGAGCAGACACAAACACAAAGCCCTGTGCATTCCTTCAGCGTCAATGGAAACTTAAGAGTATTGTTCTCAGTTAGTGTGCGTTTGGTGAAGGAGTTAAATGAATTGTGCAAAAAGTAAGGAAAACACTGACGTTCTATACGTTTTCCTTCAGCCGACCATCCGGGAATGTTGGATTTTAAGAGAATTCGCGGATGATTTGATTTCCAGGTTTCAGTGTAAATCCCAGGACAACGATGCAGCAACCATATAGAATGTATGACTGCTGTGTGTGTGCATGTATGTTAGTGTGCCTACGGTAAGAGGCTGAGCTCCTATTTAGTCCCCGCGGGTCACACAGTGCCCTGTATTTTTAGAGCGAGCTGGTATTAATAGACCCAGAGAGCCCTGAGAAGTCGGGGCCAACGGTGAGAACAAAATACGAAGCCAAGTCCAAAACACAGATGCCACAGGGCTGCTCTGTGGATTGACACCAGTAAACACTGAGGCCAAAGTGTTTAACAGTACTGATGAATGAATAATGTGTATTGATGCAGGAGCGCACGCAGCTGCACAGAGATGCACAGTTGAGACTTTTTTTTGACATCAGCGAGTTAACAAACTGCATTTGCGCATGGCGCCAGTCAGATGACCTAAGAAGGAAAATAAGTCAAATGCTCTCTAACTCAGGGCAAGGCCACGGCTAACACAACATGTATGACTGTTAACAAAATAAATCATCTGTGAAGAACTGTTATTAAGTTAAAATGTGTCCTTGCAGGGCCCTTCTTCAGTTTTTAAATCAGATATTATTGTGATATAAGACATAAATCATTCACAAAGACTGAGGAGCCTGAATGTTTGTATTGTTTTGAAAATATGGCCGACTTATAACATTGACTCTAATGTGAAAGGTAAATTATTTTTAACTGACGAGATGAAAAACAGTGCCCGTTAACTTTGACTAAATGTATTTGTATGTATATGTTATAAACGTATAAAACGTATATTTTCTTTGAAATGGCTGATTGACTTATTCAAGATAACATAAGGTGATGCGGAAATGGCAGCAAAATGGTCAAGAAATGTTTATTTATGAACAAATTTGCTCCTCTCACAATTCATAGATAAGGCCTTTTGAAATTGGGTCGCAATGGTTTGCCATTTTTTATAAGTTTGGGAAACACTTCTGTAATAGGACAGGCACGTTCAACATTCATGTTGGGTTCACCAGAGGATATTGGTCAGGTTGAGTTGGAGGTCCAAAGTTTAGTTTAGTTTTGGCACCTAAACATAAGATTGATGCTAAAACAATGTTGGGAGTACAATAACAATATTGCAGTTATTTCTCCATATAGAGCCAGTTGACCATATGACACATACAGAACTATGTATATTGACAAATATTTTCAGTTAATCTCTCATTAATACTTCCTAAGTGGGTTTTTAGTCAATTTTCACCACCTAAAGGCCCGGATTCTGAGTTGCGCTTTCAAAAAGAATTCAGTCAGGACTTAACGAAAGCTACGATTCTCTCACTCACACACACACACCATTTTTTGTAAAAGGCTTCCTTTTTCACTTGCTAGTACATTGTTGACGAATTAAAAACACATTTGAAACTTTCATCAACAGTTGCTTGGACTATAGATTTAGTTTAAGAAAAAATGTTAAATGTAAATCTATTTCTTTTCCTGACCTGGACATTTGGTGTTGAACCTCCTTAGGTCAAGTACTGCTCCCTAAAAATGTTCACATGCAGCTCGAGTCTATCACAACCTGCTCAAATGAAGCGCACGGGACACATCTGATGGTGGGTTTTCCTCGCCTGCTTTTATGTTACCCACATGTAATGTGGGCTGTGAGGCTGGTGCAATGACTCCCTTCATGTCCACACACACACAGGTTTCAAAACAAGCCCAACCAGTCACCTTTAACACCACTTACCACTGAGGTAGAAACACTGCAGCCTGTGTTTCAGTTTCAGCTTATGCCGGTCAATCTACCCGTCTTTAATAGCAGATATTACAAATGTCATAAACAGCGATGTGACACGGACCGCTTTGAACCCTTTTATGTTCTGTGACTTAAGGTGCGGTCACACCAAACACGGCGCGAATTTTCGCAATGCCGGACTATTTGTGTTTATTTCGCCTTTTCGCACTCGACGCGCCGCCGAAGAGGGGGCGTGGCTTATCTCCGTGGAAATCGTTCCTTTCTGCCATCCACCGTGGAAGAAATAACCACTAACAGTTAGTTCTGCTTTGTACATGTTGTGGAAGTCCCACAAACGTTGGAACATCAAACGCCCTCATGTCTGGGTTCATAACATCATCCGTAGTTGCACACAGCTTCCTGACTATCGACTTCTCCTCCATAGTTTCTGATCAGCAACGGCAGGACGGCGGTGATGACGGGCGGAGCTTCTCAACGCTGATTGGCGTTCGCAACTCAGCGTTAAGCGAATTATTCGCGTCACGTCATTCGCTCGAGGCCGTGCGGTTCGTGCGATTCGTCGCCCTGCGAAAATTCGCTTTTTCGCAACCATTTTGCGCCTGTGCATTGACTTCGTATGTAATCTGGTCGCGGGTGAAAAATTCGCGCCGCGTTTGGTGTGAACGCACCTTTACCATATTGAAGCTGCTGGAACATAAAAGTTTGATTGGGACGCACTGAGATAATGTGGGATGTAATGCAATAAAATGAGGGCCCTGAAACCGAGGAGACTCAGCAGCAACATAGGAAACAAAGCTACGAAAGGCCAGTTGTTGGTCGAGTTTCGTTTAAATTAGACCTGTGAATCCTAAACTTAGAGAGAACCTGAATATAGAAAAAAGATCGGATCATAAATGTCAAATATCACAACTGGTACTCCCTCGGATATGAAATCTATAATGAACTGGCTGAATCAAAATTGCTGCGCTACATTTACAAGAGACAAAAAATGAAAAAAGGTTGAAATGCTTCTGTCTGCTGCCATTGTGCTGCAAGAGCTGAACTGATTTGCACACCATGCGACTTTAGAAAAATCAACAAGGGTGATGACAGGGGAGCTCAGCTAGGTTTAAAGATGTTGAATCAGCTATCAAGCCCCTGCCAACTTGCACACATGGGAGAAAAAAAACAACTGACACCGATGATGTGAAACGGCTTCCGAGTGACAGCCATCAGTACATTCTGAGTGATCGCTGGTGCCAGGACCCGATAAATCACAACCTTCAGGCTCTCTTTGACGAAGGCCGTTTCAGAGCTTGCAAGCTTCTGTTGGAATCGCAGACAACCAAAAAAAAGGTGAAAAAGAAATTCCCTCATGGGTCTCTTACAATGTGACCACTGAAGGCACCAACCCGTCCATGTCTGATCATGTAGCAGCTGATCGCAGATTACGAAGTGAGAAACTACGACCCATCTCGGGGAAATGATCTGGTGTTGGTGCAGCCAGGGTGAACGTTTCTTGCACAGAGGCAGTACACTCAAAACTCCTGTACTTTTAGGCAGAGAGAAGATTATATTTGTATGCCGTCAGCGAGCGAGGAAAGGACACAACTGGAACGTGTTCAAAAGTCTTGCTGGAGGAAAAAAAAAAAAAACACAGTATACTGCATGTTTGGCATTTTTGGTCAGAGCACTGAAGTGAGTCTGCTAAGAGTGTTAAAGGGCGGGGAAACCCTGTTCATGGATTATTGACCACATTCAGCCCTATAGCCATATCTATTTCTTGCTTTTTATAGTCCTTGACATAACCTTCTCTTCCCTCCCTGCTTTCCTTCAATCACACGCTTGTTCTCTTCTCCCAATATGCACTTTGTTTTTCCTGCAGCCTGGTGTTGTAGGAATGTATAAGTGTACACGCATAACAAGAGGTTACTGCAGGTCAGCACCCATTTCAATAAACACTTAAGAATGAGATGGATTCAGTTGGTCTGATGTTAAACCCTTTGATAAAAAAAAAAGCTATTTTTACTTTTATGAGAGTCTGATCTGTATAGCTGCCTTCTCTGCACTCCCAAGTCTCAGTCCAGTCGTAGGACTTGTTGGCCCTTAACTGCAGTGCATTGTGGGACAGTGCACAGGTGACAGCCAACAAGAAAAAAGAAAATTCAGCACACTAGGGGGGTTGTGGCAAGTTGCTGTGGCAACACAACATGTCACGGGGCTGAGTAAATATAGGCTAACCAGTAGGCGATGCGCAGAGAGAAGGGCCTGCAACAGGGGAAAGGCCACAGAGAGAGAGAGACAGAGAGAGAAAGGAAAAGTGAGACATTTGTGAAGATCTCAAAAGCAGCGCAGTCTTTTGATGTAGCAGGCCAGTGGTGCCTAAGGAGATGACCCAAGATGCACCTTCCTTTTTACACCAAGGGGAAACATAACAAACGGTACAAAAAGTACTGAGTGAAGCTGAGGACAATACATTTTTAGCTAAAAAAATATTAACTGATCCAGTGAAAGTCAACACTGATTTATGTGCTACAATCAGGGTGGCTATTGCATGCGTTTGTAAAACATGTGTTCCGGACTGGCTGAACTGGGATAGGAGTGGTAATGTGGGCATTTTACACTGGATTTATTGGCTATTCCACACAAATGTTGATAAAGACCACCTCAACGGGATGGAAATTCAGTGGTAAGAAGACTATAGGCACCTCGTCCGTGGTTCTGCCTCAGCTCGGGTGACAGGGAAGTACTGGGCTCATTTTGTACAGAGGGTCAAGGGTTGTATCCTTTCCAACACATTCTGGGAAAAAAGCCAACTGGAGCAAGGAAAAAAGACCAAACTGCAGCCTCAGAACAGATAGAAGGCCGGCATTACGAAGCATCACAGAAGCGGTAGGCAGATGGACAGAAGCCACTCAGTGTTGAAGTACACACACACACACACACTTTTTTTTTTTCTTCTCTCAAGCCAAAGATCATCATCATCATCATCATCATCATCTCTAGAAACGTGTGTGAGAATGCACTCAACACATGGTTCATCATACAATGTGCGAGTTTGTCGACAACGTTTTAAATACATCCGACACCTTTTTTCAGATTTGGCAAATAAACCAAGTGCTACACGTTGTTCTCCTGGGGAGCCGTAGGGTTTGCACACAGAGTCTTCTTCCCACAACAACGCTGAACGAAACCCTAACCAAAACACTAGTCTGAACATAACCTGGCCTTTAACAAAATAACCCACCCTGTTATTAAACAAATTGGGGAACAGAAAGACGACAATTAGAGTTAGTTGCGTCTAACCGTGACATGGCCCTGGTACGAGGCATTATTGTGTAAAAAGTGCCGGAGGTAGAAAAAAAAAGAAAAAGGGTCAGTCCTGAGCTGAAGCAATGATGCCAGTTGTGAAAAAACTTAAAGATGGAGAAGATTTGAAAGAAAGCCACAGAAAGGGGAAATTCACCTGGATAATTATTGCAATGGATATAAACAAGGTGGGGGGGGGGAATTACCTGCACAGTGTTTGCACATGTTTGGATGATTTACAGTGTGTACTCTAACAGACACTTTGTAAAGTAACCAGCCAAAAAAGTGTGTCTTAGAAACAGACGCAGCATCCGGATGTGCTGTAGAATCCCAGTCAGAGCCTGTTTGTTTGTGCATTAGTGTGTAATACAATTTGCAATACACACTGCTTAGAGGGAATAATGGTATCCACTGTTAAAGCCACACAGAGCTGCACGGGACCCACACAAAGATGAAATACTCGTGTGCATTCATACAGCAGGCAGTACAAGTCAACGTGTGAAGAGTTCAGCATTCACATACTAGGAAGTAACTTGGGGATTTTATGCAAATATTGTGTATTTATTCTCCAACAGCACCTGCCCTCACGGTTCTGTGTTGCTAAGATCAAACAGGTCTCAAAACACACCGATACAAAACTTTGACACAACCGACCCCACCTTCCCCTAGAGAGGTCCTGCACGCTTTTATCAACAAAAGAAGTTCACAAACGTGTTTAGCCCTGCTGAGGGTTATAATAGTGCACGCAGTAAGTTCTGTTCAAAACACTGGGGTTGGTTTGGGTTTCAGAAGCACCACCACACCCTCGGGTCCTCTAATGGGCCAAAATATCTGCGTGGATAAAGGATTATATCTACCAGTTTATTAATGTTTTCTATATGTAGCCATGGAATAATGCCACCCAAGTATCAGAGACTGCTTGACCACTTTAAAGCCACTTTGAGCTGATCAGTCTGAGCATGTGCAATAAATGCATTAAAGCATCCCGCGATCGCAGAATCCTCCAACTGATTTTAAGATAAGGTGATGAAAATCCATCTGATATGACGGTATAGTGATTCATATACTGAAGTTATGGAAGCAAAGTATTTTGACATCTACAGGATTCAACAATAAGGCTTGCCCAAGTAAAAATGCCACGTCGGGCTAGTAAATCTCACGACTTAAAATCGGGCAAGTGGTAATAAAGATACCTTAAATACCTTAGGAATTAGCCTTCTTTTATATATAGGTTGTTTTATACCTTTACAACACTTTGTCCGTTTTTTTTTTTTTAATGGACTCTAAACTTGAAACATGAGCCATCTTGCTTCCTTCCCATCTCTGTTGAGAGTTGCACATGCACAGTGGTTGGGTGTCATTAGAGAGGGTGTGGGCGAAACTCCCAATATGTATTTCGCAGTTCACCGCAAGCTTGAGAGCGAGGCAGATAACACATGACAATTAACTTTAGTCGTTGTTGTTTTTTGATAAAAGCTAATAAATAAGACAATTTGCATAGGGGCAAAGTCAAAATTGACTCTGGACAAGTGGACTTCTGGCCCACTTGCCCGACCGAGCCAGGTAAAAAACGAAAAACTAGTGTTAACCTTGCTGTATGAGGCACTTTGAAATGCAATGTGACATGCAGTCACAGCAAGCATGAGATTCTCCACATCCTCAACAAGCTTTGTGTTTATTATCTGAAACATGGGAGAAAAAAAAAGTGATGCTCTCAGTTCCCACATTTTTTCTTACAGACAGAGCAGACGTAGCTTAATACTGTTAAAAAGCTTTGATGATTGGTTAGATCTGATCAGAGCTCAGGCCTCACGAGAAAGGAGGAATGTGGGCTTGTTGGTCAACAAGCCTGCGATCACACCTACAGTGGGTTTTGTATCTGGAAAATTCTATGTTAATGCATTCCCCTGTTCGAGTCATCCAGTTGAACTCAGACAAGGTTCAGACTTGTAAACAAAAAGTCACACAGACCCACAAGTATCTAATTTATCGGATATCGGGGCAATTTGGCCGTATGACGAGAGTCAAAGCAAACCAAGACTCCTCTGCCTGCAACCACTTGGCTCTGGTTTTGAGCAAATCGTACACTTTCTTGTGCACGCGTCAGCTTTGAACACATTGAAGAAATAACATAATATCAGCATCCACCGAGACTCAATTTGTGACACAAAACTTTCCAAGCACAGGTGTGCTGACAAACAGAGGCGAACATCTGCCATCTGTGTACGGTATCTGAGGGTTAAGCACCGCCGTTTGCTTGTAAAGGGACCAGGGCCTGCACGCTCACAAGGTCACGGTGTGGTTATTTGGCACACACCCGAGTTCAAGAGGCATTGTTCTCACCTGACCGAACAAACCAACGTTAAAGAGCCTGAATGCAACACCTTGTGCGACTAAATATATTAATGTAATTTGAAAAGGTTGAGGACCGGCGGCAGTGTGGACAGAGTATACTCTTGTTCACAAAGACCGCATGTAAAAAAATATGCAAAAAGATAAGCACAGAGAAAGGCACAGAACCACGACAGATGCTGGGACGTTGACGTGAACCAGAATGCAAGTGTCACAAAAACCGCTTGGTCTAAATGCTTTCTATTCAGGGATTAGACCAGGGCCGCTGCCTTTCTTTTCACTCGGCCTACAGAGTCCAGAGCTTAAGTGTCTTCTGCCGTGTGGAAACATTCTCAATATCACATTATTCTTTCATAGCTCACCTTAGCAGTGCTCCCTGTAACTCACCCCAAAGTTCTCAGATCACCTAACCAGATAAGAAACACTTTGTCAGCAGCGAACCAAATCGGTCTCTGCTTGCACGGGGAGCCGTCTGCGTGGACATGCAGTCGCTGTCACACGCTTGTTCATTTCAAATCAACTCTGGACAAAACAAAAGAGGCAGGAAATAGACTTTTCATTCACACCCAGAATATGTCAATCAATACGCACAGGCCTGCATTTTGCTCTGCTGTACAATTAGACACATTTGCCTTCTTGCAGGAATACTTCTTCATCGTCACCCGTTGGTCAATCTACCAAAGTGCACACAATTGCTAAAATATCAGTTTGTGAAGTGCTGAGCAATGGATGGACTAAAAACTAAATGTGGTCTACTAAGCTCCGTCATACTAAAGTGTCCATCATTATCCACAACAAACTAATTTACAGGCACCTCTGTGACCAGGATAAAACTCAAGACAAAAACAAAAGCACAAAATAAAAAACTTGCACCTACAGGTAGGCGGTGGACTGTCCTTAAAAAAATAAATAAAAAGATGCTCCGAGATATCTCACTTCCAGTGGAAAGCAACGCACAGTGTACTGAAGCCTTGAAAGACAATTCGGATCAAGTTGCAAACTCTGTTAGGCGCTATATATAGCTCACCAGGATATTGTAGATAGACAAACAGCACCAGGCTCCTGTGCGCACACACACACTCTCACACACTTGCACAGAAAAAAAGGCTGTGTAGCTCAAGAGAAGAGCTGTAGTATCTCTGTAGGTATCACACCGTATTCAACAGGCTGGACCGAGCAGGTCATGGGTTGTGGGGGAGAGAGAGGAAGAAAGAGGGAGGGGGGCACTTCACAGTCTGTTTGACAGCATTTAGGTACTGTATATCATTATAATAGCCATAATTATAATAGTGGCAAAAGGTTATCATCACATTTACATTTGTTACAATTAACTTCAACCAACATAACGTGTTAGTTGTCAGGTGACGTTGTAAACTTGGCTTGACGTCCGGCCGCACAGCTGAAAAGCACAGCGGGGGCAGGAAATGCCCATTAAAATGAAATGTATACATTTTCTACGACATGTAGTTAATGTACCTAACAGCTAACGTCACGTTAAAAGCTAACGTTGACCACGGCCACAGTGGAGGGGCAGCGCCAGGCTTCACAGCATATGCTCCCCGAGAGCCCCGCGCCGAGTGACAGGTAGCGCCGCGGTGACGCAGCCGTCACCTCCCGGCTGAGCCCGGGTTCGTTAGCCGCTTAGCTCCAAACACTCAAACGGTGCTTCGGCTGCGTCTGTCACATTAGCTTTCCCCGACCAGCTCGTATTAATAATGCACACATTATTGCGGGGTGGTGGGGGTGTACGTGTCCATGTTTGTCGCGTGAACACATAATGTCGAGCAAGCACCGCATTGTGGAGGAGCCCGTGAGGACACGCATGCCCCTGGCGTGAACCCCGGCGCCCGCTCGTGAGCGGAGACTTGCTGCGCCAGCCAGGTCCACGGCTAACTTAGCATGCTAATTCACGTCTCCGCTAGGC
The DNA here is from genome assembly GCA_016806645.1 of Ophiodon elongatus. NCBI lineage: Eukaryota > Metazoa > Chordata > Actinopteri > Perciformes > Hexagrammidae > Ophiodon > Ophiodon elongatus. The sequence continues at coordinate 2,011,041 of JACSYO010001502.1, forward strand.
TACTCGCTCGTGAACCCGACGTCGCCGTAGCAGCAGCACATCTGCAGGCGCAGCGAGGAGGCTAGCTAACGGGATGTGAACTTTGTTACAGGCTCGCTAGCGACCCGGAGACTTCGTCAAAAGGAAGGGAAAGTTACGCGAGCGGGCGCGTGACGGGGACGGCTCGTGGAGACGGGCACGGGGGCTAGCGCGCCTCGGCGGTGACAGTGTTGTGAGGTGCCGTGAGCCCTACCTGGTGCGGGGGATCAGAAGAGGCCGATGTCAGGACCGACGGCCAGTCGACATTCCCCGGAGTGGCCGCCACCGCTTGCTCCGCTCGCCGTACTCACTGCGCAAGATGGTCCCGATCGCGTTTGTTTGATAAGGAGAGAGAGCTGGTGCCGTTTTCTTTTTTTTTCTTTTTTTTTGTGACGGGAGGTTCAGATGGTGGTAAATAACACGGCGTGTCTAGGTTGAAGTTTCGGTTGAAATCAAGGGACGCGTCACCTTGCAGCGGTTCATGACTCCCACTATTCAAGATGCAGAAGGGCAGGACGTTGCATTTCTCTGCGAGTCCATATCACTCCCAGCCGCTGACGATAATTAGTGTGGCCACACGGGCATCCGTATGTCACTGTGCTGATATGTCATACCGGACATCTGTGCTGGCTGAGAGGCGGATTTATTTATTATTTTTGGGGGGGTTATGAGAATGGAAATGTTAGGGAAATGACATCCAAATATGTATTTATATTTATAGGCTAATATTTTCAGAAGATTGTGATGTCAACACCCATATATTCAATTGTGTCGTTGAGATTTAAAAGGCACCGTAGGCGCCTTAATCAATCAATCAATCAATAAAGAAATATCAAGTAGGTGTCTTATTTCCAGGATTATCTGATCCAGCAAACCAATCAACCTTTCCATATCAGAGCACATTTCTGATTAACACCGTTCTGCAGTAGAACTCAAATTAGTAGAAGTAGCATAAATCAGAAAACACGTAAACTGAGCTCAGAAGCTTCAGCTTTGGGGAATCCATTATAAAGTTACTCAGAGTGAAGATCCAGTTGTTGCACTGTGAAACCTGCTCTTTTTTCAGTTGATTACTCCCTCTGGTGGTTTGGGTAGCAGAAGTATAGGCTTGGCAGCATATACCTTCAAGTGAACTTGGGATAAAGAAATAAATACACTGTCTGTGTTTTTAAATTGTGATGGGAGAAATGTTTCATACAATTTGGAAAGGCTGACAGAGCCCACGTGTTGTACTGCAGTAGTTTATAAGAACACTTCTGGGGTAAATCCAGGAGCAGCAGAAGTGCTGGCTACCACTTAGCCCCGCCAAAGTAATTGCCATAGTCATGGGAACATGAGACATTGTTCAGGTGGAGGATAATATTCATATAATTTTTCATCCAGATGTTGCAAGGATTTGCACCTGCAATAGTTGCTTATCTAGCCTCTAGGATGTAGCTTTCTAGACCACCCACAAAGGAGGCTGTTTTGTTTCTTTTTTTGCTGAAAGGATGAATAAGAAACCCTGATTTGTTTTCTCCATGAGACAACCATTTAAATATTAGGGAAGGACACATGCAGAGCATGTCATAAATCATTGAAGAGGAAGCTGCAATGATTTATACTGAGCGGGAGATAAAATAAAGCACAGATCTGCAGCGGCTACGGGTCAGAATGGAGCTGTGAAAACAGTCACAAACCACAGAGGTGGCTCGCTGAGGCTCCCTGACCCGCAGACAAGGCTGGTCAAAGTCATGCAGGAGACCGACTACTGTCTTCAAGACCTTCTCCTTTTAGAAAAAGCACAAAGGACTGGCATTAATTAGCCGAGGTAGCCCCATCACACCTGTTGGCATTAGACATTTTTAATCATTGAGTAATTAAAAAGCTTGAGATTTTAATTATGCCATTGGGTAGAGATCTGCACTCTACATAATTATGTTATTATGTGCCAAATCATAACGGACATAAGCCCAGATAAGCTTTTATTTGCTTGAATAACTAAATTCAAAGATAAGGAAACAGCACGTTGAGCTGTGCAGGTTATTGTGTACACACCCGTTGCCAATTGCTTTTAATCCAAAGAAAGAAAACTCTGCTGTGCATTGTTTTGATTCAATCATTTTGGGCTCCAGGCATCACTCCTGCCAAATAAACCAGCCCGAAGATATTTAAGAGCGAATAAAACAGCCCACAGACAGACAATCCTGCATTTTTGTATTTTATGACAAAAATGCAAAAAGATGCTGTGAATTCTATCCCACTGTTCCCCCTGAGATATGTTTTATCTAAGTCCATTATTCTCTGCTGGTATATGGCAAGTAGAGGAATGAGCTCAATTAGGTGAGGAAATGAGAGGAGAGGAGGAATTTGGACCCCCGTATTTGAAGAGAAAGAAAATGAAACATTGGAGGAAGGTCAAGAGAACATAAGAAAGGAGCAGTGGGGAATGAGAGGACGAGGGAGAGAGAGAGAGAGAGACAGAGAGGATGAGAAAGTGAAACTATGTTGTCATGGAAACTGGCATGGATCTGAAGAGCAAAACAAGAATGTAAATTGGTTTACCCTTAGGGAATGTGATGGCGCTACAGGGAAGAAATAAGCAGGGAGGTGTATTTAAGAGAGGACCTTCCATAACATTATATGCAAATAATAAGATTTCAAACAAAAATAAATGTATATTAGTAATGATGATGACAAAACTATGGCTCTTTAAACGTAGAGGCTTATATTGACTCATCTACATAGTACATTGAGACGGTAGTTGGGAGAATGAGCCCTGATCTCTTTAGGCTGAGCAGTTTCTTGCATTACTAATTAAAACATGTATCAGTTTGGGAGGTGCAGAGGTCAGCGTGTGAGTGAATTACTAATATGGGTAAACAACTTGTGGCTCGGCTGCTGCTGTTTCCCAGGTACGTGAGGTTGACATTTAGTGATGGAAAAGCATGTTAGTCCTTTCACGCTTTTCCTTCAGAAATCTTACAGATGACACGATTCAAGCTAAAATGCTGGGGTTATCGTCTTTAGAAAGCCACCTGTCAGCAGCTGCAAGAAGGCCGTGCAGACCCTTTTGGTAGGGAGCAAAAAAATAAAAACTTTTCTATACCTCCTCATTATTTTCCCTCTCACCTTTGTGCTTTTTCACACTGCCAAAGCCTTTGCCGGCACTTTGCTCGCAAAAATATTCCTCTTTCAGCCGACTGCTGGAATCCCATCATTAGATTTGATTTTAGTCGATGATAGGAATGTTGCCAAGAAACTAATGGTTTCCGTGGTGACAAACATTACCCCTGCCATTGTGTGTAGCAAGGTAGGAAGTCAAGTCCCTCACCTATAATCTCCACCACCGTTTTCAGAGTGGAAACAGAGTAAATCTGAGAACAGCATGTACTCAACCGACAATAGCCTGCAGTCTAACGTGCAACCGTATACAAAAGTATCATACATATCTCAGATTCATATATACATGAAACTATTCTTTATGCAATACACATGTTTTTGCCCAAAATATATATTAAAATTGTATAAGGTATTTTCATGCTGAATTTCACCCATAATATTTGCAGAAAAGACTGTACACCAATGTATGCACACAATACATAACGCCTAAAATACAGGACAAGAAAAAGAGTGACGCAGTAAGTGCATGTAAAATACAGGACTCTGCAGCAGTACTGACAACATTAAACTACATTAAAACAAAATACTATGTAGTCGTCTTGACATTATATCACAGCGTTATCAGTCATAATCGTATATATCTCAAACAGAAAAGCATCAATTTGAGAATGCAGTGAAGCACAAAACAAAGTGCCAATGATACGTCAGTAGCTGACATTGATAAATAGCTTGAATAACTTAATAATCAGCGGCCGTGTTCAGATTAGTTTGTTCAGTCAGTCTGACGGTGCACCAGTCTGTGTGTGCGTTTTTGGTGAGAGAGTTATTGTAATTGGGGAGAAGCGGTTGCCGTGGCGGCTGGTGCAGGCACCGATGCACAGGAGCGGGATCTCAAACAGGTGGTTTCCCAGATGGGCAGAGTCAGCAACAATCATGTTCTCCTCTTGCCCTTACTTTAAACTCATGAAGGTCTTTGATGGAGGGCAGCCAGCAGACACAGAAATGGCAAACTGCTCCGGAAAGGAGGAGGCAGAGCCAGGCCAAGCAGTGTTGGATGCTGAGCAGCTTTTCATTGATACGGATTTGGACAATTTGCTGTGTGACATGTTTAAGCTGCAAGTGTCGAGACAGGAGGAGAATCTTTCAGTCAAACTGGAAATGTTCTCATCTGATCTGAAGGTTTTGATGTGTTGATTCGACTCAACTGTGTACACAAGGTGAGACTGTTGATGCAGGGGGAGATGAGCATCTGGGTTCCTGTGGAAGTAAATCTAATCTCCACAGTCTTGTTTGTGTTATGATCAAGGTTGTTGGCACGCCTAAATACCCATGCGGCCAATTCTCTGCAGTAGAGGGACGACTTTTTTGGATTAGGTCCAGAGAGGAGGTGAATTAAGGTAATGTTTAGTTTGGGGTTCAGTGATTATCACACTGACAGCAGAGTGATTATTAAAACACAAAAAAAAATGATGGTTAAACACAAATGTTCTAACTAAAGCTGGACATTAATTAATGCAATTGAGAAACAAAGTACACACCCAAATAAATCATAACATCAGTTCAGGTAAAGAGGAGAAGATGTAGGAGGATTTCTAACATGATTAGCTCCATGAACGCCCTGCGCTAACTGAGAAAGCTAAAGTGTACTGTCCCCATGATGGAAAAACACCCATGATCCAACAGTCAGGTGAGCAATGTCGAGTTGGGAGAGCATGCAGAGCAGCAACTCCGAAGGGACTTAGTTGATCACTAAGCAGTACTCGCAGCAGTCTAGCACAGGAATTGGGAAAGTATCCAGGTATGGGTGGAAGCCATGTTGATCACATTGTTCTCAAAGAGGCTTGTCTTCTGGTCTATCTGCATAAGTTCTGATCTATCTGCATAAGTTCTGATCTCAGGAGTTGCCTTAGACCCGTATCATTGCTGTCACGTAAACTAAACGCTGCTCTTCTTTCATCCTACTGGTGGTCAGAGTAATCTCCTCCTGCTCAGGTTCTAACATGAAGCTCCACAACACAACAGGAAGTGGGCTCTCTTTTCATTGTGGACCACTAGTGCAGACAGTAGATGGCAGTAGAGCTACTCTGATGAATTTAAATCATGGTCCCGGTCACTGTCCACTGTTCCCTTCCTTTAGTGACAGCCTTGCTTTGCTCAAACACAGATATGACTCATTAAAAAGCAGACGAGGAAAAAACAAGTTAGAAGAATGTTCCTGTTGGGCTCCAGATGGCTTTCAAAAACTGGCAGATTTCTTTCAGGTTTTGCATAAAATGCCATTTGGGTGCTGTGTTGGCATAGCATTCCTAATCCTCTGCAACACACTCCAACAGCACAGAACTTGTTTAGTCCTGGGGTTAATGCACAAACGTATCTTCTGCGGATAAAACTAATTGCTAGTCCACAAATTAAGGCGTGAAAGTGAAAGTAAAGCAAAAAAGTACTACTGTATAAACAGTATTCTGTTCTCTAATTTCCCTTGTGGAAAAGAAAGGTCTGTTTAATGATAGACAGCGGATAGCTTCTTTGTTTTTTAGAATAACTAATAACACCAATACATAATGTTTTCAATAAATCAGGCTAATCCTATACTCTACATGTAGGAAGCCTACAAATCAAAATATCTTCGCACGATGACGTGCAACATCCGACCGGTTGCAACTGTGTGTATTTGTGGGTAATGGGTGACACAGAGCAGGCCATGCCTATGAAGTTTTATGGGGCCACATGAGGTGAGGTCCTGCACTATTTGTGAATTGAAAGCTTGACCTTAAAGAGGTTATGGGGACTGGAGGTGTTGCTGTGACCTCTTGTGGAGCTCTGAAAGCCTGGCCTGGCACGCTCAGGTCTCCAACAAACACAGTGAGCGTAGACGTTCATATGGCAGCGTCTCCCTTTGAAACACTGAGAGCTCGAAACAATCTGGATCCTATTAAACCCTTTTGTCTCTCTCCCATTCTCCCCTCCTGGTTGCGCTGTCTGTTTTTACTTTGTGTTATTCATATTCATTCCATTACGACCCTCCTCCCCTCCGTCTTTTCGGCATCCCATAATGCATTTCGTTGAGACTGCTGGACAGATGTTTTCGCATTGCTGAAGCATGTGAAATCTGGGTACAGAAATATTAAACAAACTTGGATATTGAGATTTATTTTATACTCTAAAACAGATAGTTTAAAAAAGAAAAGAAAGAGACAACCATCTCATTCTATTGATCCCCGTAGAAATCCTTTCCCCAACCCACATGACAGAGCAGCTGGCTGAGAGTGGCCTCATCTGGAACTGCCATCAGTCGCTTGTTAAATGCAGTGTGCGAGTGGAGCGGGAACTCGGCAGCATGCGGTCCCAGCCAATCCACAACCAGACACTGGGAACTGTGCACACAGGCTGCAGGTCACAGAGCAGTTTGTTTAGTGTGTTTGTGTGTGTGTGGTTGCATGTGGGCTACATCCCTATATGCCGGACCAGGCTGTGATATAGAATCCGTGCTCCCCCCCCCCCCCCCACTCCCTTTAGAATCCTGTCTAGGTAATTGATCCCAGACTGGACATTCGAGTTGCCAGCAGCGATTCATATCGTTTTTATCTTTTAGACAAGCCTTCTACAGCTTCCAGATGGGGAACGCACTCCGGGGTTCAAGTTTGTTTTTGAAAAAAAAAAAAGTGTAATGCTTTAATGTCTTTACCTTACAGAAACCCTGCAGCACGAGGAGAAACCTACTTGAGTGTTATGCAGCTGGTCACAGGATTTGTGTAACTCATTGGCCATGTAGATAGTTTGTTTATCTTTGTTGGTGTTTGTTTACGTGGCTACTACTGTATGTGTGAATGGAAGCATGCCGGTGACAGTGTCAGTGGTTTTGGAAAAGGTATGAACTTGTGAAACGGCCCCTGAGTACAGCTTTATGTTATCGTGTGTGGAAACTCCAGGAGCCGAGGAAATTATTTACACAACATCCACATATATTCTTTTATATTCCATCTTTAGGGCGAATTAAACATGTAAAGTAAGATTTTGCTTGATCTGAAAATTGTTCTGCACACACCCATTCCTCCAGCGTGCATGTCTGTGCTGACAGTACTGCAGAAGAAACAAAAAACGTAACGCCACCATTCTAAATGAAACTTTTCAAACAACTTTGTAATCCACTCTGGGAAACAATGACATTCTCCAGTCAAAGTTCAGTTTTTCAAAATGAAAGTCGTAAATACCAATAGTTTATGTTAAGTCTCTCTCTTCTCATAATATTCATAGGGTCCAAATAATGAGAGGAGGAACAAAATTACTGCCCACTCTACACTCACCTTTCCCACCCAAAAAGCTCTCGTGACCTCCTTCATATAAATGGCAGAAACCACGTCGGAATGAGCAAGTATCCATTTTAGGAGCTTGTAAAGTAGCTGAAGGGAACAGCAAGACGGGAGGAATTGATGGTGGGTTTTAACCTTTGTCTTACGTGGAAACATCTGTCACATGTTACATTGAGGTGTCTGAGATTACAAGGAACTGTCCAGCAGAGTCATAAATACAGATGAATGACAAGCATATTGTTCATTAAACAGCTTTTCTTTTATAATAACTTTTTGCAATGCAAACATGACTCAAATCATATTCATTTTCATTGGCCTGTAAAGACCTTTACTTTGAGCCAAATGTCATTGTATTACTAGTCTTGAGTAAAAGTAACAGTGAAACTCAGAGGGACACTATTTATTAAGAATATTGGTAAAATGTACAAATACTCTTTTACACATGCATCTTTGCCATAACCTTATATCTAAAAAACTTTGGACTCGTCCGGACCAGCATGGATGTGTAGCGAGTCTGCACAAGTGTGACGTTGTTTATGCGGAAGTGTTTTAAATTGTAAAGTTTTAAGGAAAACCTCAGGTTTTTTTTTTTTTTATTCTCCGTTCACTGAAAAAAAATACGTTTTCTTCAGGTATTCAAACAAACAGAGGGTGAGTGATTGATACAGAACTGATCATTTTGTGGGTGAAGTATTCCTTTAAAATGTCACCAACCTAAAACTCCACCACTGTGCGGAGACAATATGAAAATAATTTTGTTTCTACATTAGTCATCAGTTAGAAATGAAATCAATGAAAGACAATCTGCTGTTGTCCTTGCTGCTGGCAAGAGTTCTTAAAAACATGGCGTGGAGGTTAATCCTGCTTTCACTCATTTAAAGTGACTATGAAGCTTGACTGGTAAAGATCCATTTCTTCTGTTCCCTTGTTGCAAAAAAAAAAGAGGGATTTTATTAGTTTTTCTTCCCAGCAACAGAATCAGCTGCATTTCATGAATATGTCAGCGCGAAAGCTGATCACCATGTTGTAGTGGTTCAGACTTAGTGGGGTAATAGGCTACACATACACATTAGCAGCTGAGCAAGTAAATGTTGGGAGTTGTGAACTGAGCTGAGATCATAGTTGGTTCCATTAAGTCACTATGGATTATAGATGTATTTCCTTTCAGGCTTCAGCACTTTTTAGCCTGAAGACACGTTGTTGGGTCCACAAATTCCCATGAAGCCATAATTATTGTTATAACTTGTGAAATTGGGAATTTGAGCGTGATGGCCTGCTTATTCTATTCAAGAAAATGATCGAAGCTCTTAGTGATTTTAATGATATTTTATTGCATTTTGAACCTTCTTTTTTTAATTTATAAAACATAAAAATAAACATCACAGAACCTAATGCAATCTGCATATTAAGCGAGCTCACATGAGACCCTGACCAAGCCTGAGAAACTCTATCGTGTAAGGACTATCAGATTTCTGCCAGTCTCCACTCAGCGAGCGACGTGCCAGCCAGCATGCTGCACGTTCACACCCCCGCTCGCACAAATTAGTGGTGTGCTTGTAAATTACACACAGAATCTTTTTTTTTTTTTTCTCCCCCAAAAAACTAAGGAGTTAAACCATGTTTGACAACTCCATTACACCAGTGGAAACTAAATAGTAATTTCACTGTCATGTTTGAAGCATTTTTGAAGCTAATTTTTGGTTTTAGGGAAACGTCTCAACATTTAAATTGTCGACATGCCACAGTGTTGGCTTCTGTTGAGGGAGTCTGATTTACTGTCGTTCATTACACATCTGGTGATAAATTGGATAATAATACAAAATGTTCCCCAAATGCTGGAGCAGAAACACTTTGAACAAGAGAACGAGGTCACAGCGACGGTGAAGATGTCATCCGACACTGAAGCGAAAAAGAAGTCAGCCTCTTCCTAAAGTTATTCAAACACCTGGGTTTCTGCATGTTTTAGTCCATTTACCACACATCTCATGACACAAGTCATTTTTTAAAGCATAATGTAGTTTTAGGCTTTTGAACTGTGTTTCACCAACTTCCGGGTATTCCCATTAGTTCCATTCCTTTTTGAACATTGTGAAAATCTATATGCAAAGGCTTTAAACTTTGATTTAATCATCACAGTAAACATTGTTGTCACATTGATGGACGACATTGTCATCACTTTTGCAAAAAAATACCAAACAAATATGATGTTCACTGTAATGGAGGATCATATTGCATTTATTTAGCAGATACTAAAGAATATAGCGAGCAACATTCAATTCTCAGTCGTGTCAATGGAGTCATTCTATAAGACTGTGTTGTGTGTCATTAAGTATGGAAACGATTGGCTGGAGAAATAAATGTTTTGGAAAACAAAAGATCTCAAATATGCTGTTTTGAAAAATGGTCAGCAGTTACATATAGCCTTTAAAATCACAGTGTGAAAATGATCAACAGATAACTTTATAAGAAGATTAACAGTCACATAAAGACTCAATGAGGTTACTAAATGCAGCAACGTACATATAACATGTAAATGATTGAGCTTTTGAGGTGTATTTGTTTTACGTTTTGGACAATCAGGCTAGCTGTTTCCCCCTGTTTCCACTAGTTATGCTAAACTAAGCTAACCAGTAGTTTAAATATATAAAAAATATATTCCTTTAAATCATGCAACAACACCGGTATGGTCCTTTAAATGATTGCCATGACCACCAGTCTTAAGACTACTCCCTGTCAAGCCTCATTTAACATATAAAAGACAGAATAAGTAAAAAAAAACAAAAAAAAAAACTGAAAGGTAATTATCTAAATCACACAATCATCTGATTCTGATCATATGATCTTGCGAACATGCACAGGCATTTGGTTTCTGAACAGTTTTTGGAACTTTTTCACAGAAAATCACAATAGTTATAGAACATGCTCAAAGGTCGTAAAGATCGAGAGGAATATGTTTCAATTTGTTATGTTGTCCGTTTTGTCAAAATAAACATTTCATTGTAGAAACGTCGCAGCAGAACATGCTGCAGTCACCGCCTTCTGTATGGCCATGTAGGCCAAATGAAATGCTCATTGAGAAAACCACTGTGTCAACCTCGCGCTCCCGATCTGATATGACGACATTCTGACTGAATGAATGAACGAGAGAAAGTGGAGCCAAAAAAAGACTAAAGCGCTGGATTATTGCTGGTTCTCCTTGATCTCTGCTCTCAGCTGCCATCGGAGCCTCTGGAAAACAAAGAGGCCTATGACAGACCACCTGCTCAGAGAGGATTGTGGGTACGAGCTACTGTACACTAAACAGCTGAACCAGGAGCAGTATGAGGGTCCCGTGGGGAGAGAGGCCAGAGAAGGAGGGCGGTGTTGGAGGGGGTTGGGGGGTTGGGTGGGGTAGGCTGGTCCAGACGAGGTGGTCTTGTGAAAATGGTTGCAGAGGTTGTGGCTGCATGTGGCATATCTGCTCCCCAGATCCTGATGGACAGTGGTCAAGTCTGCGCTCAGTACATAAATACTCCACGCTACATTAGCCGCCAAAGCCTTTCCACATGTTGTTTGCAGAAGGCCTCCATGGTGCTTAAACCCCAATCCCCATCTGGCTCTTTCCAGGTCAATTCGTCCAGGACTTCACACACGTTCCCTGACATGGACCTGCTTTCTGCTTCACAAGAGGGGAGAGTGCCAGGCCCTCTGTAGTCCTATGGTTTACATACCCAACCGGGCATGTCGCAAGCGCCACTCAGACCAGCACACTGTAAAAAATGACCACAGCCTGACCCTGTTTAGCGTTACACTGCGTCTTGACATTGAATCCTTCTGAAGCCAAAATAAAACTTCTGTCAGCAGAGTAAGACAACTCCTGTTCAATCCAATGTGTGTTCTGTTGTTACAGAACTCTGTGAGTGTAAACATCTTAAAACATGGCAGAGTAAGAGGTTCTTTCCACTAGTCTCAAGAGAACCACACTTGAGTCAAGTAAATCGTTTACACAAGTGGATTTTAACTGTGAACAAGTTCAATAATCTAACCCTGATGACAGATGTTTATTCTTGTTTTGAGAAAAAAAAACAAGATGTCACACCTAAATATTAAACCAAAGGACTTGCTGTGCTGTAAATTGTGTGCAGTGGAAGTGATCGTCAAATGCACTCTAGTTTGGCTGTCGGAGCACATTTATCTACAGGCCTTTGAAAGCCAGTTGAGCTCATCCATTCAAAACTAGAACATGTCTTCTCAGTTATTACAAAGCATTTTATCCTGACAATAGGTCATTATTGAGCTTTAGGTGTGCTAGTAGATGGATTTATTTTTATCCTTTGGACAGAGCCATCTGCTTGCCCCGGTTTACCGTCTTTATGCTAAGCTAAGCAAACCAGACAAGTTTAGTAGTAGTATTTTCTCATCAAACTCTCGAGAAGAAAGGTATTTGACTTATTTCCCAAAATAGTCAACGATTGCTTTAAGCACATGGATGTGTGATGCTCTACTTTTTGATGATTGTTTTTTAACACAAATCACTTGATTGTAATGCTTTGAGCACCCCACTGACCTATTATGTCACTAATTCTAGTCCCACACTTGACATTTGTGCACAGCTGCAGGACTGCAGAGGTTATCTGTGGCTTCTCTGTAAAACAATATGTTGTGCCTGTGTACTCCTGGGGCTCAGTGGAGGAGAGAGGCCCCTTCCTGCTTCCCTTGTCCCAAGGCCAGTCAGCTGTGGCTGTGCTCTGTTCTGTGATTCAGGTAGAGGCCCAACAGGGAGCCTTCTGCAGGGGAGGCCAGCGTGGCGAGGGCTGAGGCTCTGAGATGAGTGAGCCAGGAGGGAAATGGGGGTCATGGGCCCTGTGCTTTACGAGCACAAGCCCCTGCTCGGCCTTGCTTACCTCCGCTCTGCCCGCCTGGTAGATAAATGATGATGGAGCAGAAATATACGGGGGGCTGGCTAATATATGTTACCCTGTCTTCCAATATAGTACAACAGCCTCACAATGTGTGGTCCCTTACACAACTGTCAACTGAAGAAAAAGCAGAGAGGAGGAGGATGAGGAGGAAACCTCACAGCTGGAGCCAGCATGAGATGTGTGAGGACAGCGGGGCAGAGGACAGCCACACTTACAAATACGAGTGAGTAAACAGTGTTGGACGCTGGACAACTGTGATAAGACCTGCGTTACTAAAATAAACACAGTGGCTGTACAGCACTGTGAATCTCTATCTCATTAGATGATAAGTGGAAACACACATCCTCACTGTGAGCCAAGACTATTTTTCTCATCCACAGATTGAATCATCTGCTGTTAAGCTTCAGCAACACATTCCAATACAGGTGGTCCTCTGAAATGAGAGGTTAGCTTTGCTTTCAACAATGCCAGGGGTAATGACTGATCTAATCACAGGGCGCGCTCACACAACCCACCTGTTTTGCCAGCTTTGCTCTCACATAAAGTGCAGTGTTGCCAAGCGCTCACAGTCGGGGCGGGTGGCACATGTTGGGGTGGCAGTAATATGTTATCCAGATCCCTATATAGTCCCAGCTATATCTTGGTCTGATTCTGCTCTCTCATCTGCTGCCAAGAACAAAACAAAGCTGCTCGAGCTTGGCCTGGCCGGATCCACTCAATGGGGCGCTGCACCTGAGAGCTTTTACAGGGGCCAGATAAGATGCAATCCGTGTTCCTAACCCCCCCCCCACCCCCAACAAACAAGGTCAACCAACACCGGCCACCATCCAAAACATTTAGTTTTTCAACGACTCACATTTTCCAGTCGCCTGATCTTCCTTCCCAATTTCTTTTTTTTTTTTCTTTTTTTAAAGTTTCAAGGAGCCAGGCAACAAATCAGGCAGGCAGCCAGCAGATGTGGCAGGCCCTTGTGTGCAGGACTGCAGCACTTAGAAAGGATGTGCTTCACCAGTGAAGAATTTGGTCAGCTCTTCGTCCAACAGAACAGGACTTACTGGTCCCATTAATGGCAAATCACACTAATTGTCTCTGTTATAGCTTGGACATTATAGCCTGGTGTAGCAGCTGCAAGACGGGATATTGTCATGGTTGTGTCAGCGGCCTAGCCACAATGCACACGGGCTCACATTTTTACGATGCACAAAATTAATTTATTATTTCGAGGATAATTGTATTGCTTGTGTAAGTCCTAGTTCAGGTCAGATACAATAAAGCTAAAGCGTTTCTAATGGGCTTCTGGAGGGCTGCGATGCATAATGCTGCCCTTCACGGTCAATAACGTGCATTGCGAGCCATGCCTATTATATACCCTGGGGTACCGGCCAGTGGAGTGCAAATAACTTAAAACTGCCTTCCAACTAGTTGATAGTTCTTTCCAAAAGAAAACACCAAGTTTAAAGTCTCCCAAATGTATTACCTCCCAATGAACTTGTTCTCTTTCTTTTCTGTATTTTCTGCAGGAAAACAAGCTGCACACTGTTTGGACAACCACACTGGTATAAACCACTCTTAACAGTCTCCGGACTTCCCCTCTTCCATGCCTTTCACTCTTCTTGCTGCTCATTTGCAACATTCTGGTCGTTCGTACATAATCTTCAGGTCAATATTTTACATTTCAATATATATGTCTTGGCAATTTTATCAGGAACATCATTGTGCAATGGGTTTACTAGCTTGTCAGCATTCACACCTTTAAATTTCATCTTCCAGTCCTCTCTTCCCTCAGACACCATGTTGTTTTATATTGCATTTTATTGCATCTGTCTGTCTTCCAACAGCCTTCTAAATATAGTCCTGCTTTCCCCACCAAAAAAAGAGCTGAACGCTAAGTCCTTACTAATTAGAGCCTCCTTCTCAGTCTGGGGCTGTCTCCAGTAAGAGCAGGTTTATGGGCTGCATGCGGGGCAGCACTGCCTTTTCTGTTGCAGCAAACAGGCCCAAACATCAGCCTGAGGCTCTGAGGAACAGAGTTAATACTGGTGGCTGCTGCCTGGCACCACTAATGATGCTCACTGTTTGTCTCCTCCTTAATCTAGTCCAAACAGAGTCTCTTTGCGAGATACTTGCGCGAGTGTCCTACTTCAACATTTAAGCACACAGCAGTTAAGGAACTTTATATCCATACATAAATAATGCAAAAACCCAATGATGACTGAGTGTCTATGTGCATTGCTTCCATCATCCACACGTGTCTACGCTTGGAAAAGGCACAATGCCGGGCTGAGTCCTGAGAATGTGAATCAGCTGTGATTTTATTAAGGCTGCATGCCTCTCATAGGGTAAATAATAATGCGAGGGAGGCTCCGCGCCGATTTCCCGCCCTCGCCGGGCCCTGGTTTTTCATTTCTCTGAAGTAATGGGATTTCTAAAAAGGCTATCTCCACCGGTTTATTCAATAATATATGAAGCGACGACACCATCGTGACACCCTACACCTTTCAGAGTCAGGTCTAGCCAGTAGCACAGTCATGAGTGGCAGAGCTGGAGAGACAGGCAAAATGGAGCAACACTGGGGAGGTGGACGCACCGATGAATAATTTAAAGTGAATCCAGTGTAGTATGAAAGAATTCTCTCTGTCAGTCCTTCAGCCTCGCTCAGTCACTCTCAGCGTGTAGAGCAGTGTGGACTGGAGAGGAGACACGCGTGCACCTCTGCGATAGGCTTTAAATAATAGCCTCCTGACTTCACGTTTCCAGTTGAAGCTTCGTGGCACAACAGGGAGTCTGAGGATGATCCCTTATTTCGGCTTGCTCCTCTGCTGGCTGGCTCTTCCTCTACCAGGTAAAAGATCATTGTACTTCAGCTTTCCTTAACAACGAAGATGTCGAGTTGGAGACAAGTTGAGGCGAGTTCCTCTTTATCACAAACTGCTGCCATTATTATGTCAAATTGCTAAGCGCAGCCAGAGGGTGGGAAACAAAATTTGATCCATCAAATAGGCCAGAGGCAGAAAGATTGCGAGTGCATTTAATTATGTGTTGCTCATCCTCAGGAGCTGACGCAGTCCGTTCCCAACGAACTGTGAGGTCTTGTAAAAGTTTTCTGAAGACGCTTACGAATAAACATCTGCCAATACTGAGCTTGTTGGTGCTGTTTTTGTCGTTGCGTGGAAAACAACACAAGAGCTCTTCTCTCCTTACAGTGAGAGTAACTGACTCCGGCTGTCTTGTGTTACAGGTCTGGAGATACTCGACCCAGAGGAGGTGGAATACATTCGCTCCAACGCCACAGCGACAGTGGGAGGCTCAGTCACCTTGGACTGTGGTTCCACTATGCCCACCATCTTCATCTGGGGCTTCACCAAACCAGGAACTGATAATAATGTAGCGGTGGCTTACAACTACGGGCAAGGCCCAAAGCTCCAGTCCCAGTCCAGCCGCTTAGGCCACATGCAGGTGCCCGTCAACACCTCTGCTTTAGTCATAGAGGAGCTTCAGAGAGATGCAGAGGGGATGTACACCTGTCAGGCGTTGTATGATACAGACAACGGGGCCAAGATAACTTTCTACTTCACCCGGCTGGATGTGGAGGATGACTGATAGTAACTCTCTGTACACATCGGTCGCATCATTTCAGAAGTGTGCTGCAATAATGTCTACTTTTAAGCTTCATGACCACAGTGTCTATCTCCAAATCTTCCGCATTAAAATTTGGGTTCATCAAATAAAAATAAAAAAATATTCTCAAACTTATCTCTAGTGGCATCATGCAGCCATGGCCTTATTTGCCCAGGATTTCAGATATCTGTCTGCCCTCCACCACAATTCAGTGGATGTGAATGGAATTTCACCTCAAAATGTGATTGCTCATCAATTCGAAGTTCTTGCTTGGGTGCAGACTTTTGAAAAGTAACCGACAAATAAGTGCAGCTGAGGGAGTAACGATTAGCCAATCAGCGGCAGTGATGGGACTGACGCCGTTGACAAGCAGTTGTCAAGCAGTTGTCAAGCGGTGTGCTGGAACCAAGGAGTAATAATAACAATAATGTAGACCCCAACAGACGACATTGACGCTGCTATTGAGTCTGTTTTAAATTGATTAACAGTACCAAACAACACTCTGTGTTGATGTCTGGAACCATTCGTTATACTCCTCTGTCTTACTGCTACGCGATGCCGGGTTGAGACTCTGGCACAGCTTCTTTTTTCGTGGCGTCTTTGTTGGCGTATCATGGTCCCTCTGCTCGAGCCTTCCTCATTTGTACCCCTAACGTTAAGCTCCGACTGCCACCTCTTCAAATTTTTACAAGTAAATCCTCCCGGAGTAGAAGCCAGGTCTATATGGGAGAATTACCCCCACCATCTATGAATCGTTCACTCAATGGCCTTTCTTGCGTGTTTTGGGCTGCTGAATAATAGTTTTGAATTTTATATGACCCCCTTGGTGAACAAATTAAATTTACATATACGGCATGTCTTCTCAATATCCGCCTACATCGTAGGCTAGTTCTGTTTTTGTAAACTTCCTCTGAGAACCCGCTTTGCTTGACTCATACGACACCGGCACAAAGTATATTGTCATGGCAACACATCGCCTGTCGGCTTAAAAGGTCATTATATTTAGACAGATACGTTGATCTCTGGTGATTGGTTAGCGGAAATAACCCCCGCGGTAATAGATTAGTGTGGAGGAAGTGTCAGACTAATAATGGGAACAGAGTGAAACGAGTTGACAGTTCTGTCTATCAGGCAAGGGAAGTACCAACCAGTTCTGATATAAGTGATGCTATTGAAGCGTCTATGTTGAGCTCTTAAGGATCCGCCATTGTTAAGAAATTTGACTGCTTTTACAACCAGAGGAGTCGCCCCCAGATGGCCATTAGAATGAATGCATGTTTAAGGCAGCATTGGCTTCACTTTTCAGAACCGGAGGTACGAAAGATGGGATTGTTTAACAAGAAAAACAAAACGTATATATAGTTGCATTATTGGAAGTATATGATCCAGCATTTTTGTACCTTGACCTATACAAGGTACTAATAAACTGAATATTTCAGCCTCTGCTGCACTGACTTTGATCATTCCCCTTTTGAAATCTGTTTCTTATGCTTTCAGAAAATGTTATTGCGAGTCCAACGTAAAATACGTCTTAATGTGTCTTGAGAAAACAACGTTCTTGTTGCTCTGGATAATCCACAGACCTCGCAGTCTGCAATTTCATCAGTAGTAGTATCGAAGAAATAGTCCCTAAAAAAAAGAATCACCTTGTTTTCCGTCGATTATCCGGACCAACGTTGTGTGAGACTCTTCCTGGAGCGATACTTTGCTGTGCATTTTTATGTAAGCATCGCAACTCAAATTCTACTCACCTCCATTGTATTAGGATGGAGGCAGAAATCTCAGAAACTCAAAACCTGGGCAAATAAACACAAAAGCAGCTGCCTAAATACCACAAGACTAAAGTGAGAAAATGTGTTTTTTTTCATCATTTGGATGAACAGACTGTTTAGCACTGTATAACTTTGATCAATGAAAGCTATTGTCTCCTGCAGTCTTGGTAGCCATATAAACTTACAAAGCGTGACACCATGTAGACCTGAGGTTGCGGTTTCCATTTCAAATACCTAACCAGTCCTGTATTGTGCTCCTTATTAATACCATCTGGATAGCAGGTTCATTAGACAAGACTATTTAGGGCACGAGCACCGACGTAGTCGGAGCGAAGGACTTATTGTTCTTCTAATGTTATTTTTTTTATTATCGTATGTCTTTCAGCTTGGGATACTGAACTTCTCTTGAAATTTGGCCATACGCAGGGTTTCAGAAATACAGAGGTCCAAACACTGAGAGTAGTAGGGGGTTGAGACCTTCTGCAGACTATTCATGTGGTTTCCCTTCTCTAAATATATATTTTTAAAAATGTTTGGAGAGCTAAAATTAGCTCACAATAGTTTAAAGCCATGTCAGTAGGCATTAGTATAAATGACGTGAAAAGCAGTAAATGATGAGAATCAGGTCGGATGTTGTAATGAATGATCTAAAGTACATTCTGAAAATGCAAAAGAGGCTAAAACTGTTTACAAAACATCTGCGAATGAAAGCTCACTGTTTGATTTAAGTGTTCGAGTAACAGCAAATTGACCCCACTTTTCTCTGTCAGCCTCTGTTCTCACAGCACGTCCTTTTCTTTTTGATTCCTCACTTGTCTGCCTTGCCAACATGTATAACTATATTACTTTCAGACCCTCCAGCAGAAACAGTTGGTTTAGAGACCTGCATTTACTTCGACAGTCTGTTATGTTACAAACACTAGAGCACATTCACACACATTACGTTTTTAGTCGTTTTTTTATCTTCACAGGCTTACATCTAAAATAGTATTCAGAGATACGCTCAAAACATTTAAGGTTTAAGCCCCTGCAAAATGACCTGATGCCGTCACTGCGCCACGCATGAAATATCATCTAACCCGTGGACGCAGTGTCTGATGGTCAAGCAAGTGCAAGGTCGCGTACCCAGCGTTCAGCAAGTACCCTCGATGTGCACAGAGGTGTGAGGGCCCGACAGATGCTGCTTGCAGCTTTAATTTCCGTTTGTTCTTCTTGAAATACATTGGTCATTACAGTTTCTGCTTTATTATTATTACAATTACCACCCCACTGTGTTGTTTTTCTTTCTTTAAGTGCATTCGACTGCGCTCGTTATTTCACGACTGTGTGATGTCACTGTCAACAGAGCGAGAGGCTGTGGCACATCCACAGCAGACTGACACATCTCAACATTTTAAAGCACACCGCTCGAGGCTGCGAACTGTCATTCCTAAATAACTTCCGGGGGACATTTTAGCTCCTTTGAACCGTTAGATACCTTGACAGAAATCCTTACACATAAAACAAATGTTCTCTTAAATAATTCAGCCATATAAAATAAACACATCATTACTTAGATCTGCGCACAGACATCTTAGAGTGCTTGGTGAATACAAATTGCGACACGGCTGATTTGTTTTTCAGCGAGCGGGTTTTTCTGAATCTCTCCTGACACACGAATACCGTTGATATTATTTTGAAAGTTGGGTCAGGTCAACAGGTCAAACCTGCTTGTCAGCAATAGGCTCATTATTGATCCAAAACAGTATAATTATACGTTGAGAAGTCTGTTGACAGGGAGAAAATGGGAGCAGATGAATGGATGCAGCTGGGATAAAGATGAGACCGTGTTTCCCTGATTATGTCCAACAGGTGCAGTCTACAAATGTTACAGTTACACTGCGGCATTTGCATGCATCAAGACTCGAGCCGGATAACGAATAAATAGCGGATATGGCGGTAACGTATAGATCATTAGTCTTATGCTGCATAATGAGCTCATCACTTGCAGAGATCCGCTGGAATGCCGTTGGAGTTCATCCAACCACAACATGCTTCACTTGAGGTTTGTGACATCTCGAGGATGAAACCGCCCGGGGCTGAATAAAGCAACTTAACAACACACTGCCCGATTCATAGGAATTGCATTCATTCAGGGCGTGCTGGAGAGGGGAGCGAGAGGAAGAATGGTGGGCGGAGGGGAGAGGGACTGGCGTTAACAGGTCGGCTCTGCAGCAAGGGGCAGAAAATTCCAGGGCAGACAATGAGCTTTCTTGTTCCCATGGGCTCCTTAATGAAGGGTTGTAGCTGCGTGGGTAGAGGGTGCAGGCCAGGGCTGAGGCAGAGTGCCGACTGATAGACGTGGGAGATGGAGGAGCAGCTCATTTAGAGACAACCCTGCCCTTATCTTCTCCTCATCAGCCCAGCCTGCATCTGTCAGCATCCCCTTGTCCCTCCCCGGACCATTTCTCTTTCCTTTCCAGCTTCATTTCCTTCCCATTGTTTTGTTCCTTTTTTTCTCCCTAATGGCAGCAAGAGAATCAGAATGGACTCTCGATTGAACTGCTGCGTGGAAGTAAAATAAAAGAAGAATGGGATCTTAAAGAGACTGTGCAGAGAATGGCCGGTTCTTCCCATCACTCTGGGTCGTGAGTCACTTTTAGTTTTGGATCCACACCTCAAAAACTAAATCAAATCAGTGCACATGTGAAACACTTTGCCGTTTCAAGGCTGAGATACTCCTGGGAAAGAACTGAGTTTAAGCCAAGTCAAGGGAATGAATGCCGCCAGCCTCCATCGAAGCTAAAAATAACAGCCGGAAGAGGCTATGCCACGCCTCAGCAGCAGGCGAGTAAATCCGGGTGCCAGGAATATCCCGTATACCATCAGGGGGAGGAGAGATGCCAGGCGAGCCAGGGCCTGAGGACTGGCAGCCAACTCTGGCACAAACACAGGCAGACAGGCACCAGGCATGGAAAGCCTGCACCGCAGTCATCCTCCGTGAAGCAGGGCCAGCCCCGTCATCTGCCCGCTGCAATCCTATCAACTCCAATCAGCCGGCACATCATGGAGATTATTTTAAAACCAATGGAGGGTGTAAGCCTTCAGAAAAATGGGTTTGGCTAAGGCAGGGCGAAACATGAGATGAGTATATTACAACTTGTTTCACGAATGAGTTATCTGCTGTATTTTCACACATCAGGAGCGTCACACAACACGACTTTTTGAGTAATTCCGATGACAGAATTACTCAACTCATCCTCCGTCTGTTCCGAATATACCACTGCCCATTTTCTTTTTTACGGCCAAATATTAAAGCTACACCAGACAACTTCGCATTTTAGTAGCTCCAACTGGCAATTCAACCTTCAGTTCCCAGAAATCATGGAATGTAACGTCATTAAACTGGGACAGATGGCCAACCGTCCCAATTTGAGATTACTTACAGGGCCCCAAATCACAATGTATTTTGTCACTTAGACCCTGCAGATGCTCTTTGATTCGTTTATATTGCTTGAACAAAAATCCATAAAACCCTTTTGTCTTTCCATAAACAATTCCCCTTAATTACTGCTCTTCCCTATTAACTTTTAATAATCAACAGATTTCAATGTTCACTTATTAGGGCAACTTCTTTGTCGATACAATGAAATGACAATCTGCTTTGTCAGGGTTCAGTGAAAAAACATGGTTGCCACATGAATGCCACATTGATGAGAGAGAATAATGTTTTCTCTGGATGCAGCATTTGCTGCCATCTTTCTCACAGTTTGTGTTTACATTTTTTCTGTGGCTGGAGATTTGGACCCGATACCAGAATATCACCTGGTCAGATAAACTTCCCCTGTCACCACAAAATTGAAAAAGGATGGGAAAGTATCATGTTACTGGGAGCAGAGGAGTTTTAACATACCAAGTTTTGCGTGAGAGGGTTGCTCACACTTAGCAATTCGGTTTTAATGCAACTTCCCCACTTCTCCAACAGATTGGGGCCAGTAGGTCATCAGTGCTCTCGAAGCAACAGTGCATTTTGCGTTAAGTGATGAGCTATCAAGTCTTCACTGAAGCAAAGAGCAGCAGCCCTTAATCTGAACAGTGAAGGGAGTGTTCACCCCATTCAGGGGTCACTGCAGTGGAACAGCCCATCAGAGAGCCACATCAAAG
The DNA here is from genome assembly GCA_016806645.1 of Ophiodon elongatus. NCBI lineage: Eukaryota > Metazoa > Chordata > Actinopteri > Perciformes > Hexagrammidae > Ophiodon > Ophiodon elongatus. Next base: position 2,032,905 of record JACSYO010001502.1, read on the forward strand.
GCCTGACAGAAATATCGATGGGTTTGGACCGAGGTCGGGAATTTCACTACAGCAATCATTCAATGGGCGCCGCACATGAAGGAGGGGAGGGAAAGACATTGAAAACAGTTTGTCGTTTACTCTTCCATATCTTCTCTTTATATTATTACAAAACTTTACACGGACAATTGCTAATCTCCACACTTGAGCGGAACACAGAGGGACAAAACAACGACAAAAAAGTATTTCTCATCCAAAAGGCATAAATAATATAAAAGACAAACTTCTTTTACTTTAAAACAGTTACATTCATATGAAATAATATTTCACTACTACAAAAAATAAATAAGTCGTCTCAAGAGTTTGTGATCTTTTGTGAGAGTCTTCCCCCCCAGTGGGATATCGTTTCTGTCTTTGAGCAACTTTTCCTTTGCTCTTCGCGTTCCCCTCCATCTGGCCTTGCTCTCAGTCTCTTGTAGTCGCTCTCTTTTCACACTGTGTTCGTCTCCGTCCATGGAACATTTAGTGTCCTCGTCACCGTAACACGCAGCGTCTGTGACTCGCCCATCGCTGGTCCTCTTCCTCTGTGACATTCCTGCCACTGTCTCTCGTCCAGTCTTCTCTGTGTGGTTTCTCAAAAAGCCCTCCACGCTGCAGGAGAGTGTGTGGGCTGTGTTCAGACCTCCTGTGGGCCGGGCTGGATCAGCTCGCCTGCCAGGCTGCTGCTGGAGATCCACCCAGGCTTTTCGTCACAGTCCAAGTCTGGCAGGCCAAGACTCTCCCAGCACACCACAGGCCCCTCCATGTCCATGCACTCCAGCTCCTCCTCAGCTGCACACACAGAGAGGGGGAGAGAGACAGAGAGAGAGACAGAGAGCGGGGGAGAGACACAGAGAGAGAGAGAGAGACAGAGAGACACAGACAGACAGACAGACAGACAGAGAGAGAGAGAGAGAGAGAGAGTCTTTGGTTTATACTTCATATTAAAAAAGACAAGAACAGATTCTGGAGAGGCCCACAGTGTAATTTGTGGCGATGCTGCATAGTTTGTCTGCATACAACATGAGGATTGGTAATGGCACAAAAAATTACGAGTAAAGCATGAAGAAGAACAACTTTCAGTGCGATTTTATAAAAGTGTTGAATCATGACGGTCTAAGTGTTCCACTGAACTCGTTTTTTTTAGCTATAGCGTAAACTAAAAACAAAAAAAACAAAAAAACTAACTTTATTAGAATTGTCATACGTGACCTTTGTCTTCTGCATTCAAACCCATCATAATCATTTCGGTGCAGTGGGCTGTTAAAGAGCACCTAGAGACACTTAGCGCCCACTGAGCTCAGCCAACTCTTAAAGCTACGGTACAGTAGAAATTAAGCTAGAGCCTGGAGCAGATTAGCTTAGTTTAGCACAGAGACAGGGGAAAACAGCTAGCCTGGCAATTTTCCAAAGATTTAAGCCTTTTAATATCACAAATTAACATGTCATTTTGGTTAATTATAGATACAAAAAAAATGACAAAGTTTTCAGGGCCAGACATTTTCATGGCCGGGATAAGGGACTTCCAGGAGTCAACAAGACAGGACTTCAGACAAGACTTTCCCAGTCTTAATGCAAAGCTAACCCTTGCTGGCTGTAGCATTAGATTTACCGGAATGACATGAGAATGGTTTCAATCTTCTCATCAGATTCTGCAAGACACCAAATGAACGTACTAGAGATATCAGACTAGTCCCTTAATTGTCTAAGCTTAAAGTTACAATAAGCTATGAGTTTGATAAATAGTAAATTCCAACTGTAATTTTCTGATTTTGCGTTGTGTTTATCAAAACATACTCCACTGGCCACAGGCCAACATTAAGAGACTCTTCTACCATCCAAACACGAAAAGGTGTTCTTGCAATGAAAATGTATTGAAATGAGAAAACATTTAAAAATACTATTGAAGTACTACTATAACCTTTATCTTCTCTGGTCGTATTCCTTTATTATACTAAATAGTATCACCGCTGACAATAAGAAAAAAAAGTTATCTAGTTTTTGTATGTTATATTATATTGCCTAATGATGCAATTAATTGGTGTTTCCAAAAGATTTCAAAGATTATCCAAAAAGTACCTGAAATTATAGAAATAAACAGGAAGTGAGAAGTTGCAGTTCTCTGTGTCTGTATCTGTATCTGTAGTGAGAAAACACCAGAAGGAGAGAAGAGGAAGAAAAAGACAAAAGTGTTGGAGGAGGAAAAAAGACAAAATACTTGGAAAGCTTTTGTGGGCATTTGGTATAAAAATGTGTCTCACCAGTATTGTCTGCTGGACAGTTTTCATTGTTCCCGACCAGACAGCAGGAATGCTGCGAGGGCGAGGACTCCCTGTGCTCGTCTGGCTGGCACCCTGCGTCCGCTCCCTGGTCACCAGAGTGCACGTGGCTGTCGGGGCCGTGGCACTGCGACGAAACCTGGCCCAGAGGCACCATCTCCAGGCCGTCCTGCTGGCACGGCGCCACGCAATGCATTACAGGCAGAGTGCCGCTGGAGAAAGTGCCATTGGTCTTGTTGTAACATCTGCTCGGAGACAGAGAGAGATGGAAAGAAAAGTGGGACATGTGTTTATAAAAGTTGCCAGTGCATTGCTGAGTGCTCACCCACTGACAACTCTCAGCTTCTTTTGCCACACACACACACACACACACACACACACACACACACACACACACACACAGACAGAAAACCCTTGCATTAATACCCCAAGCAGTGTACAAAACGATGACAGCTCTTACCATAATGGCAGCACTGTCGCACAGTTGCAAAAAATAAATAAATTAAAGGTCCAGTATCACTGCCTCTAAATAACTAGGACACATTGTGGGTTTGCTCTCGCAAACCCAGAGAGCTGCACGCAGCCAGGCCAGCTTCACCATGTTTCACTGAACTCAGCTTCCCTCTATCGGCACATGATTGGATTGTGACCACACCCCCTCTTTTCCCAGCAGCCGGAGGTAAATAAACACAGGGCTCATTAGGTCTGCTGGCTGGGTGCACACAGGGTAAACTGTGATGGTGGGGACCCTTAAGTACATAAACAGGACTAGCAGGAGGGGAAATATGTGTGTGTGTTAGTGCACTTTTACTCAGCAGTATTTCATGAAATACGAGTGTTGTGCATGTCCTTGCAATATCCATTAGGCTCATCTTTTTAAATTTTTTCCAAGGTGCTCGTGTGACAAACAGCTCAGAAAGTTTTAATATATTTTTTTTTAAATCGAGCTGTGCGTTATGCACCCTTCAAGTAAGTAAAAAACTTACTTGGCTGTCTTGCAAATTTTCCACAGATCCCATTCCAGATTTCCGTAATATTGATTTAGTTTCTGAATAATAAACACTAATAAATTCCCAGAAATAAATTGTCCCAGATATCCACACAGAGCAAAACAAATCACACAATGCTAAATTAAATTATCTTACCTATTGTTGTTGCAGAGGTTCTGACAGCTCATACAATCAGTGGACTCTGTTTGGGGGAGCGCTGTGTACATGCCTCCGCCCTGACAAGAGAGCACAAACACCACATTTAGCCAAATCAAACTGCATGTGCAGCTGCTGCTGTAAAACACCTGGTCATTTAAAACTTGAATATTATGGATATGAATAAGGCATCCAGTCTCTAGGTCTGGAGTACTTTGTGGTGCGGCACTCACATTATGGTGGGAGTGGGGGTGGGGGTGCGAGTGCTCGCAGTCGTGGGTGCTGTGGGTCATGGTGCCATCGTGGCCGTGTGGGTGGCCGGGCGAGAACAGGCTGCCGGAGCCGTTGAGCAACGCCAAGCCGTTGGGGAGTTTGTGGTGGAGGTGATGGCACCCTTGGGGTAACATGGGACCACTGTGCCCATAGCCACCGTGGACGCCCCCATTGATGCGGCTGGAGCCAGGCAGAGTGGTGTACTCCAGGACATGGCCGTTCATCTCTGCTGGCTGGTACAGGTAGCCGGGAGGGTCATACTCTACACACACACACACACACACACACACACACACACACACACACACACACACACACACAGAGAGACAGAGACAGAGACAGAGAGAGAGAGAATGATGGAGAGGCAGAACGGTTAGGGATAGGGGCACACACCAGTTTGACAAAAATAATTCATCACAACAAGATAATTATAACAATATAATAATCGGCAATTGTTACTAACAGAAACACAGAATTAAGAGGCAAACTTAGCTGACAATGTTCCTATGAAAGAGTTGTTTACTTTTCTTGTACGCACTTTTTAATCTTTTGGATGGTAAATAAATGTCCTGGTAATTCTTTTTTTTTTGCATTTGAGGAGCCACTTTTAGCTTTTTGTCAAAGTGCAGCCTTTTGCCTTGTCATCGCAAAGTTTATTAAATACTGCAATTTGGCATTGACAATTTGCCAGAATCGTCTTAGTCTTTTTTATTTGATCTTTATCAGATATTCGAAGATAAACCTAAAATCAGAATTTTGCAAATTTTGTCTATGTTCTGGTAAAGCAGCTTGTGTCCAGACAGTAACGCTGCACTTTGAGAGGTTTGTCTTCTTCCTCCGCAGTATTTTCTGCAACTAAACCAACTGCAGTGTTTAGAACATCTGCTTTCTGTTTGCACCGTCACGCACATGCCCAGTGTATGCAAATGGTCATGTGATATGCGTTTTCAACGGTTGCCGTGTGGACGGAGATCATTTCGAAAACGAAAACGTCCGTGTGCACGGAGATCGCTTTGGTTTCAAAACTTACTTACTCAAAACTTTAAAATGAAAAGGTGTTAGTGTGGACGTAGCCTAAGTCATTATGGTGAACTCCAATGCATTCTCACACAGAAAGTGAGCACCTGTGATTCAATCTGGGCTTTTCCCCCAAAATCTATAAGCTATAAAACCCAAACTATTTACAGACCCAAGCGGTCTGGTAAAGAGTTCATCCAACATGGCAAACGTTTTTGCAAGCAAAGTGGGATCCATATACGTACTATGAACACTTGGAATATGCTGCACACGCTGTCTTGGGGCCAACTATTTTTAAATATGAGACACTTAAAATGGAGTTAACTCTTTGTATGTGCGCTAGTGCAGCAAACTAATTTTAGCCACAGTAAAACCACATTATATGATGGATGGTTTTGGAACACATTATCCAAAGTCTCACACTGTAAACAGGAACTATACTTCTTCTATGCACGCTTTGCCTGGACACTCACTGTGCATGTTGTTCTGCTGACGATTCCTCCACAGACACATGGCAATGAACGCCAGCAGGATGAGCACCATCACTCCCAAAACACAGCCAACAATCAGGTACAGGAGTCCACCGGGTGGGCTGGGAGGCTCCCGCGGGTGAGGGTAAGGTGGGGTGATGGGGTGCTGGCTGGGTGACCCCGGGGACTGACGTGCTGCAGCAGAGAGGGAGGAGGGGACATGAGGAACAGCTTTTTTTTACTCGACAGCAACCGAGCAAAATAACAGTACCGAGCTATAGAATGCAAACCATTGTTGTTGCTCTCGTAAAACTCGGTACATTTATGTTATGTAATTATGCTCATTGTACCCGTCGTTAAAGTTACAGCCTTCGCAGAAACATGCCCGGACTTCTGATTAAGTGGAGGTTTGGTTGACGCACGAGTCTTTTCTTGTGGAGCACAGCTTGTGTTTACTTACCTTTGGTCTCACAGATCATGACGTTGCTGTATTCGCTCTCTCCCCCATCATTAAAGCACTGCATCTTGATATCGTAGGAGGTCTCCGGTTGGAGATGTCCAATCAAGTGCCAGTGTTTTACACCTGAGAAGGCGGAAGAGAGGGAGATGGAAAAAAAATAAAAAAATCAGGGGGACAAAGGTGAGCAATCACTTCCTCTATGAGCCGGCGGTGACTCACATTGCTCCAAATCCTATATAAACTCACTATCAGTATTTCCCTCCTTCTCTTCATGTCTCACAACTCAGGTCATGTTCTTTCATGCTCGCTCTGTCATTCCCCCTAACCCCCTTCTCTCTCTCTCTCTGCTTCAGCCCCCCGTCAGTCCCACCAGGGCCCAGACAGTTGCTTTATTCTAGATGAGCTCCATATATGGCAGCGCCATGTTTGTCCTGGCTTGCCTCCAATAATCGCACCACACACACACACACGCACACGCACACGCACACGCACACGCACACGCACACGCACACGCACACGCACACGCACACGCACACGCACACGCTTTGGAATCACAGATAAACGCCAATCTCCAACATGGAAATGCTACGTTTCAAACAAATGAGGCCGAAATAAGGTGCTGTTCTTGCTGCGTTTGGTTAAACATGAAGTATAATAAATCAGTGCACGTCGGCTTCGTCCGCCCCGGGGTAGATTTTAACTGTCGCAAGTGGGAGCAATAAAAGAAGTAAGCTGCTGCTGAAGATAAATCTACTCTGTGCTGTAAATCCGAATCAATACAGACGTTTAATACACAAATAAACACCAGTTTGTGCTCAGTCACAGATTTCAAATAATAATTTTTAAACAGGACACACAAAGATTTTCTGAGAGGTACGTGACTACAGCAAAGTACTGAACCTCAGTACCTTTTGAGGGCCGAGCAAAATGTGTCAGAAGTACTGAGAATTAAACTGCTGGGTACGGTTCGGATGAAAGTTGGCATTGAGTGGTTTATCAGATTATTAGTTTTGTATTGTTTAGGTAAAGTTGATGAACAAAAAAGAGAGTTATTTAGATAATGTTTTTTTTATTCCTCAAAGTATGGTATCCAAATAAGAGTTGTGTTGGTACTGAAAGTATCATATCAAAAGGTGATACTACTACTACTGAAAAATAAGCACAGAATTAGTGCTTTTCAGGTAAAAACACATCTGGACATGAAAAAGACAACAACAACAACCCTGATGAAAAATGTTTTTCTGTGTATGCTTTGTGTCTGCCACAGTGTCATTTTTATGTTCGGGTGCCAAAGTTAAATGATAGGCACAGGTAAGGAGCCCTGCGGTGCAGAAGGGCTCACTTTAAGAGGAGCCTGATCCTTACAGCCATCACTGCCCTGAACAGCAGGCCCCGCTGAAGGGACCGGAGAGCGGACCGGTGTCTGTCATTGTGTGCTGTTGCTATTGTACTGTTGTATGTATTGCTGTCTGACATGTACAGTGCTGTGGAGGTGAGCCGGGGACAATAAAGTCCATAATCTAAATGTTAAATCTTACAAAGTGGCTTTGACACTGGCTGGTAGAAAAGTGTGTTGGTGTCATTAGATGTACAGATCTAAATAATTATATATAATGTGGAAGCCATAACTCCACATACACTGAATTCCTGCGGTAAACAGTAGTGGTGTAACGGACCACTGTTAATCCGTACGGATATCCCCTCGCGGTTCGGCACGCATGTGAACCGCTGATTAATTACACAGTTTAGGGTTCACACACACATCACGGTGTGAAGCAAAATGTTTTACTGCGATCGTTATCTGCCAACATTCAGGTCTTGTGAAGACAAAAAACACTATAGATGACGATAGCAAAGTAAAAGGATAACATTTAGATTTTCTGATGGTTTACACTGACTTCAGAGCGGTTGAAATTATTTTTGGGAGGGCTGGAAAGTTGTCAGCCAGCTACTATAATCAAAACAACAAAATAATCTGTATCTGCCAATATGGATCATTGATGATCGGCAATTCGTTTAAATCCGATCCGTGACTCCGATGCGTGATATGATCCGAACCGTGAGTTTTATGATCCGTTGCACCACTAGTAAACGGTAATATGTGACCAAGACATTTAATAAAAAAATAAAAAATAAAAAAAATAAATAAAAAAAAACATTTTTAAAATGGATTTAGACCATTTTTAGACTTAATGTATTGACATCTGTTGATATCCTTCAAATCCCCAAAAGCCGTGCCCCACACACATGCCCCTGACAGTGGGCACGTTGTGGAAAACTAGACTTTAGGTGCACATGAGAGGAGAGTTGGGTGGAGTGAAGGGATGTCCCTCCTTCCCTTCCTGTACCAGGCTCCACTGTTAGCATTCCACCCAGCAACCTGAGCCCCTCTCCTCGGGCCGGGCTCATATTTCAGCTCTGGCAACCATTTATTAAAAGCAGATTTCAGAAAGCCCCGCTGCCCATGGACAGCACTCTCGATAAATCAAACAGCAGAAATGCCCCCTCTTCACTATACCCGCTCTTGACCGTGAGTATCCATTACCCTCACAACTCACAGTTTATCTGCAGAGCGTGAGCTCAACATCCGGGACAGGACGGGGCTGTCGACAAACAATCTACACCACCTACACACTCAAGTCTGCAGTCGAAACACAGACACGCACACATTCAAACGTGCACTCCCACTCACCTTCGACCATATCTCTTTTGTAGTCGCTGTCATTGTCGCTGTCCGTGGGTCGGTAGTAAATGTAGAAGCCTTGGATTGGAGTGTTGTTGTTACTCGAGGGGCTATACTGGATGGGGATGGAAAAAAAGATTGCGTTAGACTACAGCAATCTGGTGGGTAATTATGATACAAAGAGAGGACATTTTCCGGCAACTAATGGCGGGGCTTGTTATCAGCAGATGTACAGCACTGCAAGCAAGATTGTGATTGCGCTTTCTGTCTAAAGTTCAGGAAATAATGAGGCTGTCTGAGGTTAAGTAAATGTGGGGAACTATCTGCAGCCCAAACTGTGGTGAAGAGGAGAAACAGATTTCTAGAGAGTGGAATCAAAACGTAGATGGACAGGGCCTCTTAATCTCTGTTAGAGCGGAGCTCTAATCAGCACAGCCGCTCAATTAGAGGTCTGATTGAGAACCACCAGCAGCTCAAACACAGGTGAGCCAGCTGGAAAACACACTAAGGACATCAAGAGGGTCCACCAAGGCAATCCACAAGGCATCAGGTAGGTTTTAAACAAGCCAACAGTTTATAGAAATCCGCTATTCACCAACAACCACTTTACTGCATCCAAAACTAACAACTACAACAAGTGTGGTTAGTCAAAGTTGAACCATGACAAGTTTGACTGTTTTATCTCTTCCAAACAAGTTTGCATCAAATCTGCCTGCTCGTGTTTATTGTCCAGTCTCACTCCTTTTTCCAGATATCAGCAATTAACCTGGTGAGTACAATTTCATGTACATATTGCTGATAGGAAAGATGACCCAGAACTACAACTTCTTCCACCAGTCTTATGGATATTGTACGTCAGTCATTTACTCACAGTCCAGCGCAGCATGATCTGTGTGTCGCTGATGGGGTCTGTGGATGAGATGTGAGGCCCGACCACAGGGCGGTCTGCGATGCGCGGGCTGGCTTGTGGCACCTGGTAGGGCTTGGAGGGAACGCTGTGAGGACTCTCGCCGTACATGTTCACGGCTACGACGCGGAACTTGTAGGAGGTACCTGAGAGAGAAAAAACAATGATAAAGGCAATGTCACAGTGCAGTGGTGCTGACTTTTCATCCTGTGGCATCTATCAATAAATTATATCCGGCCAGGGTGATACCCAAGGCTGCTGTCCTTGTTGATTCATTTTAGTCTCATCGCTTAAGTTTAGAGGCAATAAATCTTTGCTCATGGTAGAAATGTAATAGTTTTAAATGATTTTTCATTAAAAACCCTGTCTATATTATTACATTTTAGCTTTATTTGATGTGTTCTTCACTTAACCAGGCTACAAAAACAATATTATTGTTCTGTCAAAAACAATGATTGCATGCTTAATAGTTGGGCCAATAGTTGTCCGTCACTAAAAAACTAAAACTGTGAAATATCAGCTGGCTGGATGAGTCACTATGCAGCAGTGAAACAGAAAAATACATAAGACATAAGCTAACTAGTCACACACAGGACTCGACAGTAACAGTTGCCAGGTCGCCATTGGGAACCATTTGGAGAAATTGGCTACCAATTCTTGGCCGTTGGCTTCCATCAGTGGCAACCACTTTCCAACATATATTTAAATAGTACAGTTACAGTCGGAACGGGAACCAGACAACGTATAACTGCATAGTGTCTTAATTACTTAAGATACAAGTGACTAAAATCTTTTGGCAAATAAAAGCTTGCCAGTTTGGCAACCATTTGTAAAAGTTAGTGTTGAGCCTTACATACAGCGTCACATGATGATTTTAGATCTAGAAGCCCATATCTGGGCAGAGGAATCACGTCACGCTTCACTGGACTGTCGAGAAACGTTCGGAACCATGTGAGAGCTCACCAGGCTCCAGATTGCGAACTTCCACAGACAGCTTGAGAGGTGAGATGTTATCCGCAGCCACAATCCACTCTGCACTGCGGCCGCGTCTGTACTCCACACGGAAAGCTGTGATTGGAGACCCGCCATTGGCTCTCGGGATCCAGGTGACATAGACCGAACTTTCAGTCGCCATGGAGATGGTGGGGCGGTCGGGGGCCTCGGGTACTGGGAGAGAAACAAATAAGGAGTAACCCTTTGAGTCGTGCAAACTTCTGCGAATCCAATTAAAAACACACAGAGAGAACTGGCAAGCGTCATGACTGCATCCCGACTCATGTGAGGATGGAACAAGTTCACAGAGAAAGAAAAAAAAAAAAAAAAGACGGCATGACGTGGAGGAATGTGTACTTACTGCCTGGGCTCTTAGCCATAAAGTTAGAGAGGGCAGGAAAGAGTAAGAGAGAGAGAGAGACAGAGAGAGAGAGAGGGTTAGTGAAAAGACCAATGTGAGTTTCAGCAAAGTAGGCCTGCTTGTAAACATGCACAAACACAGATCTGACCAAAAAGCTGTGTGCAAGCTCACAGCTTTCTGCTTACAGCATCTTTCATCCCAAGAGTCATTACAGGGTGTCAACTATCGTGTCACTGTTTGTACTCCACAGCACAAAGAAACAAAGCAGACCACATCCAAACATTAAACTCTGACATCTATTCAACACGGTCCGGTCATGAACTCCACAATAACCAACACGTCACAAAGCCCCAGAACTCCCTCAGAAACATCCCGCGACCATTGTCGGCTCACGGTCCGGCTGCAGCAGCAACAGGACTTCACAGACCTACCTCTGTCGTGTATGACGACACCAAAGTGTGTGTTGGTGGTTTTGTCCTCTGGAGCTTTAGGGGGCATCGAGACGACAGGAGGCTTGGACGGATTCTTGTTGGCGGTGATGCTCTTCTCTGAGAGAGGAGGAAGAAAAGCGGGTTAGAAAAACAAAGCCCGACAAGTCTTCAGGGCTATCAGTTCCACCAAGAGCACATGGAGCCGCTCTGGATGTTGGCTCTGAAATCTAAACTTTCCTCCTGGTTTCTGGAGCTGTTGGGGTTTTGATCAGGGTGGGTTTCAGGTTTCCCCTTGACGACGCTGCAGTTACTCTCAGCTGTGTTGTTGCTCGGATGAGTGTGTGATGTGAATGCGTAACGGAAGCACTGTGCCAATTGCAATTAGTACCTTTTAAAGTAAATATAAAAAACAATAATTTTGTAGTTTAGATATTTCTATACATGGCCGTAGCTATCACTGACAATAGCAAGATCATGTCCTCGTTCATGCTTTTGGGTACTTTTAAAGGCTGATTTATTTTTTATTTATTTTTGACTATAGGCAAAAACACGTGTTCAGATTCAGTATTGTACAGAAAATACAGGTAAATGAATAAATGCCATTTAGACCAAAATAAATGACCTTATTGAGGATAAATCTGATGTTTCTCAGGGAGGTGGCATTGTTCTGGTGAGTTCTGGATCTGCACACAAGAGTCTGGTTTTGGACTGGTTGGTATTTCTTTGGTCCAAGACCATTTTGTAAAGGAACCACCCTCTGGATGAAATCATATCTGTGGTTTCTGGCAGTAGTTTACATATTTCTGACCAGGGGACATTTTGTCAACCCTGCTGTGGTATAGCATTATTGTCAGTTTTTGGAACATTTGCGGTTGTTCTTGTTTCTATTTGTCTCAAAAACACAACAAACTTTCTTGAAGTCATTCATTATGATTATGATACTGATCATTATGAATGTACAGAGGATTATGATTGGACAAGGCAGTAGAAGTAGTAATTTAAAGGAATAATCCACCCTCGGATACAGTACAGGGTTGTATACAATACATTTTGAATCATCCAGCAGTCATTTAGTAACAAAGTGTCATCATTTTATGTTTTGGTGCATTCACTTATCCTCAACCTGTCTCATCTGCTTCTACTTCAGTTATTAACATTCCTCAGTCCACAGAAACTGCAAACCATTTTCATTTTGTCAGGTGCTAGAGCCAAAAGTTAGCTTTGTTGAAAATACTTTATTGTGCTTCCTCTTCTGAGATTATATGAGTTTTCTCTGAAGGTAGACACACAAATATCTCCCCAAAATCTACAGTATATTCTCTTTCACCCCGAACAGGCAATGTGATCTGCATATTGTTTTTGATTCTGATGAGACCGCCATCGCTCAAGAATAAGATGCATGTTTCTGCTTCGCCTCTATTAAATTTCATCCTGAACGTCGGTTTAATATCTGTGCAAAATCTGGAGGTCAGACACAACCAGATGCTCTTCAACTCAGAAGAGATGACACCAAAACCTGACATTTACTGTTGATGCTTTAGGCAGCTGAAAATGTTCCCTCTTTCCATCGCAGCGGCGTTGGAAAAGTGGTGAAGTGGGGTCTTCCAGTGGTCAGTTATTCCCAAGAATACCACAAAAACACTTAACAGCCTGACACACACTGGCACTGAAGTCACATTGCTATTAACAGTTGTTTCAAGCTGTGTTTGAGTGTTTATTTTTTTGCTGAGAGCCCGTGGTTAGACTGACCCTTGCCGGTGCGGAAGGTGAGCATGGCTGGCTGGCCCTCGCCTGCTGAACTTCGAGCAACCATCAGCACCTCGTAGAGACTGGAGGCCTCGAGCTCTGACAGCCGCAGGGTCTTCTCACTGCCAGGGACCCGGACTGTGTGCCAGTTCCCCACCACTGTTCCCATTTCATCGACCTGACGCACACACAGATACGGACAGACGGTCACACACACACACAGACAAATACAAACACGACTAAAAATCAGAGGGAAAAACTAAATTATCTGTAGGTCTAACATCCTCCACGGTCTCTCGACAGGGAACGGCTTCAGAAGAAATCCCTGGGAGAATTCTGTCACAATTTCCTACTCCAGCAGAACCGAGTCCTGCTGCCAACAAAGTCTTGACTTGTATCGTTGCAGTTTAATAGTCAAAAGTGAACTTTTTTTTTAACACAAGAATTTAAACAGGAAATATCCAACCTGTCAGTCAGTTAAGGTCCTTGCCCTACCCTCTTTATTTAATAAACAAATTACATTTGCTCATTCTCAGATGGTTGAAGTAAAATCAGTTTTTAAGACAACAGCAAGAAAGAAGTGAAACATGGCAGCGTGTGTTTTTCCGCTCACCTTACGGTATTTGACAAAATAGGCGTTGATTAGATTCCCTGCATCCCGCCCCGCCCTCCACTCCAGGTCGTAGATGTCGGGCTTGTGAGTCTGAGGCGGACTGGTGATGATCGGCGCCTCTGGAGTGGGACGGCCGTTACTCCTCTCAGCCGGCGGATTGACCGCGTCGCCTCCGTCTTCGGTGAGGAAGCGCTCGTGGCCCTCGTCGCTCTGCATGGGGTGGAGCGATGGTGAAGCCTCCAGCAGCACGCCGGCAGTGGAGCCCAGCTGTGGATCTGTCAGGGAGAGAGATCAAGGGTTATTAAAGTATAACTGGAGTCGGCATCCAGATACACAAAACGTTTAACAAAGCTGGAATAAAAACAATATTGTGACAAAGTGTGATTTAGTGTGACAAAATTCCTTGTTTATTCCTCCTCGAATTGTATATACATACTGCACAAAACTGTGCAGCTCTTCATTTTTTAAAAGATATTTTGTACAAATGTTTTATTATATTATTTTAGTATTGTCACTTTTTATTTATGTTTCTTGACTGTTACAGTACTTGCTTGTATATTTTATTTTCTGTTATTAGGTTTATTGTTATGCATCAGAACAAGGCAGATTCCCTGGATAAGAATTTTCTATTTGGCAACAAACCTGATTCTGATTTCTTATCCATTTTTCAGCTCTAAAATGCAATATATTGTGCCACAATATATATTTACTTTCACTGGAGAATGCACCATGCAATGAAAGCTGAAGTGATGGCAACAAAGTGACTCAGTCAGTGACTAACGCAGGTGGCCCTACGTGTCCACAGAGGGCAACCAGTGCTGGAAAGTTTTGCGTTTGGAACAAGCCTTTTAATCTACATAAAATAACAAGAAAAACCTGGACTCTCTGCAGCACTACATAATCATGCTTTGTTTGTTTTTTTCATTAAATCTTAGCCAGAGCCAGAGCGGTCCACCTGGACGAATCATGCAAGCTGGGAGTCTTATTACGACTGACACCGGTTTGGCAGAGCCCGGGTGGAATTTTTCACAGACGTTTGGAGGACACTGACCACAGCCAACGAGAACGCTCCACTCTTGCGCCACACCACTGAGGTCAAAGAGCGCCATAATTGAATATTAACGCCTTAACAAAGTGAGAAAGGAGGTGAAAGCAGCGAGGCTTGCCACAAGGGCACGTTGCAGGGTCTAGTGTGAGGCACTGCCGGTTCTCTTTGTAAAACAAACAGGCCCGGAGCTGGTAACAGTAGACCTGATCCTGGGACTGCGGCCAGCTGCCACACATTCCACACGCCAACCATTAAAATACCAGAGAGAATCAGACCCCAGCACTACAGCCAGTCCAAGGCGCTCTCCTGCTCGGTCCCTCCCTCTGCCCTCACCACAGCTCTGACTCAGAGCTTAGCCACAGCCGGGACTCCTCCTCCAAAACACTGACACAGGAGGAGGCAATTAAGGCCACAGCGTCCTCACCGTCCTCATGGAGGGGAGCGATGTCTTGAGTGAGTGCTGCTGCACCTGGACAGAGATACGCTGCCAGGTCCTTCCCAGAAAAAGGTCAGTCCATAAGAGATGAACACCTGGGAGAAAATGTGATCGTAAATCACGGAGGATTACCAGCAGAGACGAGAGCCTCAGTTTGGACAAAGCTCGGCTGGATGGAGGACGAGTGAATGTACTTTTTTTTTTCCTAACTGACTGCCCGGACCTCACAATAGCTCTGTCCTGATGTGGTGAGAAGGTGGTAGGTGTGATTAGGGCTACAACTAATGATTATTTTCATTGACAATTTATGGTTAGTCATTTGGTTTAGAAAATTTCAGATAATTGTAAAGTCTTCATATTGCCTATTTTTGCCAGACAAGCAGTCCAAAACCCCAAAATATTCAATGAGTGTAAAACAGAGAAAGGCAGGAAATAGGCAATAATAAAAAATAAAAAAAATGTAATAAAAATTGTGCTTGACATATTTTCTATCAATCAAGTGATCAACTAGTCATTTCAGCCCTTTTTGTGGCTGTAAATGGGCTGCTGGCTTTGACATGTGGGAGCAGGGGGGGGAAACAGCCAACGGCATTTAAGAACAAGGGCGCCACATCTCCCCTGTGGTGCATCCCACTTAACGGATGAAAGCGGGGAGTCGTCATGGTGACGGAAACAACGACACCAAACAGAAAACCCAACATATTTCGGATTGCTCTCTGTGATGAGATACTAATAATAACACACTACTCACATCGATGATAGTGTTTACTTTGAATGCAAAGGGCATTAGATAAGCGCCGGCGCCTGGTACCTGAGAAGCAACTGAACGCAAACTGACCTCAGAGGAGGCAGGGTACGCCTCAGCTGGGCCTACGCTGCTTATCAGTTTCATATATTTGTATACATCTGCAGCAAAATATATTAAATCTCATTCGTCTTCCTCTAGTCTGGAGATGGGGAGCAAATGTTTTGCAGTCAACCCGCCTGATCCAGAATGGGGCCCTGGCGTAGAGCGAGCGGCTGGGGAGGGAGAAGAGGGAAGGCTTGGGGGAGAGTGGTGGTGGAGGAGGAGGAGGAAGAGGGGGGAGCGTTGTGATGTGTTAATAAATAAAAGGCAGTTGTGTATGATGTTGACAGCTGGGTGGTCTGGTCCTCGTCATAACCCTCCACGGCTACTCCTTACATTCCAGTGTCCGGGGGCTTATCCCCGACGGCGTGCACAAAGCTCACTCTCACGCTCAAGCTCAGTTCAAGGCTCAGGAGGAGGGCGGCCTTGGCTAAGCTGCTCCTACCAGCCCTCCGAAACACACTCACACACACATTCACACTCAAGGAGCAAGGACTCCCTGCAGATACTGTACGTGCAGGCGCACAGAGATCCCGCCTGGTGGGATGCCTTAACCATTTCCAAACTATTTTTTTAAACAATTTTACAACTAAGTGGCGATTCTTAAAAGGCTCTTTTTTGTGTCTGTAAACTCTCTGAGCTCTGCGAGGCCTCCAGCGTCAGTGTACAAACGTTGTCGGGTCAGTCACGATCTTACTGTACAGGCGCAATGAGGAACTGGATCCAGTTTAGGGTAATTTTGGGAAGGGCAGGGTTGAATGACTTTTTTTGATCATGGTTAAACTAATTTATTCATTCTCTGGGTTCCTGCAAATTAAATGTGAGGTTTTGTTTGGATTTTCTGTGTTTTAAATCATTTTAATTTGCATGTTTTGGGGTTTCTGTCAGAATAAACAGGAAATTAGAAGATGTCCCCTTCGGCTTTGCACATGTGAGAGGCATCCTTCTCTATTTTACGACATTTTATAGACTAACTGATTAATAGTTCAATGACATTTTTTTTTTTTTTTTTTACAATTTGTCAAAAATTTAAATAACTCATAAGCCTCTAAAATTTGGCATAATCTTTGACATGTTGTTATTTGTTGCCTGCCTTTTGAAATCACTCAGTGGGTTTGAGGCATTCGGCGGGTAAAAAGATGTATTCATCACTAACAAAGCAGAGTTGAGATCGCTCCAAATTAAAGCCAAGCGACATTAGTTTAAGATGACTGATACATACCCGATTGCGTCGTAAGGATTCCACATGACTGTGCCGAGCCAATCCCGTTGTCCAGCAGACACTGAAACAGGCCCTCGTCCTGTGGCGTCACGTCCACAATCACAAGTGAGGATCCGGAGATCTGGAAGCGGCGCGATGGGGCGATGGGGTTGGCGTTGAACAGCCAGGTGACGTTTGGGGAAGGGTTTCCTGTCGCTACGCAGGTAAAGCGAGTGGAGGAGCCATGAGAGACGAGCTGGTTGGTCAGGCCCTCCACGATAGACATGGGCTCTGTGGAGGAGAGGAAGATCAACATCACCACGGGGTCGGCTGCAAGAGACCCCCACACCGCCTACACACGTTCTTGTGTTTGTCTTACCGAGAACATTCACAGTATAGTTGGCGCTGGTCACCGTCCCCTGCTCGGTCTCAGCAGCACAGGCGTAACTCCCCTCATCGCCCCTCGTCACCGCTACAAAGGCCAGGTTGTTGTGCTGCCGCTGGTGAGAAGGCCCCGGTGTGACCTCCTCACCGTCCTTAAACCATTTGGCTGCTGGCGCAGGACTACCAGACACGATGCACTCCAACGTCAGCGGCTGGGACTGCTGCACCGAAACGGTCATCGGGGCGGTGGGGTAAACTACCCTCACTGAGGGGGAGGAGTCCGAATCTAAAACAAACGAATGAACCGCGTTAGCAGGCGATAAGAGAACACACAGCTGAGAGAGGAGAACTCCTGAACCGTGAATGAAATGTCGTCAGCCTCACGTTTCACTGACAGCTTGGTACCATGAGACTGCATGACGGTTTCCCCGGTAACAGGGTTGAATGCACCACATTTATACATGCCCTGGTGCTGGTCTGAAACAGAGATAATCTGGAGGTTTCCCGACGGAAGCACTAAATAGTCATCTGAAGAGAGAAGGACACAACAGCATAAGTGATGGCACAGAGGACTTCCACAATATCAAGATATAGTTCGTGCGCTTCATTGTGAGCAAGTGAACAATGATTTCTTCAAATCATGGTACGTGGGATTTTTATGGAGATATTAATAGTAAAGTAGTACATTTTCTAATTTATTGGTAGTTGGAAGTTTTTTTCTAAATTCTATGAAAAAAAACAACCCTGATAAATCATAAAACATCATCACATGGATGCAAGAATAATCCTGCTCTTTGATTTTCAACATTTCTAATACAAGAAACGAAGAAACAAACCTGTTGACACCTCTATCCGCTCCCCTCGTACTCTCAGGCGAGGGAGCGCTGGAGGGACGCTGTGCGGTAGCGGACACTCTATAAGAACAGAGCTGCCTTCCTGCACTGACAACGACCGCCGTCGGCCATCTTCATATTCTGATATTTCTGCAGTGACGGAGAAGAAGAGGACGACTTCAGTTGAACTGACTTTCTGTGCAGAGCAGTGGACATTCAACACGAGCCGAGTCTCAGCGCAGTCAAGAAGGAAGGCGACCGGCGCTACTTGAGCTGAGCGGTTTGTGTTGGATCACTTGGTTTGTTTATTGTTGCAGTGAGCGATTCTATTCATGTCTGATACAGTTCCAGATCAGGGTCAACCCCCTTAGTGTAGTTTCCAACAGCAAGCCGCATCCCAGCAGGAACATAACACACTACACAGGAAAGCCCAAGACTCATTAAGGATGCCGGTCAAGAGGCATTTGGAAGGGTGCCCGAGTAAAAACTCCTACAGCTTCCTTCCCCTCCGCCACTCAGCAGCAGGCAGCCGAGGACAGGCACCCTTTCTAAGTGTTCAACACTCACAAAATGGCCTTCCTTTTTCTCAAGGCAACTTCCTCTTTTTTTTCTTCCCCTCTGCTTTGAAGTGAGTAGAAGTCTGCACAAAAGGGTAATTCTCTGTATCCGTACCTGCTATGGCTACACGCGCGTGGCGGCTGGCGATAGCCGGCCCATGGTCGAAGCGTGCCACACACTGATAGACGCCCACGTGGCTGGGCTTAAGGGAGGGGATGGTGAGGGAGCCCTCGTGGATCTCCACGCCAAGCAGGGTGTCCCGGTCCAGGGGACGGCCTCGGAAGCGCCAGGAAACGGCCGCTGATGGAGGACTCACTGAGCAGAGCAGGCGAGCCACAGAGCCTGGACTCTGAACCAAGGAGGCGGGCTCAGAGCGGAAGGAGGGGTATTGAGCTGGAGAGGAGACAGAACTTTCAATTAGTCATTTTGTCATAGGTGCTTGGTTACCCTAAATTAACATGTGCAGATTTCTTTTTTTTCACCCAGCAAGAACAATACGATGATGCCGTTGAGGCCAAGCGAGAAATACATCGACGCCATGGAGTATTTTGTAGATGGGTATTACAAAAAGTAATGCTGTATCTAAAGAGAACCAACTCTCTTTGCTGCGTTGCTTTTTCATCCTTTTTATTGATTAAGTTTGACTTTCAGGAGACGCTTGCCCTTGGTTTGCCTGCTGTGATGGTTACAACAGGATAGACCTACCCTAACACCAGGGGCCAGATGTAGAAATGCACACAAAACAAGCGTATGCCTCCCCCCCCCCCCACACACATGAACTGGTATTTCTAAAGGAAGGATGTGGAGCGAGAATGTGCGCACTTCACGCAGACTTCAGAGAAGACGTGTGCATAACAAGACATGTGCATAGTTTTGGCTGAGATAGCTGCGGGTGTAATGAAGGAGGAGATTGAAGTTGAGACAGGTAACATTGTTTTACGGCTGTGTGCCAGTTTCCATGATTCCGCTTTACATTCCCAGATGCATGGATTAATTTGATCCTGAATTGTGAAGCACTTTGTAAAGTATTTTACAACATCAACAGTGAAATCTTTCTGACGTTTAATAGTGATGATGATGATGATTGAGAAATGTCCTGCATTGATGGTCTGCATACACGTGATGAATTAGTGGTATGCACGATACACGCAGCCACAGCTGTGTGTAATGACAGCTGTTGGAGAACCTCACTGATGCAACACAGTCGGTGAAATTGAAGGTCTGGGCACAAGTAGGGCTGGGGGGTAATTCAGACTGATCTTTCAATGAATCATATTGTGAGGAAATCATTTAAGGGAATTTTAAGGGAAGGATTGGAAGATCAGGTTTTTACATCACAATTAACATTATCACTCAGTTCAAAGTGATTAACAAACGGTATATATATATTTCTTTTTTCTCTAATTTCACTTGAAACCGTTATCGTCTTTCATTTTGCACTTAAGTTCTTAATTAAATGAGAAAAATACTCTTCATTACTTTTAAAATACTTTTCATTTGTCAAGTACTTCACACAGGAGTTAAGAAAAATAGGCTTTACAATGTGATTATTTTATACAGACTATTTATTGATTTACCAGAAAACATGCTATATTGGGATGAATATTGTTTTCGAGATATGAAATGACCTATATTGTGATAGAAGATTTTGGCCATATTGCCCAGCTCTATGCACAAGTATATATTTGCAGGGTATTTCTACATGCGTTTGTGGCCAACTGTGTGGAAACAAGGCTTGTTTACGTGCGTTATAAAAGAGAATCAGGCGTACATGTGGCTTCATAAATCTGGCAAAAAGGATGCGTATGCATATTTCTTTCTTTGTGCAACTCTACACAGAGTTTATGCAACATGAGTTTATGTAGCCCGATATGTTTTGAAACAAACAGAGGATCAAAATGACCACTCTAAAGCTGCAATAGTTTTATTTTTGGCCACATGGGAGCAGGAAACTCCACATCAAGCTTAAAAAAACACAACCCTAACCCATCCAGCAGACGGTCACGTTTATGACCACCTAAATAATGTCCAATATTTACCCTCCTTTCTGCTGAAAACAACTGCCTTGTTGCTCATAAAAACTGATGAAAACATGCATGAAAGCTGCTAAGAGATGCAGAGTTGGTGACCTGTGTTCTGTCATCACTATGAGGGACAACTTACATTATATAATCATTTGCTACATTGTAACTACAAACATAATGGTTTGTGGTTTGAGCAAAAAAATGAAGTTGAAAGTAGGACAACAACTCACATGAGCAGCCGATAAGCAGGGACTGGCTGAGACACAGCACAGTGGACAGGAGGACCCTTAGGCCACTGTCCATGGTGCACTTTGACCCCTGCCAGCAGCCGTGTTGCCCAACACGCACGCCCTCGTCTGTTCAGCAAACCTGCAACACACACAGGACAGAGAAGAAATACATCAAACCAGAGCTCTGCATGGAAACGTGACAGCGTCTGCAGGAGCAAAAGAAGAGGTGAGACAGAAATAAACGACATAACAAGCTGGAGGAGGATTTCGGAGGTGGATCTGTGCTGGGGGTGAGGGGCGGGAAATCTATTAGGTTCCAAATGAATCCTGTACGACAATCCTTCTAATCTTCACGACACATCCTCTTTACACACTCCTTGATCTCCACCTCCCACCCTCTCCCCTGACCCCTGTTCTCACCCACATCAGTGTCTCCACGGAGGCTGGAATGTCCAGTCTCTTTGCCCCCCTGCCTCTCTCTCCCACTGGGCCACTGAGATCTCCCGCTAATGGAGTGGCCGTGGAGAGACTGTCGCCTCACTCTTAATATCACTCTCTTGTCACACTGTGTTGCTTCCTCATAGGTTCACTGTAGCCTGAAGTGCAGGCCCAGACACACTGGAGGGCACGTAATTAGGAGCATTCCTCTATCCTTTTCAACCCGACCCCCTCCGACTGCGGCACCTCCTCCTCCTTTTTCTAAGAGTAATCCGGGCAAGCTTTGATCCCCGGTTCCTGGTTGGTTACCAGGGTTTGAGCCTGAGGCCGGAGGAACAATGGCTGTCCAGCTGTGATATTCACACTGGCGCTTCGGTGGCTTGCAGACGCCAGCGGAAGGGCCGACCTGGGCTGAAGGGGTGGGTCAAATTAAAAGGATGACGTCTGGGTGGGATCGGTGAAGCCGAACAGGTTTTCTAACCTTCACTCGGCAACATAAACATGGTTTCATCTGCTCGACGCTCAAGCGGGTCAATTTGTTTAGCCTCCTGTCAAGGCTGCAGTACGGCTGGGGAACACCTGTCGGTGACAGTTTTGAGTAGGGCTGCAATGAACTATGAATTATCTCCATTAATCTATTAAAATCGCTTGATTCATTTTCTGTAAAGAAACTGTCCGTCACAATTTCTTAGATTTTAAGGTGACCTCTTCAAATTGCGACAAATCTTTTGACAATCTAGAACAAGCAAATGTTCTGCTTGATAAACGGCGTGAACACGTAATCAACTATCATAAATATTGTTGATTCATTTCCGAAAGATTGTTTGTTCCTCTATGTTCTCTGTCTTTCTCTTTCTGAGGAGGAGGAGGACACGGAGAGAAGAGGCAGGAAATAATAAACTCTCCCAGCTCCTGGCTCACGCCCCCTTCTCACCCTGAGGTCAAAGGTCAGGGAGCAAAGAGAGAGGGTGGACCAGCGGGTGTCTGGTGGCCCTGGACCAGCCCCCAGAGGTCACTTCCAGCTCTTTCCGTTTCACTCGCACACATTTCCCCGTTTTTACACACATTACCAAACAGCCAAAACAAAACATGTGGAAGAGTGCTCAAAAAGAAACATTAAAAACTGGCAACAATCATGCCTTCCCAACAATTTCAGCTTCATTCTGACTGAACAATGAACAATATGAACAA
The DNA here is from genome assembly GCA_016806645.1 of Ophiodon elongatus. Classification (NCBI taxonomy): domain Eukaryota; kingdom Metazoa; phylum Chordata; class Actinopteri; order Perciformes; family Hexagrammidae; genus Ophiodon; species Ophiodon elongatus. Next base: position 2,055,491 of record JACSYO010001502.1, read on the forward strand.
TATGTAATTTTGAGTTGGAGATTGAAGATAATACATTATGTTCCGCACGCTCTGCTTTTCAGGCTCCAGTTTGATATGTGCATGCTCATTCGAGCAGATCAAACCCACATCTCGCAGGCTAGCGTTTCTCCATCCCACGAGTTGCAACAGGCCCTGCACACTGCCCCCATGTCATCGGTGGAAACTATCTTCCTCCCTCTGCCGGAATAATGATATATAATTACAATAACAACAACGGCGCTATATAAAATGCACAGCCAAGCGCAGGCACCTTGGCACGATGTATGATGAGAAACCGGAGCCGGCTCTGTAACTCCCTCTCTCCACCTTTCTATCTCTTCTTCCTTTAACCAGTCACTTCCTCCCGGCGGGCGTAGTAGTTGGGCACTGCAGTCCCGACTGGGTGCCCTTGTGTAAACACACATACAGCTGCCTATCTGGCCCACTGATCTGGCTCAACGAGGAAACACAGGGGCATCATTCCTGCTTCTTATCGGCTTGGCTTTCCACCGACATCCGCCCCCATCAAGCCGCCTCAGTGGAGACAGACACCACGAGGATATCTCGTGTCCCTCATCACAGAGTCGTCCCGATGCTGGCAGCACCTTATGCATGGAAAGGCAAGTCCCGCTTCTTCCCGAGCAGACGCCCAGAGAAAAGCTGGAGCGGCTCTCCGAACGGAGGGGAAGTCTCTGTCAAATGAAGTCTGATCGGCCTGAGAGCCGTCTCCTCTGGTCCTGTGTTGATCTGCGGCCAGCCCACTCCCTCACTGCTCCCCTTCTCAAAACTCCAGACTACACTACTTAAATGAAGACGAAAAAAAATGATGTGTGTGCGCGCCAGATTTCCTCCTCCTATCCTAAATCTGATCTTTTCTTACCCTCCTGTTTTTGCACTTATGTTGTAGATGCATGGCCATTCTCAAGGTGCGATCGAAAGCTATAAATTGAAGAGACATCCAGCATACAAAACAGACTGTGCTCTGTTGAAAGCTGATATACAGACACAGGGACAGTTTATGAAAATAAATGAGCTTAGTGTCAGTGGGTTCAAGTGGAAACGTTCCTATTTTTTTGGGGTGTGGGGGTTGACCCATGTCTGTTTGGGAAATGTTTGACTGACACCTGGCTTAAGTGTGTGAAAGCGAGGAAAAACAGCAGCAGTCTTCTTAGGCAGCTTTTGTCCCTCTTCTAGTCTTTGTAACCTTGCTTTTTTACATTTTTTGTAGTTCAGCCTTCATGCTCCCATGTACTGTTGAGAGGCAGGACCTTCAATTATCCATCTTGGGAGTAATACAAAACTCAGACACCATATATCCCCTGGTAGGACAAGAGGGATCCCTGGTGATGACACTGGAGAAAATAAACACACCGACAGGCTGCCCTCAGGGAAGGGAAAGGGGTTCGAGTTGGGCGGGGGCGGGGGTTGGGGGGGGGGGTTAGCACCTGCACTTCTTTTTGGCCTCCTCTCTGCAGGAACTACTTAAAGACCCATCTGCCCGCATGTGGGGCGAGCCCATATCCCTGTCATATTGGGTAAACAGGGACAAAGGCAACGCGGCAGAGCATCAAAGACCTGGAGGGAAGAACAGGTCACAACTGGTGCTGCTGACTGAGGTAGGGGCCTGGCCTCTCTGCTTCACAAGACTGCACAGCTGAATAAAAGTCAACAGCACACATCAGGAAGCGGCTCCAACGCTGATTGGATAACAGGGGGCAATCCTGACTGCTCCAGCAAGAGTGGGTTTTGTATACATCCAATAAAAATCAGAAAGGTTTATCTTCAAAAACAAGGGGATTGTAACAAACTGAATGAAGCCCAGAGTTGGGAATGAAGACGTCCAGGGCGAGGGAGCAGTGGGGTGTCTGAGAAAGAGCAAGTCTTTTCTGGTATGATGGTCTAATCTGACCCGTGCGCTGAAGCTGATTCACATGCTATACCCCGAACCTGTCTGCACTCGCCCCGCATCTCACGGACAGAAGATCTGCCGCACACGCATTCCTCAGCTCCACAGAGAGGGAAAGAGGGAGAGGGAGACGGACACACAGAAAGAGACAGGAAAAGACACACAAACATAGAGAAGGGAGATCAATTCAAAACAAGAAGATGAGAGGCAATGAGGGGGGAGGGGAGGAGCATACGAGAGAAAATAGTAAGAACAGCTCTCCGGGAGAGAGGAGTAAAAGGAGACGGGGGTAAAAAGAGGTGAAACATTCTCGGCGAGGTGAAAAGTTGCCAAGCCCCGACTCATTTCTCCTCCCTCTTTATTTGGCTCGGAGATAGACGTACAGATAATGGCTGAGCTCGCACCCACGTCTGCCAAAACTGATTGATGATTCAGCCTTACTACATTCAGCTCGGCCCAAAAACCCAGGAAGAGTCTCCCGAGAGAAGAGACTCTAGGGGACCATTATGGGCTTCTTCTGTTGGTCTGGGTGAGCCCACTGAGGCAGCCCGGGGCCACATAGGAAACTAATGAGTGGAAACACTGGGCCTCTGGGATGGCCTAACTCTGTCTGATTAAAGACTGAGACGTTATTAAAAGTGGGACAGACTAAGAGAAGGAGACGAAAGAAAGAGAGACATGATTTGGAATCAAATAAGGGAATTAGGAGGGAGGAGAAGAGGGTCCTTTTTGTTTAATGAGAATGAGAAAATGACATTGGAAGGCTTTAGACTGTCATCGTCTGATCCTGACGTCCTGCAGAAAGTTAATAACAAGTCTCCGTGATAAATCATCTAAACTGAGTGCAACTGCAGAAGACAAATGAGATGCATCTTCAAGGCCGGTGTGCTTTACAGACACGGCTGTCTCGCTGGCCAGCGGTCCGGGAGGTGCCGGGTAACAGCGGGGCCAAGCGGGTCCCAGAGCCCGGAGACGCCGCAGCCCTGACAACACGGCCGTGGTGTGGGATCAGAAGAGAAGAGGAATGAAAGGAGAGGCCCCCGGGGATCAGACAGTCACATCCCACAATGCCCTGTTTACCAAGGACACACAGCCACCCCTCCCCTTCACATTCCCCCCCTACATACCCCCCAACATCTACGTTCACCAAAGCCCGACCCTCCCAAAGTGCCAGGGCCGGGACCCGGGAGACAGCGCTAATTCTGCCCCGAGGCTTGTTGGCCGAGGACACAAACAGAGGGCTGAGAGGGGAGAGAAAGGGAGGGAGGTAGAACGACTGAGACAGAGGGGAGCGCGAGAGTGGGGACTGAATGGTACAGTATGTAAGACCCATCTTAATTGGAGATTGTTCTGCGTTTGCCTTGTTTTTCCTGGGAATCTGTGAGGCGGGGGGGGGGGGCAGGAGGGTGGGGAGGTACGGTTGTTTCCCAAGGTCCTGAACAGCGGGATTAACCACAGGGGCGAAACTCAATAGCGGCCTCGGACACTGGAAACGGATCCGCGGGTATCGCCACCATACAAGGCCACCTCCAGACCTTTTGCAAAGCGCATGTAACTAACAACCCTTCCCCATTGTCGGGAGCTCTCTGGGCCCTTCCGGCTGATTTCACAGGCCTTTCAGCCCACAGGGGAACGTCTGCTCAGACGAAAAGGTAATTCTGATGGAAAGGAGGAATGCACAAGAAGGCCGTCTTGCCCGCAGGGTGTGTTATAACACTGATCTCCAACATGTGCCAAGAGTCTGATTCATCACGCCAGGCGAGAGGGGAGCTGGGATTGTGCAGCCGTGGCACCGAAGCAGAGGAGGCCACAGATTCACATTCCTCAATATCAGCCTTGATTAGAGAGATGATGGGAAAACATGTTAATGCAGGGGAGGGGAAAAAGCTGATCAAGTGCCAAAAGCCTCGAAAATGTCCACCTTCTCTGGGGGAGTGGAGACACTAACTGTGTTTTTAAAAGGCTGTTGTGTGGGCTGTGAACTGGAGGCATACAGTGATCTGATCCAGCTGCCCCCCACCCCTTCTCCCCTCAGCCTCGCGTCCCTCCCCGACTCTCCTGGATTCCATCACTGCCCGAGTCTCTACGGCAACAAGCGGCGAAGACGCAGACAACAGTTTCTGCTCAGTCTCCTCCTGAAGGTCCCTGGCTGCGGCCCAAAAGCACTTTCAAACTAAAACATATATTAAATAATGTAATTTCAAACATGTGCTACAAAAACAAAATGACAGGGCGTCCTAATAGATACTAACAAGAACTTTTGCAAAGTCAGTATTAAAAAACAAACCTGGACTAAAACTCAACTGGGCTGCTTTCAGGGTGTTTGCCTCTTCTTTGTTTGTCACTTGAGAGGCGTGAGAACGAAAGTACACACAAGAGTATTTTCATTTCTCAGAATGATAAATTGAGTCTGCAAATATAACGCCGCGATGGCTCTATATTCACAGGGGGGAGGATTTATAGGACAGAGAGCGTGGCCTGAACTCCACAGCCAGCCGCTACAAAAACAAACGCGTGTTAAAAGGTTAAAAATATAATTAGTCTTCTTCCCCCGACTCCACAAATCTCTTTCAAAAACCCAAACAAACAAACCAGCTGCCTTGTACGAACACGTTTGAGGACCCAAAGATAAATATGCAGTCCCAAACAGAACGTGTAAATGCTTTATTTGGTTTGTCTAAATGTTTATCCGTCTCGCCTTGTAACACTCTGCGCTTGTTGTGCGGCAAATCGAGTGATCACAAAACAAACTTGGTGGTCACACACACACACACACACACGCGCGCGCACACACACACACACGCACACACACACACACACACACACACACGCACACACACACGCACACACGCACGCGCGCACACACACACACACACACACACACACACACACACGCACACACGCACGCGCACACACACACACACACACACACACACACACACACACACACACACACACACACACACACACACCTCGGTCAAATCGTAAAAACCTCTGCAACATATTTAGGGTCCGGGCTGCTCACTGCTGCGGGTTTTGAAGGTGAGAAGGGCTTTTGGCAGATGAAGCGGCGCTTCGATGGCGCCAAGAGAAACACAACCTCATGACAACAGCGAAACACAGCCATGATACGGGAGCCATGGCGTAAGCTAACTCAGTGCATTCTCTGGGTAGGTCTGTGTGTGTGTGTGTGTGTTTGCTACCGTTTAAGAGCGCCACAAAGAGATGACAGTGATTTATTTAATGATGAAAGTCAAGGCAACCCCAGAGATGTGTTTTCATTCATCACAATGCACAAGTACATCCCGCAGAACCCAGAGTATCTGCTGCAGTCGACCCAGAACAATGCAGAAGGCTGGACCAGCCATGTGTTCTATTCTCCCTCCACTCACTTAGGATATCTTTTATAAATAAGGGCTTCCATTGCTCCCTAAGGGGCCACATCTTGGAGCAGGGAAGGCCCAAAATGGCACCCACAACCACAGGCCCGGAGGCAGGCAGCAGCAGAACCCACACTGCCTCACACTCTGATCTGGGAGAAAAACAGCCCTTCAAACAAGTAGCCTGTTTGTCAGCCCGGAGGGGAGTGCCAGCCACTAGTTTTGCCTTAATATAGTCTTGCTGATCCCTGCGCCGGCTTTTCAGCAGCACACACATTCTGGTTCGCAGAAAACCCATGTCAGATGTGACTTATTGGTTCAGCATTTGAAATAGAAAGCTGTGGTTGCTCACAGTTTCAAGAAGAAAAGACTCTAAACTCGTGGGGGCCCAGCGCTGAGGCGACGGGCTAAGTCAGGCATATTTAGTGGGGTGGGTTTCAGGAAGGGAAAAAGAAATGAATCTTGCAAACAGGAAGACAACGAGGATACAAAAAAAATAAATCCCCTTGAATGTTCTCAACAACTTTGCAGTGAGAGCTGTCAGCAAGGGTCCGGTTCAGAAGTTCACTCCCTGAAATCTTCCCGAGGGCTGAAGAATCACGGAGCACACTGCACGAAACACGGCGGCGGAACAATGGGTCTCATCGTGTAGTTGCTTGACAATTATGAGAAAATATGTTGTTTTTGGCGAGAGGCTAGTATTGTGCAAAATGCCACGTCAAACCTTCCTGGGGAACGTTTTGTACTCTCACACACACACACACACACACACACACACACACACACACACACACAAACACACACACACACGTGGTGTTCTGCATCATGTTAAAGGCGCATATCTTATAGCTACACAAGCCAAGAAGCACTCCCTCGAATGTCTTGGAGCACATACTAAAAAAAGGCATCTACGGAAAGTAAACTTTAAACAGTAAGGCTAAAAAAGACTCGCGGTGGGCTTCAAACAACTCGGGACCAACAAAGTATTGCAGTCTGTCGCTGTCTTTTGGTCGTTTTATCGCGTCTAACAGCAGTAAAAAAAAAATCACGGCCTCTATCAAAGTGTATCCTTCTGTGTCACTCAGACTGCTCTTGCCCATCTGATGAGGTATTTTTTACGAACTGTATCTGCCTGGACAGTGTGTTTTTTCTCCGCGTGTGTTTAGATTCCCTTATCATGCGGAGAACACAGACATATATATATATATATTTAGTTGAGGCCTGTATTTCCGTTACATTAGCAGACAACAGCCCATCTTCAGAGGAGAAGCAGGCCTCCCCGCGTTGCCTATCTCCAGCCCGTACGGCTTCGTCCCGCTGCATTTCGGTGGCTGGCTGGAACATCTGTTTCTGCTGCTCTAAAAACTGTTTGTTTGTCTTAACAATTACGCCCTGATGTTTCTCATTTCATTTCTCAAATCTCTCGAAAGTCATTATCCAGTTTCAGGTCCTTCAAGGACTGAATTTTTTCGAAACTCAATACGACCATCTGTTGAAAGCCGGCGTACACGTCGGGCTACAGTCGGCTCACCTTTGACATTTCGGAGGAGTTGTGCCGGAGGAAGCTTGCAGCCTATCTGTAACCTGCTGGAGTAACATGCTTGCATAGTAAAGCGAGTCAACGCCGGGCTGTGTGGATCATCTGTCAGAGTATAGGGGGACCTGGAAGAAACGGGGAGGGGGGGTCCCACTGAGAGACATATACGTTGTGTAGTGAAAATAATGACAGCGTGAGCTTGGAGCAGATAAGAAGTGCTACTAATGACAGCTTCATATAAACAAGGGTGACACCTTCAGCTACTGCGTTTGCCTTCACAGCCTCTTCAACACAGCTTCAATTTATCCAATTCCACTCAGAGCTTGTCCCGCGAATAAATTTAGGGAGGGCGGAAAGAAAAGTATTTTTTTGTTCGCACTGCAGCTGCAGGGTGCACTCACCAACCCAGCAGTCACGAGAACTCAAACTCTTTCTCTGACCTGCCCATCTTTCCCATCGACCCCCTGCTCATGGCTGCTGGGTGTTGTCAATCAGCACCCCCTGGCTCCTTAAACGTGGGGGCTCTTTGGCATGCTGCCCGAAACTCCCCTCTGTCCATCTGAGCTCCGGGTCTGTCCTTGACGAATGGGAGCCAAAGCTCGCAGAGTAAAGGCCAGCATCAGAAAATGGGAAAAAGACTGCAGTATGACTCAATCCCTGAGCAATGGGAGTAAAAGTAGGGCTATGTGTCAAGAGTTCAAAACTGGTTTGAGTTTGGGAATAGCTGCTTGGCAGGTCAAACGCTAATCATACAGCGGTCCACTACATTCTACTTCTATTATACTAAGAAGCTGAAATGGATTAGCCATCTGAGTTTTAGAAAATGAGTAAGACCTAATTACAGCTGTCAAAATATTGTGATGATGATGAAACATACGGTGGCTGCTCAAAGTTTGGATTTTTCTCCTGTTTTATGACTCTCAGAACATATTCCACAGCCAACAGTTGATCCTTTGGAGCAATAATATGACAGATCACTGCGTGAAGCCAAATAAACAACCAAACCACATTGTGATTTAGCTTTTTAATTCACTTCAATTCTCTTCAGGGCCAGGGCTGAGGTTTGCTGCCTGGCCTCGAATCTGTGCGTCCCAGAAAACAGGAGGTGCCCAAACTGTACTTTAGCCACCCATTTGGACACACCCTCTCCCACCACACTGACCTCCGATAGACATTCATCCACTGACATCCTTCAACAGTGTAGGGCTGCAACTAACAATTATTTCATCTGTCGACTATTTCTTTGGGTTATCGATTTTTAGTTAATTCTATGAACTTCTATGAAATACTAAAATGCACAAAATGATCAAAAGTATTGTGGATTATTTGTCCGTCAATTTGTCCGACGATTTTTACTCATAAAACCTCACTTCCTGCATTTACCTTTAATAAAACCTGATCGTTTCTATGGAAACTCAATTGTTACCTCAACTGCTACTATTCAACAATCATTTGTCATTGTTGGAGCGTATGCGGTTGTGTGATTAGAATACTACATCAGAAAAATCAAAAGAGCCATTATGAGAGCAGCGGCTGGCATCATTACACATGCTGCTTATGTTCAAATTGCCCACTTAACATAGTTCTCCTACAGCAACATGTGTTTATCATTAGCCAGCACCCTAATGGCTCAAACATTATTCGAGCTGGCTTAATGGCATAGTTGCGCTTTGTTCGGGTCTATCTGATAAGAGTCGGGCCACTAATGGTTTATTAATTTCCCTACGAGTCACAAAGAAAACTAAAAACATGACTGAGTCTGTCATTGGCTGATTCAATCACATTGCCAAAACAGTTACTGTGGGGAAAGTCCCACGCAATACCAACATACTAAAAAGGTTATTGCAGCTTGGATTTATGGGTTTATTTTAATGTATTTTATATGAAGAAACTGCCTAACAACATGATGCCATGTTGAAACATTTCAAGCAAAACAGAAACAAATCATTTTCTCTACAGACCAGAATGCAATGCGGCCAGCGCAGTAGTAGTTACAGCGAGGGTGAAAGGTATTCAAGGAACAGTGGGAAATCATGGAGTGAGTTAAGTTAGAATGAGGCAGGTTGAAGGAAGGCAGCCATTGGAAAAAGAAAAAAAATTACAACACCTGGCGCAGCCTCTGTGTCAAGACTCAATATGAAAACGTGAGGGAGGATTTCTCCCTGAAAGTGAACGCCGTCAGCGTCCCAGCCTCAAGCACAAAGACCAAATCTCTCGCTGCCCCTGTCAAAAGCTCACCCAATATTGGGGAGCACTGAAAGGATTTGAAAGGCATCGGAAGTGTCTCCTTGTCCCCCGCCGACGCAACAATGCACGAGCAACTGTTTGAACTTGAAAAGTGTTTTATCCGAGGGCAGCCATGCGTGTCCCACTGACTGGATGTCATGCGTTCGAGAGCGATTCAAGACTTTGTTCTCGATAACTTTTAAGTGTTCAGTTTTCTGTGAGTCACCCCTATGTAACAAAAGTCCCTGTGAAGCTCCGATGATAGGGGTGAGCGGCAGACAGAAGGAATTACTGGAGGGAAATAAGTGAAGAACTTATCTCTGCAGCCACGACATCACTATCACGTCCACTCTGTCGTCCTTTATATTTGTGCCCTGAAAGACCCTGAAGTCTCATCTTGGTTATTGTTGATAGTGTGTTTACAATCCTCAACATTTATGGCTTAATTTATCTGTATAGTGTACGATTATGATGTACTTTATAAAAGAAAATACAAAAACAAAACTTTACTTATTTGACTTTTAAAAGAAGAAATTTTCCTTTTATAAAATGTGATAAATGTTACAATTTTTTTTAACTCTGTTCAAAGACTATCAAGTTTGGAGTCGTCATCCTCAGAGTTCCTGAGGTGCAGCGGTGCAGATCACAACACAGCAGGACTTGAGTCCAATAAGCTCATGTGCACACACTTGCACATTCAGTCTCGAGCTGTTAGGGAGGGCATTTTTTTGACACATCAAAAAAAAAAATATTTTAAAATGTTTTAATTTCCCACATTGAAAGCAGAGTGAGACGCTGAAGAAGTGTGTGAAACTGAGCCAATGAGAACAAAGCAAGAGCTGTTTGATGATCGTGATCATACTACGTTCACACGTCTGCATATTTAAAGTGGTTTAAAAGATTCCCCTCTCCCTACTGTGTTTTTATCCGTTGTGGAACTAAACTAATCCTAAATCATAAATCCCTCGCCCAATCAAGTAAACAATGACGCCGTCATGCAAGCAGGCAGGTAGAGTTGCTTTTGTACGCTGTTCACGAGAATCTGATAACTTGCCAAAATTATAGCAGCAACAACATGGATTTACCAAACCAACCTTTATGACACCCTCAGGGATTCATCTAAAACAATAAAGCCTCTCTGTCTTTGGAGAGAGGAAGAAGAAAAAAGACTTCAAATATTAGTGTAGGCCACTAAGTTTCTGCACAGTGGTAACTGTGGCAGAAATCTGGCTCCAGAAGTGAATCCAGAACAAAAGTAGAACTTTAGAACAAAGTAATGCATCTCATATCTCCCCTCCAAGTCCACCATTTATGACTGTGACACCCATGTGACAAAAGGAGGGACGTATTTGCCATTTCTGAAAATGCTCTTTCATCTTTAAAAGCAGAAATGCAGCCGCAAGCCATCTGTTTTCAACTGGGATGCTCAGTGAAGTGTCCCTGCCTCTCCAGAGCTGTTTACCAAACAAATATTTATGGCCTCTCTTGTGTTTCACTCAGCTCAGAGACAACACGGTGCACTGAGCTGTGTCCGAATGCATGAAGGTCACAGCTCAGTGCTGGAGAATATTGATAATCTGAATGTTTTGAGGTGAATTTGAACAAATTACAAAGCATTGTTTTACACAATAAATGCAGCTCAGTCTGTTTGTTGTTGTTGTTGTTGTTTTTTTTGCTTTTCTGTCTGCAGATAATAACTTAACAAAGATGTAGCCTGAAGTCAATCAAATCCATATCATAGGAAAGTGAACTTTTTTTTCAAGAATCAAAAGGATGTTATGGAGCAAACGTAACGTGTAATAGTAAGTATCTGTAGTCAGCGTATGCCTATGTTATGTGCATGTAACTGTAGCTATAGTCCATCATGTGGACAGTTCATTCATAACCATAATATTAATATGTGTCCACGGGCCCGTCTCCCGGACGGCCGCGCAGAGGAGCACGGAGCCGCTCTGCCTCCCCGAGCCGCGGGTCTCCACTTCCACCACAAGACAGAGTTAAGAAACACGGTCCCGTTCAGAGAGGCCGTTAAACCGGCCCCGTGGAGCCGTGCGCGTCTTTCAACGTCACTTTTCCTTTTGTTGTGACCGGAGAAACACAGCTGGCCCCGGCGAGCGCACCGAAGCCTCCCCGCTCTCCGCTCCCCGCTCCCCCGGCCCGGGACTCCCCGTCCTCCGCCCGGCCTTACCTCTCTTGCAGGAGGGCGAAAGCTGCGAGCCGTCGGGTGATTCAGCAGCAGGACACATTCTTCTGGAGGCAAATCCGTACGGGGCCCTCCATTAGACACGGGCTCAAAGGGCAAGACGACGGGAGGAACATGAACACAGCCGGAGGTTGACGGAGGGGAGGGGGAAGAGAGTTTTCAGACCCGCGGAGCTGCTCGGGATTCGGGGCCAAGGTGCGACAAACTCCCGCTGCTCTAAACTCGAGTGGAGGTAGTGGAGAGTCTCTCGGGGGGAGCGGGGAGTCCGCGTGTCTGGATAAAAGCGTTACGTCCCGGCTTGGTAAACTCTCTCTCTCTCTCTCTCTCTCTTTCTGTCTCTGTCTCTCTCTCTCAGCCCGTTATTGTGACTTCTCCCCAGCTCGCGCTCCCTCTCTCTGCCGCTGCCTCCTCCACACACGCATCTTTGAAGCCAGTGTCGAGTTGCTCAGCAAATCACGGCAGTGGCGAAGCTGGTCGTGAAACCAGGAATGTCCCAGCCCCACAGCTCAATACGGCTCCTGGAGAGGGAGGAGGGAGGAGGGGGCAGGGGGTGTTACCCATATAGACTGTGCATTAACAAGTTTTACAATCTAACGAGAAAAAATAAACTTCCTCCTTTCCTCCTGAGCGCAGCCTACCTGTGTGACTCATTGTTATCACGTGAAGGTCAAAGCACCTGGACGCATTCTCCCCTTTGTTGTAGCCTGGTGATATCGGGATGTATCGATTACTCTCAATGCTTAAACATATTTTGCGTGTTTTCTTTTCAATTAGAATTTTAAATCAATGATTGATCTACTAAACAGACTGACTCTAAGTACCACGTGTTACACTGCGAACTTAATTATTAACCAAGACAGAGAAATGTGCAAAATTACGGATTACTAAATTAAAATCTTTAAAACACAAATTACTTCAGCAAAAAGCGACATGTTGGTGAATTAGTTGAATGCTATGAAGAATCTCCAATCAGATGAATATTAATCTGAACCGGGGATGGGATAAAATAACCAGGTTTTATTTGTAATCTACAATAAACTGTTATCTCATGCAGGCCAGGTGATCATCATAAGAAAATCCGCCCATGTAAACAAAACTAATCATGTTTCCAGAAAACGTAATCTTCATGATTGAGATCAGCGTGACATGAACACAAATAATTTCTGCGAGACCAAAAAAGGGGAAGAAACTTAACTAATAACGACTTGCATGAATGTAAGTATACAGCTTTACTTTACTTAACTTTTTTTTATTAACAAGAAGTGTCCACACAAGCTTATATTGTTTGTACCTAAGGCTTCATTCACTTTGAGAAGTACTACCTCTGCGTCCAGGACTGGGATAGCTCCATCTAATGCACAAACAGCCTCAAAGCCATGAAGGCGGTTCTCATTTTTCAGTGGAATACACTGTGCCTTGTAGATAACACTAGCTCTCACTGGGCCCATTGAAATGAATTCAAGTTATGTGGGAGGGGGATGTTTAAAGAGCTAATAGCTACGGGTCATTTCTGGCATCAGACCTGTTGGTTGGATGGACTGAATGTTGGTTGGCTGCAGCTATTTCCTCATCACTTGGTGAACCACCTTCACAGAGAGGCGGGGGAGAGGAAGAGTGTGAAACAGTCATCTGTTGTGCGTATGGACACGAGTAAACAGCATAATCGTCTTTGAGGCAGTAATTATGTGCTCCAGCGTTGGCCGGGCGGGCGGCGGCCGGCCCACCCTGCTTCAGACAGCAGGTGCAGCTCACCATCTGACAGCTGACTCCTAATGGAAGGTGTGATCCAATCCTCCCGAGGCCGGGCCGACCCAATGCGAGCCTTCAGGCTGTCAGGGCCAAAGCCAACAAACCAGCAAACCTCTGACACAGGAGGAGAGGGAAAACAAGATGGAGGAGGTGGTGGAGACGGGACTGATGAGGGACGGATGCTTCAACTCTGTTTTCACAGTTAAACAGACCTGCTATCTTTTTTGCCAGTTTTTTGTCCTTGTCAAGTGTTTTTTTCTGACTTATCAGCACCACTTTCTAATGTCATCAGATATTATAAAAGCTTCAGCATTCGTATTATTTACATTACTTGGTCGAACAGTTGTGGACAAAGTATTAAACCGCACACTTGATGGATGATGGTTGGAAAACCCTTTCATGTCTCATTAGACAGTACAGCCCACTTTTTTTTTTCCATCATCGTTTTTAATACAAGTGATTAATTTTCTTCAACCCAGTGATCGCAAATCTCTCTCTCTCTCTCTCTCTCTCTCTCTCTCTCTCTCTCTCTCTCTCTCTCTCTCTCTCTCTCAGGGTCAGGAGCTGGTTGGAGATGGAGACGGAGGATCTGGGTTCAGAGGGGGGTGAGCGGGGTGATTGGACACAGTCGCATGTGAAAGGCCAGAGAGCGGCGAGTCCACAGGGAGCAGGGTCCACACACAAAGGGCCAGGGAGGGGCTCGGTGGGGGCGGGAGGGGCGACCGAGGAGGAGAGGCCACGCTGGGAACCAAAGCTGACAGCACAGACACTTCTCATCCACTGGGGGTTCGGCTGTCTCTGGCCCCCTGGGGTCTATGCTCACTGGTGGAGCTGCCAGCCATCTCCACACACTGTTGAGCCACAGCAGCTTCAGCGAGCTGCTCACTTAGAGCAGAAGCAGCAGAAACACTAAGCACACAAAGCGGCAGTGACCTCTGGCCCACATTTAACTGATATGAAGGTTGTTTTCTTAGTCAGCCCTGATCAAATAGCAATAGACTATGCCACATTTAGCCAATACAAGATGACTTGACTATAATGCAGAGGCAGGAAAACAACAGCAGTTTACACTTTATAGATTAAAATACAGACTTGCCTCATGCAATGTCCTGATTTATATTTAAAGAAGGGAAGGAGGCAGGAGACGTGCTAACAAGGGGCTTTGTCTAAATCCGCAGGCTGGGATTGTTTGGTGTTGGTACCTCCAGCTTGCTGTCCTTTGCTTCGAGGATAATAAGCCTCCGACCACTGTCAACAGAGTGTTTATGACCTGCAAAGCAGCCCTGGCTTGTGTTGACTCTGTCAGCAGGGGCCGGAGGGAGGCCTGACTACCAGTGCTATTAAAAGGCACTGTCAGATAACATGTGTACCATCCCTCGGTTTGTCAGGATCTGTGGATTCGTCAGCAGCACAAAATACCAAAGCTTCATTTTTGTTTGTTGTAATTGTCAGATCTGACGCCCAATTTTATGTAATTACTTGAAAGCAGATGTTGTGGGTAAAATTCAGAGGGTAAAAGGCCACTAACAAGCACTTGTTGCCATTATGTTTCCTAGAATGCTTCGGCATGGAGTAGGAGAGCTGCAAAAATGTTTTTTACTTTTTTACTATGGAGCGAAGACAAGGACATTTATTTGCGACTTTTTATACGTTTTTATAAGACAAGGGAAACTGTGTGCGAACAAAGAAATATATATATATACACGAGAGTGAGAAAGATCACAATATTTTACAACAGAGACTAAATGGATTTCCCCTTGGAGGGCAGTATATCTCATGACCTAGACAGGTGTGTACAGTGAGTATGGGTGTGTGGGTTGGGCCTTTCTGTGTGTCTGGGTATGGCCCTGCGGTTGTGTGAGTGCTCGCGGATGTGTAAAAAAAAAAAGAGAGGAAGAGAAATGTGAGGGCACGTTTCTCCATCTGGTTTCTGCATCACTGTAGTGGGATCACATTATCCATCGTAGGCTCTCTGGGAATTTCATCAGTCTGTAACATCTCACTTATTCACACGTCTCTGTGGGCTTTACCATGTAGAACAATCCTGAGTGTCCCTCCTGACACTGCATTGACCCTGAACATCCTCTAGTCATCTTTAAAGCTTCCTCCTGTCTGCTTTGGTGCCTCTGTGAGAACTGTACGGGGCATAAAACTGTGTAAACTCCAGTTTTCACACTGTCACTGTTTTGCCTAAGTTGTCCACAGCTCAACAATATATAGATATAGATATAAACATAGATATTCATTCATTGCTTCGCCTACAGGGGTGTTAAACAAACAAGGGAGAGAGCACGGTCAAACTTGAGTTTAACACAATGTGTTTGCAGTTACTCCTGAGTAACAAACACAAACTCATAATCTCTCCCTTTAGATTCTCTTGTCATATTTAATGAATAAAGATAGTTAAGTACATTTAAAAAAAGAAAAATCTTAGCACTGATCCTAAGATTTTTCAATCCACAGAGGTACTTCAGGATATCATTGTATATCACGTTATAAAGTGAAAAGTTTATTGTTGTAACGAGATGTTTTTCATGATGTTGTAACACAAAACCTTTCTTATTATAAGAATATGCTATTTATCTTGTTATAACGTAAATATTATATATTATAGCGTGATAACTTATAAACGGTGTTCAGAGAACAGATTTTTTTGAGGAATTTGGCTCATTTACAGGATTTATTAAGTTCCACTTCATGCTTGAGCTGAGACATAGTGAGCGTCTCCTGTTATTGAGCACGGTGGATGATAATGTAATAAGTATTCGTACACTAAGAAGGGTTTTAAAATGCACGTGGCTATACAGAGGGAGAACGGGTGCGACCCTCTTTGGTGTAACAATTTCTTTACACTTCCACTACCTGTGCATAAAAAAACATCTTACAGATGTATCTGTGATCCAAATACCATATTTCTTGAGTAATGTAACAAAACTATAACCAGTCTATTTTCTGAACAGTACTCCCGATGTGAAGCTGTGAACACTGTTCTGCTACTCGGCACTATATCACTTCCACAAAGCTCAGATTTATAACGGATTCACAAATCGTACGGACATGTTGTTCCGGTCTCATCCCCAACAACCGAATCAGCACTGACGTGAAGCTGTCATGATATAGCATTCAGGAGTTGGTTGTAGTGGGTATCTGGGGAGTAGTGGAGCAGGAAGAGGCCGAAGTGAAATATCATTCCTATTAAACACTGATGTTTCCTCTGGTCCCACGGGCTCATGACGACGTTGTGATTTATGGTGCAGCGCTGGAGGAGCAGATCAGAATACAGCTGCCCCGTAGCTGCACACAAACATGTGTACACCGGACTCAAGCATCACTCGTAGTCTTGGTCTACATTCAAATCACTGCAGCTTTGGAATGAATGTTTCCTGGCTGTTGGATTGAAATAAATAAATAAATAAATGAAACGAATGCATCTGCGTTTCTTTTCTTTTGTGTTTATTTGCCTGTCTGTGAATCCAGGGATTATGTGCGTAGAAATGTGACGCTTGTTGCAGCTAACTGGCTTTTCCAGCTCATTTTGAATGGCATGAAGTGATGTAGAAAATGAGCCAGATGAAGAGGATTAGGACCTGAGACTGCTTGTGCTTATCATCTCCCGTAGCACTGGAGTGTAGCCATGGAAACAGGAAGTAAGAGGCAAGCTTCCAAGATGGCCACCAGCTTGTGAATGGGCGCATTCCTCAACGGCAGGGTGTCTGCTGGAGGGAGGAGGGGCCAGCGTGTGTGTTTACTCCGAAAAGGGACTATATAAATAGTAACTGCTGCTGTTTTAAGGACTTCCTGTCACTAGGTATTCCATAAAACAGTAGTTAAATAAACAATCAGTTTCCCATTGGGGCGGCCTTGTCTATACTGAAGTGAGGTCTGCTGTGGGTTCAATCCAGGATCCCGGTGTGTGGATTTTAAAGCCCCAGACTGGAGTCATGGAGCTGTTACAGGTCACCACACTCTCTTTCACTCGCACTCCGCCTGGTCATATAACCTCCACACACACAGACTGAGTCTGAATTCCACATTCAGCATGTTTTTTTTTTTTTTTCTCTGCCAAGTAACTTCTCTACTGACTTTTCAATGAGCTCTCTTCATTGTTTTGTTAAGCAAGCTGTGCATGTGCAGCTCCTCTTCTTGCCGTTGCAGTGCAAGGATTCAGGTTCAATTTATTATCTGAGCGGGACTTCATTCAGTGTTACAGTTAGAGGAATATAAAAGTGGACACCAGGAAATGAAACATTTGGACGTTGAGCAGTTTAGTTATTTTTAGGTTTTGTACCCCAAAGCATTCAATTTTAAATAAAACAATTAATTTAAGGTTAAATGGTTGACGTTTGGTTGTAATTTATATTTTGGATATTTACAACCACTTTGAGGCCACTTAAACCTAACAGAAGCCAGTGCTCAATCACTTTTACATGCAATAAATCCTCAGAATGTTCAAGGATACGCTCAGACTTCTTCGAGCCGCTCTTAAAACAATATACCGATTATGTACATCGAAAGAGGTTTTGTTCAATGCAATGGTTTCTCTTGTTCATATTGGCCACAGAGAGACCTCCGCTTAAAGCACTTTCACTGTAAGTGAACAAATACCAAATCGCATGCTGTGTAAATTGATTTCAAAGTCCACCAAAAGCAAAGACGAGGCCTCAGCAATAAGACAGATCAAGTCTTGCAAAATGGCAGTATTTGAAGAGCAAAAATCATCTATGTGTTACTGTCAAACAAACACCGTCCACTGAGGCACAAAGGAGACATTCTATGCCAAAAGACTGTTAGATTGATTTGTCTAACTGCTGAAGCCTTATATTAGCTTTAACTGAATGTTGTAAAACATCGTTTACACACCTGGACTGTGGATTTAGTTGACAGGTATAGTCAAAGTTCCTTCCGAATTAACATTCAATCAGCCATAATGGTGGTTAAAAATATAGAGGGGCAAAAAAATAGAATCTTGGTTCCCTCATCTACACACACACACACACACACACACACACACACACACACACACACACACACACACACACACACACACACACACACACACACACACACACACACACACAAATATATGTCAATACGCAAATACACAAACATCTACCAGCTGGCATTGTAAAGAAGGACACCATCCATCAAGCCGGCCAGCTCTGTTTTAGATGTGGCCATGAAGCTGTCAGCATGCATTCCTCACCGCAGCTTTTGCAGAACACATTCGTCAACCTCTAAGGGAGTGCATGCCCAAAATGTTTGGATGTTTAAACTTATCTCATTTTGGCCTTTGAAAGTTGTTGGCATCCCCACAGGGGCTAAAATGATCCACAAACAGTGTGCTTTGGTATCATTAGAGGCCTTAACTGGTCCAGTGCGATCCTCTGGAGGCTATTCTCATCATGCTTGTTTATTTTCAAGGACTTGAGTGAGGATGCAAATATTGGAGAATGGAGGCCAAGGAAAGGATGTCAGGGTGTGATAGAGCATGCGGTGCCCTCATCTTCTTTTTTTGTTCCCTGTCTCTCCCGACACAGACAGCGCCCTCATCATGGGACAAGTATCACTTTTGTTTGTGCGTCGCACAGGTCAATCACACCATCCAGGAAGATACCATCTATCTGTCTTCCGCTATTTCAGATGTGGAGCCTCAGTCGCAGCCCCCAGCAGGGGCCAGGCACACTATCACTGCAGAATATCACCAGATAGTCACTGTGGAGCCGCAGGAAAATGTACCAAGAGTAAACAAAGTGTCCCTGCGTGCTGATGTACTGTACATGTCTATCTATATGTTCCTATGTCTGAGCGTTTGTTTTTAAATGTAGCTGTATTGATGCGTGTTTTGTCTCTCCAACCACAGAGACAACCACTATCTTATTAGACATTTGTTGGGTTCAGTCAAACCCCAGAGGAGGGACTTCCCCCCGGAACAGGATCGGCTGTAAGGAAATCTCGGGCAGATGTAAAGTGAAGACACTGATGTCTTCATGAAGTTTTTTTTTTTTTTTTAAACCTGCAGCTCACGCTATCTCACCCAGCTCTGTCAGTATCCTCTTTTTTCTCTCCCTCATGCCAAAGAGACAAGCTAGATCCGTGAACAATCCGCTCCATCCCACAGGCCGCGCTCCCCTCTCTGCTCCATAAATCGCAGCTCCCGTGGGGACAGCTGGAGAGACAGAACAAGTGGGAGCCAGATAGAGCTGTCTGAAAAGGCTCCTGTTTCAAATTAGGCTTGCTGGACAAAAGTCACCTCGACCCCGGAGTTGAATCCATATCTATTTCCTGTATCCCATTTCCTCAAGCGGTGTGGACGGACACTGGAAGGTGAGAGCCGATGTGTTAGCCGATGGAGCTGGTGTCACTGTGCCTGTGGTCTCCTGATCAGGGCACAGAAAGGCAGTTTACAGCCCTGTTAAAGGCGAACAAAAAGCTCTCTCTAAAGAGGCATGTTTCATGGCTTGTGTGCTCCCACAGTTAATGTCGTAGCCCAGCATGAGTTCACTGGACTTCCTCCCTCGTTGTGCCTCCGTGCCCTGATGGACTGAGCTCACTGCAGAGCTTTATACTTAAAATGAAACGGAGTGCAGTGAAACGGATTGATAAAATGTATCGTGTCAGCACATGAAAAATTGCAGGTTTATAGCCTGACCTATTTCTATTGCGTCAGACTAGCAAGTCACCAGCTTAGATTTGTTTTCCAAAATGTCCTCTGTCAACAATGATTGTGATCCAAATACAAACACAGGGTTCGCACCACAACCAATATTCAAACTGTAGCTTTGGAACCTGCTGTCACTCGTAATTGATTGACAAGTCTTTTAAATTCAGTGAACAACAACTAAAACTAAGTTATTCTCTGTTTTGGGGCTGTTATAGGTTTGTTAGGATCATTAATATTTCTTGACACATCTGTGAAACTGGCCTATAGGCTACACTGCACTGCTACTAAGCTTTTTTTTATTTCAATTCTTAATTCTTCAATTCTTATGTTAAATGGTCAAACTAATATAGACTAGGTCTTTAAGCCTTACACATAGAAAGTAAGCAGGGTGTGAACGTATGGGTGGCAAACAATAAACAATAATCAAGTGAGGGGAAGGTGTGTGAATCAGAGACCATGAGACAGAAGACAGAGAGAAAGAAGAGGATATGTTTTGTTTTTAGTGTTAGCGATGAAGGAAACCTGAGCAGCCAGGACAAATTGGTCCAAAGAGAGACGGTGCAGGTGAAACCTCTGGCTCTCTGGTGGATCGATGGCCCAACATGGAACATTCAGGCAGATCAGGTTTACCTCTGTGATACTGGACTGTTTGAGGTCATGGGGGTCGGGGGGCTGATACAGGTACAGTACATACCAGCCTTAAAATGACTGCTCTGATAATGACCGATCGCCCCTCGGGTGCTCATGGGGGATTCTAGTCACGGGGTCAGGGCCGCATGGCTAACACGACCCAGACCTCCCCCATCGTGACTGTCAAAACAAACTCCATGTGACGTCAGTGGTTTGATCACCTGCCTCCTGCTCCTCCATTTCAAGGCAATGATTTTCATGAAATCTTATCTAAAATGTTATAAATATAATTTTTTAATATTTTGGAAATGGTCTTTTCCTTTTAAGTAGAGGAGTCTTAGACATGGAACTGTTTTCAAGAAAATTGACATGGCAACATTCTTTTCATCCTTTTTTTCGTTCACATTTTCTGTCATTAAACATGTTGTGTTGGTTCCTTTCTTATGTGTAACTATAAGTTGATGGTGTTGTCTTGGCAGATTGTGAATTTTATTTAGAAATTTCAATGGGCTCTTAACTGGTAAAATAAAGAAAATATAAAGAATAGTTTGCCATGCAATAAAAATCCTCATCCTCATCCCTAAGCGAACAGTAATTTCTTTTTTCAGCCCGTGTTTGATGAAACCCCACTCTGGTTCATTCCCCCAAACACCAAAATCATCTCTCATAAGTCCAATTCTGCCCTCTTCACAACTATTAAAAACAAAATGATTTTCCATTTGGAGTTTAAAACAACTTGTGTATTCAATTTGTCCAAACAGCTTGTGCTGCATAATACAAACATTTAATCGCCACACAACTGCACTAACTCTACGCACTCATTATGCTGTGGTTGCACACATATATTTACTCTAATGAAAGACTTGCTTGCTACTGTATGGTCTGTTTGTAAGCCAAGAGCCGCCAAGTTGGGATAATTTAAGAGATAATAAGATAAATACTAGGCCTTTGGACCCACAGTGCAATCGCTTGGCTGCAGAGGACATTTATTCTGCTGCATGTTTGTTGAGAGGAATGATTTTACTTTTGGACATGAAGGTGAGAGAATAATGATGATGAGTATAATTATTCACCACACAATGAAAACCCATTTTGTGGTGATGAAATCCATTCACAGTCCCAACAACAACACCCCCATCTGATATGCGTCAGTACCCTGCACAGGTCATCCTCGTTGTTTTCATCTCGCTGTATCTCTCAGTATGTTATAGACACCGGCTCTGTAGAGGTGGGCACACAGAGGTTACCTGTCAACTTGTCCCAGAACGAGCATTTTGGTTTGCAGGAATTCTCTGGGACTGCACATTGATCGAGTTAATCTCTTCTGTTTTAATCTGGCTCAGGGATATTAAGACCAGCCTCTGCGGCCCCGGTCACATCACCTCTGACCCCCTGTGTAATCCGCCTCTCCCATCAGCTCATTAAGCCCAGGGAGTTCACACCTCTTGCCATGTTGGGCCCAGCTGTGTCTCCCCAGTGCCCAGGCCGGCCTGGGGTGTCAGGAAAGGCTGCCGGCTTCACAGGCACGACGCAGGCCCGGGTCTCTGATCTCTGCTGAAAATGCTATAAATCACGGACTGGAGGTGATGGTCTTAAGTGCTCATTAAAGTAGGCAATAATAAATGTGGAGAGAATGAAAGGCTCTCTCTACCTGTCAGCCTGGGCTGGTTAATGAGAGGAGCCTGTTGTACTTTACTAATGATGGATGATTAGGAAAAGGGTAGATGGAGTGTTAACAAATGTTTAACTGCAGAGCAGGAGTCATAAATGTTTCACAGCGACAAAAGGCACCACAGTGCTTCCTTTGACTGCATGAAAATACCATGTGTTATGTATTCATAATCCAAATTCAGCTCGAGATTGCATCATCATGTCTGATTCATTTGAGTTTGTAAAGTGTTTATGCTTTTAAATGTCACAGTGAACCACAGCGGCTCAGTTGTTTAAATAGGATTTTGGCTTAGTTTGGTAGACTTTGATAGACATTTGCTAATGGACAAGAGAAATCTTCTTATGGCCATATTCATACCAAAGAAGGTGTTTGCTGTAAAATCTCTATGCGGGGTGAGTTATACAGTGAAAAGCTCTGATGGAGCCTCAATGAAACTGAGGTCACAGGCTACTGTAGCTCTGCTAATGCAATTCACTTGTTTTTCTTCCTTTTGGAGCAAAATAATCACGCTAAGTCCTGAAATGATTAGTTGATTAACTGACAAATTGATTGTGAACAATCAGCAATATTTCTTATAGTACATATAAGTATTCTTTAAGGAATACTTTAAGTTCCAGCTCAAATGTGAAGGTTTACTGTTTTTCTCTGTCTCTTTGTAAATTGAATATATTTGTGTTTTGATTCAATTTATCAAACAAATAATCAATAAATACTGAAAATAATCATTCATTGGTGCCCTGATCCAAGAGACAGTAAAACTTTGGAAAACAGTAAAAAAAAAACAGTAAAACTTTCCCCATGGCTTTCCTCAAATATAAAAATCTGCATGAGAGTGAACATGTCAACAGACAGAGCCACATGCTTTTCTGAGCGCAGAAACACTACACACGCAATCAAACAAACATGCACATATTCATTACCTGGACTAGCCAGTTGCAGGAAAGATAATATTGGGCTTGGTGGTTTGGGTGACGCGGTGTGGATTAGGAAGCAGCGTGGGTGTGAAAGCACTGTTTGCGCTGTTAGCACCGTTAGCTGAGAGCTGAGAGTCGCTGGGGGGCAATTGAAATGATCCTAATCTCGTATATAGTACCTTTTAAGCTTTGCTCTTGATGTTTGCAGTAAAACAAGTGAAATGTTGTTGATGGTGTTGGGAGTCTAGTCTCTGGCAAAGAAATGTACTATAACCTCAGAAAAGCTACATATCAGCTCACGTCATCATCCTGCTTTTGTGAAAACATCAACTCAGTTTGAGAACTGTTTTCTATCTATAAAATGAAACACAAGGAGAGAGAGGGGAGGAAAGAAAGGCAAAGAAAAAGAGAAGTGCAGGCCTGACTGGATTAGGAGAAGGCCTGTTTTTCCTCTCCATGTCAATGCACTCCTGCACCACGATAGATAGATAGTGACGGCCTGCCAGTTGGTTTTCATTACATCCCTTGCGCTTCAGAACTACCCAGAAAAACAGCATCCCTCCCTTCCTCCCACCCCCTCTCAACTGAGCACACTTTTCCATCTAAAAGAAGGGTATAAAATTGTTCCTGAAAGTGAAAAAAAATGGCCAGAGGGGACTTTTTTCAAAGTATTTTTCTAATATCCTCTTCAGACTTGAAGTCTCCCCCTGCATGCCTTTTTTCTTTTAAGTAAAACCCTGTCATCTACCCCGTGGGGGCTTCGCTGGAATGCTACTTCAATATAAGATCTGTACCTTTGCATTCTCTGTAATGCATGCCTATGTGTGTCCAAATGGGTCTCCCCACGGGGGGAGAGAGGAAGGCAGAGGGGAGGAGGCAGGGAGTTTTCAGTCAGGGATATGGGAACAAGGTGGAACTGTGCTTTGTTTGTTGCCCTCTGCGCATACCGACGCAAAATTGAACAGCAATAAAATAAGGCACAGATGTGCATTACTGGCTCAGACTTCAATTGTCCGCAACCTGGGTGGAGGCCTGGTCACATTGTATTAAAAGGTGGATTGGTCTGACTCTCTCACCCCCGCTCTCCCTCCTGAAGGCCTGTTATCTCTCCAACATGCTATGCTGCCTGGATGCCAGCATATAGCGCACCGATAACCACAACCAGAACATCTCCCCTCATAGGTCTCCTCACCCTGTTTGGCTCGAGTCACGCCATGCTATACCTACGGGAGCGCCGAGCTTCAAAGAGAGTAAACTCGCACGTGCAACAGAGCCACAGCAGGCAGATTTTTAGTGGATAAGACAACCGCTGTCTGTTCTTAGAGCAGAATTGGCCTTTGACCCTTTGGCTTTAACGTTGACAAACTGAACTGTTCATTATTTCAATCAATCAGAAATTCCTTCCTGTGTGCGCCTCCTGCTTTAAATCACTCGGCATTAGCTGCTTGTCTCTGCATGGGTTGGAACTGCAGGAAAATCAAAAACGTGCAACGCAATGTGGAAAAAACACGGACATTTTGATCCAAGTCAGTGGCACAGCAAATACGCCATGCAAACGAATAAAACAAATGGTATAATCTAAAATCAACCTTAAACACATTGGCCCCAGCTTCGAGGGCCTCGGGTCCGTTGCTGTATGGTTCTGATGAACACACCAGTGGCAGTTGTCCAGGCTCAGGCTGAAATGTTTTCAGCTTGCTGGGACTTATTGAGAATAAAACCTTTGCCATATATAAGCCTTACATCTGTTTTGTTTCTGCATAAGAAAATACAATGCAGTAAATTGACCCATAAATCTCTTTAGATGTTAATTTAAACAGTCCTTGTTGGCTTTCCAAATGTTTTTATTTGTGTGCACATTCACTTGCACTTTTTACTTTTGACCCCCTGCCAGAACTGTGAATTCAGATCCCAGCAAGATGAAACCAGAAACTAAATTCCTTTATTAGAAATTATAACTTCGAAATGAAAAGTGTCTTGTGGAGATTTATTAGACATGGCCTGATTTAACCTATCTATGATTAAAGTTTGTGAGAGACTTGTTCCAGGTCACTATATCACAAACTGAATAGTTTTGTCATTATTTTGATATATTTGTGTTTGCATATAAAACACATGTCAGGAAGAGAAAGGGAAAACCAGAAGATGGTCCAAATGGCCATTTACTCTGCAGCTTTAGCCAACCAGAGGAGGGACAGTATGGGAACCGCTTTCAGCTCCAGAGCCAGCAGATTTTTCCAGATTGCATATCTGCCTCTTAACTCTGCCAGAAGGGGTTTGTGTGGGACCCAGAACCTTCAGCAAGCATCAGTCTGTTGATGCAAAGCAGAGCAATTACAATTCCTGCACAAATTGCAGAACTCATTGCCTCTCCAAGCTGAGGCTTCAGTGGGTTTGACTGCACCAAAAGACAACCATGTACTCTTATCTGCTGTTGCCGAGAAGCAGAAGATAGGGATAAAGAGCTTCAGGGAAACAGGATCGCTCAAATGACACACAATCAAGTAATCCCTGCACTAATCACACTAATTAGTTCGCTCAAAGGGAGGATAGGTCTGAATATTAGCCTTAAGGCATCTTTTTTTCTTTTTATCTTGGGCAGTTAGCTGTTAGTGGAAAAAGAGCAAGCAGTAACGTCACAAAACTGAAAAGGCTATAACCACACTCAACCTAATTTTGGAGGGAAAATGTTCAAAACTTTGTTATTTCTTACTTTGCATGAGATTAAAAGGTTTCAAATTGAACAACATGCATCATCTCTATTCTTTGGATGACATAGACTTGACTTATTCAACAGTGACTTGCAAACAACAAGCACCCTATGGAGGAAAGCCTTCACTTTTGTTGTGAACTCTGGTTCATTTTTTTTATTAAATAATAACCACTAGCAGCATGAGCTGTTCATTTTTTTTTTCAAATAACTCTGAGTAGCAGCCTTGCAAAAATTGTAATGACTGACTGTGTTCTGTCAGCTGGCAAATGTATGACAATGATACACATATAGAGCAGTAGCTCCATGTGCATTTTGTAATCTATTGTCAAGGAGGTGTAAAGCTGTGACCCCATGACAAAATGTTTAGTTTGTCAATAGCACCTTGAAGTGGATCCATACATGGTCAGTGAGCACCCATAATACATTCTAGAAGCAAACAGAAGTAGTGAACAGAAGCAGAAGTGAACAGTGCTAAGTGTGCGTCTGTCTTTGAGAGTCACCCGAGCGAGTGGTGTGTGTTGTGAGCCTGTGGGCCCCTGGTTCAGCAGGTTGTGTGTGAGAGCTGCTGGTGCTGTGAGACCGTCCCGCAGTGTGAGAGCGGGGAGCTGGAATCATCCGAACCCCCTGCTGCAGCTCCAACATCTGCTCGCCGGCCATAACCAATCAGAGGGAAGAGCTCAGGGCCGCGACGAATCGGCCAGCGCGGTGATCTTTTCAGGGAATCCTGGTGGAAGGGGTTGCAACAAAAGCCAACCCCCACCGCCCCGAAACCCTCCCGCTGTATCCACCCTCTCCATCCTCCCCACAGCCTTCTGGCTTTGATATCTTAGACCCCTGCGTGGAAGGATAGCCTCCCTTCATACCCCCATACAGACCCCACATCCATACAAATAATCCCATGGATCATGACAGAAAAATGACGAGGATTTTAATATCCTGAGCATGGTTGACATACATCTACTTTGCTGTTTGAAAGGATGTTTGTGTCCTTTCTTTACCGAGGATAAATTGGGATATTACCATGCTGGAATTCCAGTGCTTTGCCCGGTGAGACGGCTCTCATCTGCAACCTCAGCGCTCAAACTGTCTATCTCGTTACTCATCTCTTATCTAGACATTCCCGCTCTAAGCTGAGATAAACTCTGACAGCCTGAGGATACACAGGCGTCATGCAAGCAGATAGACATAGCAACAGCAGTTTTCCAATATGATATAATCAGACCACAGAAATGTAACTCATGCATAATAAATCAAAGTCTTTGAGATGATGAGTTGTTTTGGAGGCCAGCGTTTTATTTGTGAAAACAAACGCACACAGACTGTCGGACTGAACCAGACAGACCTGTGAGAACGATCCGGATTCCTCTGGCCAGCCCATCTCAGAAAGGCTAATGACACGGCTCTCTTTGAACATCTGAGGAGTTGGCAGAAAGGCAAAGAAAGGATTGGGTTATACACAAGGTAATTATGAGATGGAGTAATGGAGGGACAGACAGAAGACACAGGAGACACATCGGAGTATGTGGCAAAGGGCCTGTTGACACAATGGGTACTCGCACATGGATGACATCCACTCCATCCCGATGATAGGCCGTGACCATCTAGAATTACTCTGTGCTGAAATACGTCCGTACATTAGCCTCTCCAGGCTCATATGATCCTGTTGTTTCTCAGGAGGACTTCAAACAATCATAAGTTGAGTTGACTCTGCCAAACTCTGCCACATTATCGCCCATAAATCATGCTCAATAGATATACGATACCTCCATTTCTCTCCTCCTGAATATCACAGAGCTTTTCTCTTGGTGATGCCCACAGAGTACCTGTGAAGTGCCACTTTCAGAGGGTAAGGTGATGATTGTTGCTCTTGGCCTCGTGGAGCAGATGGAAGAGGTGAGAGCTCTTCCGGGTCTTATTTGATCTCTGTAAACTGAGCCAAGGCCATAAATCGTTCACACTTCATCAGGTTAGCAGGTAAGATATCCTGAATCTTGCTTGATGAAGGTCTACTGATTAAATCATCATACGTAAATAGAGTGTGCAGGTTTTCTCGTTTACTGTTTATACTTTGTGTGATCTCTACAAGCATCTCTCAAGTGATCGAGCGGTCATCAAAGAAGAATGGGCGTCCTGTGGCTCTGGTTTCAGAGCAGATGTGCCCGGGTATCGGGGATCACCTGGGGAAGCCTCGGCCTCCTGGCAGGACCAGCTGCCCTCCTAAAACAGGTGCCTAATAGCTATAAAATCAGGTTCGGCCAGTTCATCGTTACCACTTGAATTTACGCATTAGTCAATCTTCTTCCTTTCATCCTCTAGGCTGTCAGCTCTTATTTATCTAATTGGTGTTACTAGTGAAGAGGCACTGACCTGCCACCCTTCACCCCTTCCACCAGCTTCCCTCCCTCCTCCTCCACGAGGCCCCTGCCATCTCAGCGGCTATCAGACCTCATGTCTCCAGCTCCATACATGCAAGCCCACTACTTATATGCACCTCTGCACATTGAACTCTGTGTAACCCCTGGTGATGAGCCTGTGACAGATCCGACCTGGCTGACCGTCTCACTGCTGAGGGACTGAAGGGGGCCACTGATCTGGCCTTTAGGAGTCCAGTTTGAAGGTTTGTCACATGCCAAGACCCTGCAGCAGTTTATAAAGCTTTGAGTTTTACAACTGTGAGAAGTTATCACGGCAGGAATTACATGCTCCTATGTCTCAGCCCTTTTGACACAACGCTACACAGTACGAGCTATAAGGTATTCTGCCTGTTATGAGCATTTGATTTACCAGCAAACTGCCAAATGACGCAGCTGAAGCAAATGTTGAGATAGGATTAGCCCCATCAGTGAACTCCAAGGCATTACTTACATAGTGTTCCCAACACCGTCTTAGGTGAAAACAAATATTTGTTCTCTTATTATCCAGCAACAGGTTGCATCTTCAAAGTTATTTTTGTGACGTCAAGGTCTATCAAAGTAACATACGGGTGCTGAGGTTACAGATGGGACTAATCATCGACTTTCTTGTTTAACACTGTGGTGGCATTGAAATGGCCAAGAGGCTGCATTTTTTGGCAAAGCATTATCATCAGTTCCAAACACAGCCCTACTCTGTTGGTTCTCCCAGGTAAGAGCCACAATGGGGATGGAAGGGAAGAAATCCAAATGTAGTGAGATCAGCAAAGTTACAAAAAACAGAGTACAGACAGGAAGTGTGGAAGGTTGACAGGAAGAGAGGCATGATTTTACTGCGCCGGCGCTAAGAGGGAGTTTCAAAATCGAGAAAGCAGAGAAGACAAGGGGAGGGGGTGGAGTCAAGTTGACTGCCTGAGAAATGAAAACTGGCTCACTGAAAGAGTTTCAGTTCGGAAGGCACAGTGGCTGGTGGGTAATTTATAGCACAGAAAGGCTTGTAGGGTGAAAAACATTATTTTAGCGGCCCCCACATCCTAATAGAAGCCAGATGTGGAGGGATTAACAAAGACCATTCCCCCTTCTCTTTCTCCCTCACTCCCCTCTCCCTCTCTCACCCCCACCCCATCCCTCTCTAGCTGGAGTCCCTACTGTCTCATTTTCTTCCACTCTCTCTTTCATACTCAATCTCAGGCTTTCCTTCGCCACTCCTGCATATTTTTCCTTGAGAGTGCGAGATGCACTGGGAATACAAGAGCAGTCAACACTCTGGTTTTTGAGGTGAGACTTAGGGAAGCGTCACTGAGCCTTTCCAAACAGTTCTTTGGTTTATCTCCGCTCCTGCTCGTGTGCAAACGGAAGCTTTGTGGTTGCTGATGCCACTTCACTCCAGGGGTTGCCAGGCCACATGTCAGGCAGCAACAAAACAGCCTGACATCACTTTAATCAACACATTCTCACTCACAACTGGAACCTTGGTCAGCGCCCCTTGGCATGGGAGATTGACGCAACCCTCTAGCCTTAATTTCCAATGTGTGTGACGGTGTGTTGGTATTTGCTCATTACATGCATGGTGTCCTTTCAAAACAAACCTCCGTCTTCACAGGACTTTGTTAGGTTTTGGAAAAGAGCGTTGACCTGACTTACTTGCAACTCACGTCACTAGCGAGTGACTAGCGACTCGCTTCACTAAAAACTCATGTAACTAATGAGTCACGTAACTAACGACTCAGGGGACAAAATCTCAACGTCTATTAGTTTCGTGCGGGACACTAACACGAGTCTCTTGGATGAAAGTCCTGTGTTTGTTTGACCCATCCACCACCCCTCTCGCCCGCCCACCCTTAGCATACTCTCACGCACTTTATACTACGTCACATGCTCTTACCGTCTACTTATGCAGTGGGAGGGTTTACATTGGAGTTTGCTGAAAGCCTGGTGCATACAGCCACTAAATGTGGCCTGGGGCACTGACCAACAGTCTGTATTTGACAAGTTGGGAGTGAGAACAATGCCTCCAGGATGTAATTGGTTTTCCCTTTACAGTGAGCTCTCCAAGCCACTAGAAAGGTATGCTTACACAGTAGAGAGATACTGTTGTAATGTGCAATCTTCAAAAGCTCTTGTGGCAGAATCACAAAAGCCAAAGTGCCTTTACCTGGCCTGTCTTTGAAGACCAACCAAACCGCCATGTCGAAACCCCCATATCAAATGGGCAAACCAACTGCAGCGCCAACAGACAGTCAGATGAGAAAGTAGGGCAGATGTTTCAAGTCAGTTTGAGTGCATTAATCACTCAAATGTGTTGAGCGAGAGCGCTGCCAATAAAAAGGTCCTGCGTTCCTTCCAGCGGAATGATATCAGTTCCAAAGTCAACACATTATGTAAATTGAATAAGATCATTTTCGCTCTTCCCTCAACACTTACATCATCACCTGGGAATAAAAGCTCTGCAGCCTCAGAAGACCTCTGCTGCTTAGACGCGGGACACCGAGTCATGGCAGGTGCTTCTGGGGAAGTTTGTGGTGAAGTTTGCTTTGCGGAAGCTTTTAATTTGTGAACAATTTACTCTATGTTTTCAGTGTTTTCAATTTGTGTGTGTATAACTGTTTATGCATACTTGGTTTTGTTTGTCTTACTTCTGTGTGTGTGTGTGTGTGTGTGTGTGTGTGTGTGTGTGTGTGTGTGTGTGTGTGTGTGTGTGTGTGTGTGTGCGAGTGTGTGTGTGTGTGTGTGTGTGTGAAAGCAGCAGGGGCAGGAGCTCAGAGAATGACAGCGTGTCTGTGGCGGGCAGAAACTCGAACCCTCTGATCTCGTCTCGGAGTCTCCTGCCTCCCAGCTGTCACTGTGCCTCTGGCATCCTACTCAGCCTCTCGCCCCCCGACCGCTCCCTTTGAAGACCGCTACCCAGGAAATTGAAAGCTGTTTTCAAAGAAAGACAACAGAGGAGAGAAGAGTACAAACACTGCAAAAAACGGAGTGTGTAAAAAGAGGTTGATGGAGAGGTTTTAGGTTAAAAAGGGTTAGAGATGTTCTGCAGTAAAGTGATGACACAAAGACAAAGATGACATCAAACTATACTTAGGCAGGAGTGTGTGGAAAAGAATAGAGATACATTTACTACTGCAGATACTGTATGTATGCAAGCATTAGCCTGTATGTATGTATATACTATGGTATGGTAAGGCTACACAGGCAAGTTTAGAAAGTACTGTACAAGAGTAGTAAAGGAAAAGCCATATTGAAAATGTCGGCATGAATGTTACCAAATGCAGGATGAAAACACTAAATAAAGTGAGAACAAAATGTCTTAAATTATGATCAAAAGCAGTTATTCCAAGAACTGCAAAGACATGAAATAAAATTACAAATCCATGCAAAAACAATACAAAACAAACACACAATATAACAAATGATAAATAAAAGTAGGAATAAGCTTAAGAAAAGCATAAGCATAAGAAACAACAACACTACCCATGAGTTAAAAAAATGTAAACATAAGTGACCAGTAATAAACATTTCGGTCAGTTGGTATAGAAGGGGTGGTGGTGTCTGACCACATGTTCTCCGTGTTTCTACAACAGATGAATCTGCCCTCTGACCTTCAGGACTCCCAGGGAGGGAATCGCTCTTACAGTAGTCTCCTTCAAACTTTCCCTCCTCGCGTCTCCGAGACAATACAGAAGTGTGCCAGAGCGCCGGGGTTCCAGTAGTTCTGCTGAGGTTTACACTGGAATAACATTTTGATGATCCATGTCTCAGAGGACATGAGCCAGGCAGAGTGCAGATGGTTGTGTGGTTTGGCCCAACAGCGGACAGCTCAGAAGACGGGCAAACAAACGGTGATAGACAGGTGGGCGTCGCACGGGCGTGGAGCAGCCGGGATGGCAGTCAGATGGAAAGCAGCAGCAGACGATTCTGATTGGCGTCTTGGCACCAAGCGTTAGACAGGCGAGCGAGTCTCCCAGCCAACAATAATGTCTGCCCCATTAGATCTGGACCACAAGACTGACCAGTTGTTCCACAGGGGAGAGAGCTGGTGAAGTGCTCCTGGTCAGGACTGTAAAGTTTATGAACGCAACAGATGGGTTAACAGACTGTTAAATAACAAGTAGAGAGTTTGGTTACTGTTTATGGCAATGAGGACCTCAGTGTGGTATTCTTTCAGCTTCAGTAATAATTGTCTTTGATACTATTTCAAAGAGAATATTATTGTCTTTTTATATTGCTACACATTATTAATACACATAAAATTGGTAATTTTGTGTCACAAAAGCACAGTGAAGCTTGGATTACAACACACAGAGAGGGAGAGTGACTTCATTCTGCGCTAAAGTACAGATTACTCCACTATAAAAACATAGACAATGTGGCATCACAATGAGTCTCGCTCATCAAGAAAAAGAGAAAAAGTTGCATTTTGTACAGAATCAAAGAGATTTTCAATTCTCCTCTTTTTACAACAAAGACCAACCACTTGCATACAACCCACAATATATCAAAAGGTACTGAATGCAAATAGGAAACTGGAGAAAGGAAACAAAAAAAGTGGGTTAACTAAAACAGGAAATACACGATTTGATCAGAGACTTGCATTGCACTGGACATCGCAGACAACAGTGTGAATGTATCAGAGGGTGGATTTTATAGCGAGGTTGTTTTAAAAGGCAACACGCCAAAATAAGTTAAATATTTCTCTCCCCCTCCTAATTCCTAAATGTGACATGTTTTTCTCTCTATACCGGATATGTTCCCTATATGACTTTATTATGTCTGCCTGGGTTTCTCTCTCGAACATTACACAGTCCATTCATGAGTAGACAAGAGGGCACCCCTGCACTACAACGCTCCCCTTCTACTGTTACACTACAGCGCCAGCTGGGCCAAAATATTTGCAGGAGTAAACCATTACACGGCTAGATATGAGTAAGGGAAAGCATGAAACCATGTAATTATGGAGTAATACAGCCTGAGGGGCTGGAAGGTTAATTCGCCCAACTTTAAATGTTAACAGTTGCACAAGTGCACATCTCTTCTCCATTCACACAACAGACTTCCATGGTGCCTGTTCACAGGATAAGCATTTTTTCTTTATTAACAGTCAGACATATCATAATTTCTAATAACAGTAGCAGCATGAGTCAGACCTTAAGAAGAAAATGAAACCCATGCTGTGTGATTTTCCAGTGTTGAATGGAAGATATTAGATGATATCCATACAGTTTGTGGTTTTGCTAACAGATTAAACTAAGCGTCAGTCTGTAACTCTGTAACTTTGCCTCCCACAAGAGGTCATGAGTTCACAGCATGCAGCCTCTTATCACTTTCTGATGTCTTTTCTTTTTCAAGCTGCCTCTGTATCCATGGCAACAGGTCTACAATGGTGAACGGGAGACACGCACCTATTCATGCACACGCATAGGTTGAGAAAAAAGGCGGCTTGAGAAGTGTTCACTCACACTACAAAGGAACATGTGCAAACACATTCAGGCTGGTGCACTGAGACGAAGCCAAGACCGCAGAGGCAAACAGATACATGGATGAAACAGGTCCCTCAGATATTTAAGATATACTGCATTGTATTGAAGAAGACATCACATTTCCATCTGAAAACAGCTCCTCTAGCAAATATTTCCCAAAATGTTGACGATCTATTTATTAAATGGTATATAATGTTGCAATAGTGTCGGCAACCGATGTGGTACTTGTGATTCTAAAAATTACTTACATTTTTCAGTGCTGTGGCAGGCAGTCACATGATCATCTCCTCTATCTTAATATGTGCACACACTCTCATTGTCGCTGAAAAGTTATGTATTAACCGCATGACAATAGAATCCTTGACATTACAAAATGTGTTTTTTATGAGGTTAGAAGGGCAACACAGCGAAATTTGGCAGAAGAAATGAATGATTAATAGTAGTTACTGGGTTTTGACATTTCGTCGTGAATCATAATTGTCTTAGTATGTGTAATGAATCTTCTATTATAATAAAGAGAAACATTAAGTAGTCAAGAAACAATTAAACACTGAACAAGATCCATCTATCTATCTATCTGTCTGTTTTCTTCTGCCTCCGTCTACATCTCCTCCAGTCTCTAATCAACAGCAATAAGTTTTGTGACCTGCATCCCCAGGTGTGGAGGTGAGGGGTCAGCGCTTTATGGTGGAGCGGGTGGGGGTCGGGACCTGTGCTCTGTGGAATTTGGGTGTCACCATGGCAATCACAATGGGGCGGTGAGAATGACAGGTAGCCCCTGGGGGCTGTAAATAACAGATATGCTCCCATACTTATGGGAAGGGGGGGCTAGAAGCCTGGTGTAGCTCAAAACAGGAAATGAGTACAAGAGGCAAGGACGGGGAAAACAAAAACAGACAAATGGGAAAAGATAATTGCATTTGAGGAGCAAAGGAATGCCACCAGCTTGAGGGCAGAATCTCCCGCTCATTAAAAGTATAAATTCAACAGTTTATAAGGACTCTTAACTTCAGCTCCAGTACTATAGTCTATCAATATTTGGATTAGTCTTAGATCCGTTTGATTCATCTGTTTAGGCATGAATCACAAAACAGAAAATTGGAGAAAAATGATGAATTGGCACAAATGACTTTAAAGGAAAAGTATGTTACAACATGGAAGTGAAGTTCACAAAAATATGTCATGAAAAGCAATAAGGGAAATCATAGCGAAGACAAAGAATGATAAGGATATTTAAAATATATATACATACAGAAGAAAATGTTGAATGGCTTGAAATCGGTTTTATAACCTTCACATTTTGAAATGTGTGTATGGAGACAGGCTACAGACATATAAGACATATAAGAAACATCTTAGAGCAAGAGATTGCAAACATGGTCCAGATCACTGGGGCAGAGTGAGGAGACACAAGCTTGAGAAAAACACTTTGCTTGTCTGGCTTGTCAAAATGTGGAATGAGGAGTGGAGAGCAGGCAAGTTGTTTAAACGTGTTTGAGAAGCACACGCAGAGACCAGCAACACTTTGCTTTGGACCGAGCGAGCAGGAGACAGTGGCATGTAATCGTTTCTTCTGCAGACTCCAGAAAACTCCTCCAAGCCAATACACATGCAGGACGGGTGCCAGTGTTGAGGCAGGGAGCACAGGAGGAGGAGGGGAGGGGCTGTAAACATCAAAACACATGAGCATATGAGTGCGGAGAGGACAATCATACCCTGTCTGTTACTTTTGAGGCCTGAATTCATCTGAGATAGCTTTCCTGAAGCAGGTAATGATGGTAAAATCTCTCTTTAGGATGTGGAAGACTTAAAGAGATTACTACTAACTGGAAACATATTCCAGAAAACGTAATCACACAAATGGACTTAATTCAGTTATACACAGGCGCCATTATGTCCATTGGCTTTGTAAACTTGTGTTCAGTCCATGATCGGTAACGTTTCCATTGTTTCCATTTTCCCCTCTTTTTTTGCACAATGACTCCACACAACCGGCTGTGGCGCCCTTATTGATCTGTCTGAACTACCTAGAATAGAGCTGGAAACTGGACACTGCAGCTCTTTCTGCACTCTGTCAGTTGATCCAAGAGAGAATAAGGGACTCAGGTGTATACAAAATAAAGAGATGTCCCATCTCTCAAAGAAGGGAGGGAGGGGCGAGTCCTTCACCCACCCCCAGGGTAGGTCACAGTCCTTGGCCTCTGACCTCCCTCTGAAAGAAGGGAATTTAGGGGAGGGAGAGAGAAACATGTTTGAGCAGAGCGAGTAGCCGAGGACCAGGGGGAACAAAGAGTCGACACAAGCAACACGTCACCTAACACATCTACATTTAAAGCAGGACCATCACGAGTTATTGCAATAAAACCTGAATTTAAAGCATGGGAGTCAGATGTTTGCCCCATATCATAAATGTAACCACACATACATGTGTACAATAGGAAGTATTTTTAGTCCTGGACAGTTCCTGCAGCCTCTTTCCCCATCTTTTTGTGAAATCAACCAGCCTGTCATCACATGTATACCTGAGTGATGCTGATCAGAGTATCGCTCTGTGCTGTTCAGCCTTGGAGCCACTTCAGAGGTTTGTTCATCACTGTTGTTCTTCACTTTTCTTCTTTAATCTGCATTAAAGCGCCCGTGTGACCCATGACCCCTCATACATCTGTCTCAGAAGGCATGTGCCTTCCAGATGTGGACGTACCTGACTCCTAGACTGCAAAAATCCAAGCAATTCAATGAGGCATCAGTAGATGGCAGCACACAAAGTAGTGCAGAGAGCAGGCCATTGTTTGAAAATGTGCAATTCTTCCAAGTCACTTTTGAGAAATGATTGTGAAATGATGTGGATTCCATTTCAACTGTATAATAAGCATTTGGTTGGGAACTAAATCTCTGCAGATACCAGTTTGTACTTGGCACTTTGTCAGTGTATGACCAAAGTAAATCATAGAACCTTTCTTTTAATGAGAATGATGAAGCACTGAATGAATAAGTAAGCATAAAATAAGATTCAAAACTCCAAAAGTGACAAGATAATCATAATTAAAGCCAAAGTGATGACCTCATTCCTTCCAAAGAAAGTCAGCGACAATATGTGACTTGTTACTTCTCTTCCTGCTCCAGATGTTCGAGGTCTATAAAAATCTCATCGAGAAAAAAGTGGGGGTAAGTTGTTTTTGTGTGTGTGTTTAAGAGTGTGTCCGACTTGACCCAGCCAGCAGCTGTTCTTGAAAATATTACATTCATATTGTTTTTCATTTAATGAGCTAAAATAAATCTGTTCTGCGTGGCGTAATGATAGTGAGGAAAGTAGCAGCGATAAGCTTGATGAAAGGCCCTGAGTCAGACTTGCATCCCGAAATATAGGTTTGAGGCCTGGCTGCTCTGAAGGCTTGTTCGGTGCAAGGATCATTTTAAAGGTTGCGCATTTGCAAGCGTACATCAATCGATGCAAATTTGCCCAAGGCAACACAAACTGAGGCAGAGACACATCCGCAGGGGTTGTAAATGTATGAATCTGCTTCATAAATAAAGAGAGACAAGAGGAAAAAGGAGAAAGACTGGAAGGAAATAACAGAATCAGCTGGAGTTCCTGGTATAGGTTCTGGGAAACACACACAGGCACACACACTATTCACACAACGTTGAAAGGAAACATTTTAAATTTCACATGTTAATTGTTGGTAGAGACCTGAGAGAATTACACGTCATGAAGACATTTGGTTTGACAACACTGCTGCCTTGAACCTGTCACAACAATGTTTCTTCTCCACAACCATGCTTGCCCTTCAGCTCTATGACAGTGGATACAAGCAGGCTGAGCTGTGCTCTCTCTCACGGATGAGGAATTTCAACCCATCCTGATCCGTACATTCACCATACATGTATGACTTTCTCCTCCCTCCTCCCCCCGTCAGCTCTCGTCACTCTTCATTAGGGAAGCGGGTGCACATTTTCTCAGTCCCCAAAGCTTTCAGCGCTACAACACACTCTTTCCCTGTCCGATTAAGCACACTAACAAGCTTAGCCAGTGTGTGAAAGCCAGATTTACCGCCGTTCCTCTATGCTGGTAATTATTGGCAGAGCAAACTGTAACAATTCTGGTTATAAAACCGCTTACTGCTCTGTCACGGTCCACCTCCCCACTGACCTCCCAACCTCCATCTCTCCTTCACACCCTCTCTCTCTCTCTCTGTCTCTCTCTCTCTCTCTCTGGCCTTCTCTCTTGATCTCCTGCTCCCTCTCTTCCAGTTTAACGCTGGCTCCAGGATTCTCAGCAGAGCCAAAGAGCTGAGAGAGCCAGAGAGAGCCCTCTCTTTATGGAGGGGGGAAAATGCTGAGAACAAGTCAGAGTGAGAAAGGAGGCCATTGTAGGGGGCTGGCCTGGGGACAAGTCACCCATTCAGATGCGGCCAGCCATGTACAATGGCTAAACTAACATCATTGACATTTAGAGTTGCCCAAACTTTAGAGTGAGAGGAAAGGGGAGGAGTGGAGGGGTTGTCATCAGGAGCGAGGAGACTGGCGAGAGGAGCAGTGTTGGAAAAGGTCCTTCAGAGGCACCAGCCATTGATCAAAAATTCATGTCAGCGGCTGGGATCAGACCAGCGTGCCCTCTTAAAGCTTTCATGTGCTGAAGAAATAGGGGGGGGGGGCACAGAGGAACGATATGGAGGAGGGGAGGACATCTGAGATAGTCACCTTTTCTAAACCCTGTCCCCATGGACCAGGCAGGGCCTACAACACAAGGCCACCCGGGGCCACCCGGGGCCAACTGAGTGATAGAGAACAGGCCGATGCTTGATCAAAGCACTGAGATAGCACTGCTTGTTACACACTATTGGTTGCCATTAGGGACACAGTGCTTTGATTAATGACAAAGTGGGCAGCCAAGTGGCCTTCATCTACTAATGAGTCATTCAACTGCTCTTGACTGATATGGATATGGCTTGGTATCAGTGACAGTGGTGCGCCAGAAGGAGATTTTCTGCTGTTAAAATTCCTGTGAAAAGGCTTCAGCATGACTAGATAGCAAGGTCCTGTTTTCAAGAGATAAAGTGCATGTCATATGGTTCTGCTGATTAGACCATTTGTCTGGAGACACAGAAAATACCAGCTCCTTCAAAATTAATGAATTTGTCTTTTTTTATGTCAGGTAATCATGGATTTGATTAATTTTATTCAAATGTCTCGGCCATAAATGTTCATCAATAGGCTTTGCACATTCCAGTCGTCAGTGGAAAATGTGGTATTGTACGCCAACCACGGATATGTTGAAAAGTATATATTTATTTATGGTAGTTAATGTTCCGGTTCTTCCGTTACATCGTTATTTTATTATTTTTACACAAACAAACATTTTTATGACCCAAACCTAAGCAATAGTTTCACAATGTTAACCATGTGGGATTGTGCATTTCTGCAAGCGTGACACAAGGATGATTTGAAACATATTTATAAAACGTATTTTTGGATCAGAGACAGCGACATTGCACTTATCCCTTGATTTGTACAATGCCTGATTTTGCCTGATGGAATTCTTATCAGGATTGTGTGGGTGTGATTGATTGACATCTACTTCACTTTTCTGTTTTTGATTGCCTAAAGGTTACGTTTTGTTGCACCTGTAAAGGCAGAACAATTCACACCGTTTTGATTCTTAATAGATTATCAAGCATTGCTCTCACCAATGTCACCCAGAGATTAATTAGAATAACTTTAGGTTTGACATTTAAATGATGAGCTAAAAGTGAGATCTTTTCATTTTAACGTTCACGTTCTTTTTTTTCTCACTTTTTTTATGATTGTGATTGTGGTTCTATTGGAGATTTTAGTTTTTTTTGTTGCAAAACTATTTTACAACTTTCCAAAACTTATTATGATTAACATGCTTGACAAGATATTTTTTGCACTTCCAAGCATGGTTTCAGCCAGGATCACCTGTCAGCAACAGGTGATGCAGTGTGTATACAGTGATCACAGAAAGAGCTGGCAGTACTGTGGAGTGAAAGAATGTTGAATCGTTGGCTGGAGGTTTCGACTTTAAGAACCAAATTTTAATCACGGCCTCCACAGGGCCAAGTTTTTGATGTGGTTCCACCATCTTTTTGGCCCACAGTTATCTGGTCAAACAACTGGGATGATGGGTGCTGTGGTCTGAGTCCTGCAGCTGCAACATCTCTCTCTCTCGCTCACTCGCTCACTCTCTCTCTCTCTCTCTCTCTCTCCCCCTCTGGAGGACACAGTAGATGGTCCCCCAGGGAAAGGCCACATCAACACGCGCCTGCCTGATGACGTCCATGGGCTGAGGGGAAGCTTGTGAAGGCACCCACTTTGTTTAAACAAGCCCGTGCGTGCGGCTGAAGGGGTAAACAGGGCCGGACCACCTGGCCTGTGCTGCCTTGCTTGCCAGCCTGGAGACAGCTTGGTGTGGGCCTGGTTGAAGAAAACGTAACCCCGTCTGGGCCGGGTTGTAGTACGTAGTGAAGGTCCTGAATCCTGTTCTGCCTGCACGCTGGGGCCCTCGAGGGCAACGTCCCCCTCCCTCCACTCATGCCTGTGATTCAGGAGGGGGAGCTCAGTCTCTTAAATGCAATAACAGCTGCTAAAAGCAACAA
Source organism: Ophiodon elongatus (assembly GCA_016806645.1). Taxonomy (NCBI): domain Eukaryota; kingdom Metazoa; phylum Chordata; class Actinopteri; order Perciformes; family Hexagrammidae; genus Ophiodon; species Ophiodon elongatus. The sequence goes on from JACSYO010001502.1 coordinate 2,095,587, forward strand.
ACTGTGAACCTGATATATACTCTGAAGGACTGACCCCTACTCATGAATCAGCCCCTGGACAGGAGGTACTTTAGCATGGGTCATGAACAGAGGGAACCTTGCAATGCCCTATAGATCCCCTTGCCTAACCACCAGGCTATTTTTGGGTCACTCTCCATGCATCAAAAGGCCTCCAAATGTCTCTTCGGCGAAGAGAGAATGTCTTCGGGTTGATTTGAAGCAGATGATGTTTTGTGGGTTTTTTGGTTCTGAAATTATATTGTCTATTTTTTAATTCAGTTATTTACTGTGTTTCGGCATTTGTTCAAGGCTATATCACAACAGCGCTCAGAATGCCTTGACACAACATCCCAGACAGATGCTTTTCAGAAGACAGTCAAATTACAAGATGAAGCTGTTGATGCGCTGCCATAGCTGTTGGTGTGTTTGGACAAGAAATGAGGCGTCCACCCATATTACAAGTGCAGAGATGAATAGACGTATGCATGCTGTGTGTATGGACATAACGCATACTGCAACCCGCACACCGAGGGCCAGCGGTTCCTTCGTCATGCATTCCCAGGGTGCATCGCTTTCTGACAGCTGTGGGGGCCTGTTAACACCCCGATCGCCAATGTGATTATGACTCTTTTAAGATACTGAACCACACGCAGCTCCTGTTGGACAAAGACGGGCCTGTCCAAGCCGCCCGGGAGATCCTGACACAACCCCAGCTGGAACAGACGGTACATTTATTTGGGCCGGTGTCCAGCTCACCTTCTGTGTCCTGGGAGGTTAGGGGCACAGGGAGCTGTGTTCCCCTTGGCGAACAGAGGAGGGGGTGTTACAATTGATACTCACACTGTATACAATCAACACTCATAACATGCCACGGTGGGCCACCCCCTGAGCAAAGGCCACCCAACGGACTCGACTTCTGGATACAGAGATTTGTGCTGTTAAATGTTTTTTCCATTTGTTGATGTTTTGAATGTTTTGCAATCCGTGTGTGTCCCGGGATTTCAATGTGCATTTTCAATTTAATATCAGTGAGTCCACATGGGTGATGGGAAATGGGTAAAACATCCCTGTCCTTCAAAATTAACGAATGTCCTGCCAACACCTCAGTACATCTGGCATAGACATTTCTGCAGCAGTGATTAAAAAGCAATTTATTAAGAAACATGGAGAATGTGGCCACAGACCCAGGGAAACGATTCATATTGAGCATCTCTTGCGGTTTATTTCACCTGAGACATGACTGAGGGTTTTATCTTCAGCAAATGGCAGAAAATGTGGGCCACTCTCTGCTCTGATGGAAAGTCAACACTAGCAGTCAATTAGGAAAAGGAAGTAGAACAACCAAGAAAAAACATGTATTCCATTGCATTCTCCAAACATTGTCCACATAATTTTGGACATGAAATACACACAATTGTGTTTTCACATCTCAGGTCTCACCTTTGACCATCAGCTTTTATGACATTTCTGGGAATATCAGCAGCCTTGAAAGCAAACAGCACTCCCATTTCTGTTTTTCATCGGCACATATGAACTGAACAGAACGGAGAAACAGGAAGTCGCCTGGAGCAATCAGAGGGATCAGACATATCTCTCTATCCATCCTCCTCTCTTGTCTCGGTTCATGCAGATCGTCCATCCTGAACTGCTCTGGCCCTGCCTCGGTTGTTCCAACAACATAATTCAATTGTCTTTTTATCCACAGGCGATGAATAACCTCTGAATAGTAAATCAATTCTGTGGCGTCTCATCTCTGGACTAGAGCGCGGCTATGACGGGTCCTCAGGGGCTCAGATGGAGAAAGACCAAGCAGGCTCCATTCCATCCCCTATTGGTGCAAATCAAAATAAAAGCCCCTCCGAAAGGCTCAGCATGTGCTCAAGTCATTTGAGGCCTTGTCAAGAAAATACATCCCTGATTTCCATCCATATATTGACAGACAGACAAATCAAAATCGTCTTCCTGTCTCAAGCACAGCTTCTCAATCTCAGCACTGTCACTGGTTACACAACGTGTGATAAAACACAGCAGAGCAGGAGTGCAATGGATGAGCCAGTCAAATTTGTGTATGTTTTACATTCATCTATCGTTGCATTAACGCATGAGAAACATAAGGTGTCAGAGAGAGGGTAACACGCTGCATTTAAAAAAAAGTAGATAGATACAACACAAGACAATGAAGAAAGCGCATACTGTATGTTGCATACCAAAATACAGCGCACATAAAGAAAGGCTGAAACTGTACTCACCACAAACAAAAGGTTGAGCTTTCTTGGCCACCGTAAGTATACGTAAGCATTTGTGCACCGATAAATCTAAAAAGAGCTGAGCATATATGTAAATGAGCGTGTTTGCATGTGTGTGTAATGAAGGGGGTGTCTTCCAGCTGCAGATGTTGGTGTTTTGTCAAAATAATTTGGTGGGAATTTTCATGAGCTGCACAAGGCCGCAGCTGGGTTACAGGTGTGGAGAAGGGGGAGGGGGAGAGGGAGGGAGGATTGGGGGTTAAGTAAGAGCGGAACCCCTGGACTCCTCGAGGACAAAACCTCGGTCTGGGCCAAAAACTGCCAAAAAGTTAGACATAGGGAGGTGAGTTTTGGATGAACACAGCAATTATCCAAATGATTATGTTCCTCATCAGATATGTCCTGTGTTAGTAATGGCAATACCGGTCTGGCTACACTCAGAGGCTGCGGACTGTCCGTTTTTCCTGTATTTTCAATTGAAAACATGGATGCACTCACTGACCAGAATTTACGCATGCTCAGACAAACGCTGTTTTTTCTGTAAGCTCGAGCTCCGTTCAACCCTGTTTTAAAGTATATGAAGCAACAAGAGAGAAAATAATTTTTGAAAAGAAAGCAAGACATACAGAGTGGCAATTACCTCAGCTCTTGGCATGGGCTCTAATTAAAACCAAGCTTGTTTCCTTCAGTGAACAAACATGACAGGCGCTGAGCAGAGGAGCTTTTTTTCCACTCCTGCCAAAATATTAAGTGAGTGCAGGTGCTCAAGGAATGTCTTCAAGGGAGGGGGCAAGGCAAAGCTGACCTTTTTCTCCCTCTCTCTCCATTGTGTATGTGAGTCTCCATATGTATGTTTACTTATGTATTTGCGCGTGTGTTTTCTCCAAACCTTGTCTGTTTTCACGCATGCTTTGGTTGCACGGCCGAGGAGCACACCCCTCAGTTTGTCTTAGCGCCTCTCTGCAGCGTCGCTGTGGTAGAAAACTGGAGCAAAAGCAAATGATTGTTTTGTTATTCGGGAGAGGCTGGGGGCTGCCCTAAGCAGGACCAGATGCAAAGGTCCTGGCGGCTCCTGGACCTGATTTAAGGAGACTCGGTAGCCCCAGTGGAGCCTCTGACAGGATTCACAGAGGCTTGGCAGACGGGACAATTTCCTCTCTGCACCTCTTACACCACAATGAATACAACAGCACCTGATCACTGTCCTATAAAATTATTCTCTGGGAATGATATACATCTGAAAAGACCATAAAGGGACATATGAGTAACACCTACACACTTTTTGCGATATTTTAGGAGAGGAAGAATCTCGTCATTTGGCTTACCTCACCACTACAGGCCATTAAAGCACCAAATCAGCTATAGAATGGCACCTCAAGGGATCTTGCTGTCTAACATGATTGGATTGAGGGCTTTCTGCTTGACAGACACACTCTCTAATCACTAAGCCACCCAATTGCCCTAATAATGCTTCATAATTCATTATTAATATCCGTTCAAGGCAATAACTCATGCTCATTAGCCAAGTTGCACATTTAAACAGTTCCGTTCCTTGAAGTTCGTGGTCACTGAAGAATATCTTCCAGCCATCAGGGGTGGAGGGGATGGAGGTTAGAGGAAATACAGGCCTCCAGTGCAGGTGGGGTGTGATATTTTGGCAACTTCCTGTAGGTCAGACATGCCTCACTAAAGGGGAGACGGGTGGAAAGGGATACCTGGTCCAGATTGACACCTTGGGGCCAGGCAACCAGGTGATCTGCATGAGGACAGCTGCCTAAAATTCTCTCGTGACTGGAGATTTTGAGCTGTTTTATTGAGCGGACAAAGATAGGTTTTTTAAGAGGCGTTTGCCAGAAGCCACAGGACAGCCAGACAAGTACCACAGCGGACAAGGGACAACTCAGTATTTCCATCTGCCACTGAAGTCAAAACACAAGGCCATCTGCCACTCCTGATAGATGCAAAAAAATTACATTGGCATCTTCCTAACTTGTAGACTTTAATTTAAGATATTGGCATGCACACTCACAACTACAAGACAAACACGCAACTGGACACATGGACACAACCAGCAGGGCACTCAGCTCTTCATGACATACAACCAGATGTTGTGCAAGTCTGACAGCAAACCGCTACGCTAGACAGATTTACATAAATGCATAAATGCATGCATACATGCATAGCCTATATGCATATGTTTACAATCACTATTGACTTCAGCAAAAAATCAATTGGAGGATTAAAAAAAATTGTTTTTGCTAGTGGATTGATTTTACTCTTTTTCATTTCCCCGAATCTATTTTGGTGAAATTTGTCCAACAGAAACACACCTGGGTGCATTGAACTATAATCCAGTATACAAGTTTCTTATTCTATATTTGAAAGAAGTACAATATGTTTGTGATGCTGCTGAGTAGCACTCCAGTTGGTGAGTCAGTAAAAAATAATGTAATATCTTGGATTTTACATAGGTTTTATTGACTTTGATGGAAACATCACACCTTTTTTCATCACAAAGAGAAATCTGTGAATTGAAATTGACCGCCCCTTTAGGACATGCCCCCTCTACCCTCTCTGGCTGTGGTTAAATGCTGGCACTCCTGGTCACGTCTGCCTCTCACATTCCTCCTGAGTCCCGCCTCGTCGGGCCAGGCCTCTTGGCACAGCACTGACGGGGAATTTTCCACAGGTCGACAGTGGAACGGGCACACAGGCCTACCTTTGTCTGTGCCCGCGCTCTGCCTCCTTCTCTGCGGACCCAGCTCTCTCACAAGCACACAGACACACACACTGTATCTGCCATCACACACACTCACAAATACACTCGTACACATAGCAAACAGTGACATTAAGTCAGGTCCAGATGTTGGCGTTCTGAGTCTGCTGTAGCTTGGCCTCAAGCTGTATTTTGCATCCATGAAACACAAAGCATGGTCATGAATGCGTTTTCATTAGACTGCACTTTGGCATCTTCTAAATAGTAAAAAAGCTAGATTCTCTTTGTAATCACAAAAGACAATGCACAACGTCAGCGCACAGCTGCGCTCCTATTGTGACATCATAGTTGGCTGTACAGACAAAAATCTTCTTTCTGTTCATATGAAGTCTGTCAATCATTTGCAGGTGCAGCCGGTCTGGTCTGGACATACAGGCACAAGAAGATAAACCTAATGTAGCAAACGAAAGATGTTCCTCTCTCTAGCACTAAGCTCTACTTTAAGCAAGGATCTTATCACTTAGACAACAGACAAACAAACAAGCTGTGATACAGTTGCCGTGTTACACAAACACACACATACACAGACTGAAAATACTGTTACGTTCAATAGAATTTACTCAAGTAACAGTGGTTGTGTAAAAAAACATTAAGTAAAACTGTTGAATTAAAGAACATCTTTAGGCTATAGAATAAATACATTATATGTCACCTTATGCACAACAAAATCAGCAACAAGACCCCTGATGTCCAAAACAACAGAAAGGCCCAAAAGTTGATTATCAATAAATATACAACTGCCTTATTCAGTGTAGCATCACACAAATTAAACAGAAAAGAGACAAAACTCAGACAATTAGAAAAAAAGGACGACAATAAATAAAACGAGATGTGGACACCACTGCCTAAAACTTCTCCTAGAAATAACGTTAAAATAAAACACCAAATGAGCCAACATGGAAATGTAAAGAATATAAACTCCATTAAGGCTGCAGCCACAAACACACATGGCAGCAATGGAGAGACTGCATAGGCCAAATCCCTACGTCCCTCCCAAGGCCTTAAACCTTGAACCCTCAGGGACTTCACTGACGTCACCTGGTAAATGGTTGCGTATGAGAGGCTGTAAGGGCATGAAATGGTGTCCATACAAATAGGAGTTTTTGTGACATGTCACGTAATCTTATTTACAATTATGGGTATTTATTTCATGTTTTACTCCCTGATTTGAATGTATTCCAGGCTCTTGTTTTTAGGAGATGAGAGGTAATTATCAAATAATCAATTTACTCATTTTTGTCCTCACACACCTTCGCTGAAAGTAAACATTCCTCAGAGAACAATGATCTACCACAAGCATGTTAGCATTTAGCATTTTAGTCAGACCCAGCGTGCCTTGACTGTACCGGCCCAGCTCATACATGCAAACATTTATACCATACCGTGCCGACGATCGAGTGTCTCCTCTCTGGAGCTCTGCCCTCCTGCAGCCACAGACACACCTGCAGCTTCTCTTGTGCAGACAACATAATGCTGACGGAAAAATAAACCATTATGGTGTGTTCGAACATCGTATAAATAACAATAAATGTAATTGTGTTTTAAATTTATATATTGTAATTGGTTTACTGTCATGTATCTGTCTGCTGCCCTTGTAAAACATTGATGACCTACACACTCAGGAGCAAAACTATTGCAACAATGTGTTTATGGAGTGCGTAATGCAAAGTTGTGTAACAAATTTACTTTACTGACAAAATGAGTTAAAGCAGTTAACAAACTAACGTGCACTAAAGCCTAGCAGTCAGGGTTAAAATTGTTTGTCAGTGCTTAGTACAACTTGACCTGATGAGAGGGGCTCAGGGATTATTCCCATGTAAAGACAGAAGCTTTTCCCCCGCTTCCCATTTGTTACCCGCCGGGCCGCTCTGAGGCCCCCTGGTGGTGGGGTAATTAAAGTACCATAGCCCAGCCAAGCTGCAGTAACTCTCCCAAATCCATAGAGAATGACCGGAGCCGTGGGTGCTCCTAATCCTGTTTGCGGCCATCGGGAACTACTCCAGTCCCAGCCGGAAGGTCGAGGACAGTGGACAATAGCCCAGCGGAGGGAGAGGGAACGAGGGAGGGTGGGAAATGGTGTGAGGGACAGCTAACCTGTATTCACCCTCTCGCCACGTCTCCCTCTGTTTCACTGCTTTTGTTGGTGGAAAAAAATCTGCAGAACCTCCCTCTTTCCCATTGTTGCATATCTGAGAGGCTCAACATCCATTTTTTTTTTTATTCAGTCAGTTAATTGAACAGGAAGAGAGCATGGCAGTAAACAGCTCAGCAAATGAACTAGCCAAGTATTTTCATCGGCAGTGGACTTTAGTCCCGCAAGTGTTTCATAAGTTTCATGTCATAAAAATCTAATTTGTAAAATGTATTAGCGTTCTTTCAGCGAGCAGAGATTCTCCTTTGAGAACAACTTTGCACAAGTTCATGGGTGGACGTAATGGATATTGTGGTTTGAATAGCAGCAGCTGACCTACACTCGATTATCCCCTTTCCATTCGCTTTCAAAGCAGAATTTGTGTAGCCTTGCATGACCTGCCCTTTATCTTAACAAGCTTAACTCATGAAATGCTCTCTCACCAGCCTCCCTGCTCATACGGACAATAATCCCCTGCCTTGAGAAGACAGAGCAATAGAGAGAAAAGGGCACAGTAGTAATCCAGGCCGCAGGTTTGTCCTCTTCATCTCTCCTCTCTTCAGGGGGTTCAAACAGACCCCGCCCTTTTCCTGAACGCCCCGGCACCAACCCCAAAAATCCAATTAGACTCCTTCATTAACAAACCCAGCAGGAGAGTTACAAACAGGACCCTGTGCACAGCCCCACGCTCAAACGAACACGTGTACACACACAGACTGTGATTTGCACCTGTGTGTTCACCCACACTGTGAGGTGCAGACAGGGCCGAGGGTGCGACAAACGCTTTCTGGAGTATGTTGACTCATTTCCGACAAGTTTGATGAAAACTTGACAAAATGTCCAGCTCCGCACAGGCACGAGCTCTGTGCTCGGTTTTCCATGATGCGATGTCCCCAATGGACAGACACAACACTATGTCTCACTGTGACACCCTATTACAGCATGTGCACTACCTCACTGCTCAGGAACCCGCTGCTCAGACTCTCACCACCCTCTGACTGACAGGACTAAGAGTAACCAGCAGAAGGTTGGTGAGCGCAAACTGTGCCTGGAGAAAATCTCCACACAAATGCATGATCTAATTGAAAAGAAATGTGTATCTAGACAATATTAGATTTGGGTTGCAAGCTTGGGAAAAATCTATTTTTCTAGTGAAAATCCTCCAGCATTACTTGTTAGCTTGTTAGCATTTGAATTCATTGCTACGATGTCTCCCGTGGACAGTCATACCACCTAAGTCCTGCTCTAACAAACAATTCTGCTAGATATTTAATATTTTCATGCTGTTGTTTTATTATATTCAATGATACTTAACTATCAAGGCTTTAAAACCTTGACAGTTTGGGACAGTATTGCTGGCTCAGTTGTTTATCTTGGATTTTCTTTTTTTTTTGTGCATTGGACTGGAGCTGCAGGGGGAAAAAAGGCTGAGGCGTGTCAGTAAGTTCAACCAAAGCGCTCTCACCCTTCACTCTTAATTCCAGCCTCTACGCTCTGGTTCCTCTGGTTAGGAGAAATAATTACAAGCATCATTTATTCCTACACCACTGTGCAATAACGGGAAATCCAGTGTAATTTGGAATAACTGTAACTGTCTTAATTACTTTCACTGGACCATGAACTGTATCTCTCATTCGTATCTGTTTTGTTTTGTTTTTATACCGTAAAACAATCATTCGCTCTCACTTCTCCGGCAAATAAATCCGAACCTTGAGGCTTGCATTCTCATGGCGAGGAGTTCACTTGGCCAGCATCTCCGCTGCTTGTCTCGTCCAAGTAATCCTGCAGTGTACGTCCAACTTCGGCCCAGGAGAGTGAGCAGGGTGGGGGAGGAAGGCGGGGTGGGAAGCTGCTGGTGAGATGGCAGGTTGGCAGTTGGCTTTAGGCTGGTATCCACAACTGGCCAGAGTAAACAGTGCCTGGCAGCCCATCTCCACACTCTCCCCAGACACCCTGCTTTCTCCTTGTGTCACATTTTGCTGACACTCCAAACATTAATGAAAAACATGTGCTCACATGAGGAGTCAAAGGGGAGAGAGGTGTACATAGGGCTTTATTGTTCCCACAGTGAGGGATACATAACGCTTCCCGCCTTTTCTTCAGACTCAGCCCTTAAATCCAAACTGACGCATCCCTGCGAAAACAACAGGGAATATTTGTCTGAAGTTCCTGATTAATTGTCACATAACTATCGAGTCGAGCTCGTTGTGTAACCTCTCATCTAAGAATATGAAACGGCTTTGTCTGAGGGGTCACATTCGGTCAACTTCTTAAGGATTTCACAGCGCTACATGTTTGACTGCAAAAATAAAGTCATGTACTCTGTTGATGCATACATTTAGAAATAATGATTATATTCCTAATAATGATAATAATTATAATGCACATTTAAAGTGCTTTACAAGAACAGCTAATAAATATCGGAAATAACAAAGGAAAATCAATGAAGAAATAAAATACATTAAATATTAAACTGATTACATACATTCAAATGAAGTATTTTTAAAAACTTAATGTTATGTATTATTTATTTTTTCTGCACATCTTATAACCACCTTAATGTATTTTTTCACTTCAAACCGAAATAATACATTTGAGAAGGATATTAAAGCAGAACTTCTTCCCCATGAAGAAGCTCAGCCTCTCATCCCTTTTATCTCTCTGCGTCGGAGCACAAAGAGTTGTGATCGTCCTCCGTCTGAGGAGCGCTCTCTTTCTCTTTCTCTCTGCAGCAAAACCCATACATTCCAGAAGAAATCGCAGAATCAACAGGCATGAAATTCATTTCTCACATGGCCGCATCTGGGCCTCCTGATCATAACCTGGACTGACAATTCAATCCAGCACTCCATCGCCTGCTCCCTCCGCCCATTCCGGCTTCCCCGCTCACTCACCCCCTCTGTCTCACCCGAAACTCCCTCACCTCCCACCGCCTCCTCCAGCCTCCCTAATTGCATTGCTCCAGCCCCCCACCTCATTAGGCCCAACAAAAAAAAAACAATTAACAACGCCAACTGTAATTACAGTAATAGACGTAAGGTAGCTAGTGACCTGGTTCCTTGCCACAAATCCATCTAGCCAACCTCCCAGCAGCACACCCACCTTTGGGCCTGTGTGCTGGGGAGCATGGTGTGGTGAGGCCGGGGTACCGGAGGTAGTGTCAGGGTGTCTGAACTGACTGACTAATGGCTGGTCAGAGCTGGTGATTAGTCTGTAAGGGGCTGGACGGGGAGTCTAGTTGCTCCCCAAGTAAAATGTGTTTTCTGGCCTGTTACAGCAAGGGGGTCGAGGGAGGGGGACACAAACCCTCCAATTCATCATCTGTGTGCCTAGAATTATTTAAAAGTGATGAATGTGTAAAGTCAGGTAAATGACTGAATTAGAGTAATGGCTGATGGCTGATTATAGCAATTTACCCTGAGTACTGCTAGAATTATACATTCCAGGCACATGATGCTGGCGAATCCCAGATGCCTGGGCCTGCATATGAGTGAAGGGGTGAGATGGGAGGGGAGCAGGTTCTGGTCTATGAGCACTTCACGGAAGCTGATAGCACAACCAACCTTAAAACTCTTGACTTGATGCAAAGCACCAGATTAGGGATGAGGGAATAGAAAGAGATGACCCAAGACCAGAGGTGTTGACTGAATAATGCCGGATAATCAAGGAAATGAAAATTTATTTATATTTAATATATTATGCATATCTATGATTCAAAGCCATAGTATTAAGACCTACTTACAAGACAATTACCAGACGCGACAGTGGATGTCATAATGGCAAAATGTGGTCCTGGAGACACCGGCTGTACCATGAACTACCACAGACTTCTGTCTGTCTGAATATGGACAGATTTTGTCATTGCGATAGCGTCTCAACATTGTAAGACGCTGTCAAAAAAACTTTACAGGTATGTATTTGAGATCAAAATGTAGCTCAAGTTAGAAGATGGGTGGTGTGGTCTGATCAAGGGCGGTAGAAGTCAGGGGGTAGGAAGTGGGGAAGAGGCCATAAGCCCCCCACTTCAGGTCCCTGGCCCGTTTGGTGTTGCGGTGCGTGTGATCCTATCGTAAAATGGTCTCCAGTTGCAGCGAAGTCAGACAGGGTAAGAAAGGTGAGCAGTTAGACGATCGGACAGGTTGTACGAAACAGTCAAACCAGATTATTTAAACCACTTTATTTGGAGATAATAAGAACTGTGTGCACAAAAACTATGGCAAGTAGGGTCAACCAAGTATCTAATCTTTAACATTCAATCTCCAAACCAAATTGACTATCCTGAATCCCCGTTGTCACTGACGGAATCAGTAGCTTGTGGCAGTGGATCTCTCCTCACTAACTGAGCCCCGTTGTCAGCTCAACTGTGAAACACTGTATCTTTATACCTCAAGCTTATTAATGGAATAGGAAAAAACACTGAAACAAGCAAAACAAGATTACTGTCACAAATAAGTGGCTGTTTAAGCCACTAAGCTTATACACACCGCTTATATAGGCCTAGTTTTGTACTGAACTGAAGGTAACTTGAACTAGCAACAGACCGACCGCAGTGCGTACGTGCTGAAATGCATTGGAGCGGTATGGCCACCACTTAGTTTAGAAAAGCAAACTATGTAGTCAGTCAAATTCTTTGAATTGAACGGAATTATTTGAATCAGCAAAATGATTGGTAATTTACATCTTTACTTCTACGACTTGCATGTCAACTTTCACTTTGCTTATGAAGATTTGTCATGGTGTGCTGTGTGATGTGTGACGTTGCTCATGCCAAGTCGAAGCCATGCTGTACAACACAACACACTACCAAGCCTGATTAAAGGCTGCATGAGTCTATTAGTGTGTCTGTACAGTGAGTGTAGTGTAGCGTGCGTCAGTGCAGGCCAGGTTGAGGGTGCTCTGGCAGTCTGGCAGCACTGTGCTCCAGGCCCCTCGCTCCCTGGATTAATGCCGATTGTTTGGGAATGACTCGGCGACCACACAAGGAGAGCGAAGGGAACGCCGACCCGCTTGAGGCTGCAGGAGAGGGACGCACAGGGGAGTCCGCAGAGAGTTTTTAGCAAGCTCTCTGCTTCCTCTCACTGTTTCTTTTTCGTTCTCCTTCTTCCATCACCGCACACACAAATACACTCTCTCTTTGTCTATCACTCTCAATCTTTGTGTTTCCTTTTTCATTCACCCTTTGAAAACCAATGAGCTGCACTCGTGCATCTGCTTTCCGGGGGTCAAGATGAAACGCCATATCCCTGACTACAGCCCTACCTGCCCTGCTGAGCGTGTGTGTGTGAATGTGTGTGTCTGCGAGTGCATGTGAATGTATGTTTGTAGTGTTCTGTGGGAGGTTTAAAGCACAGTGTGGGAGGACGCTTAGGGAGGGATACGAAGAGGACAACAATTCATCAAAAAATGTAGACGCTGGCTTCAATTAGCTGAACTCTCACTTTGTGCTTCGTTGGATTTTGGTGTGAGTCATTAGAGAGGGCCAGTGCTTCACAGCAGTGTATATTCCTGGCGAAGATTGCTCTGTAAACACGGGGGAGCATACCAAATATATTTCTTTGCTACGTAATCAGTTTAGTCAGCAAGTAAGCAAAAGTCTCCCACTTCCTCCAACAACAGAGGAGGATGCTGACGGGGAGAGCTCTGCCTGCTCAGCCCTAAAGCTGAAATTATGTGAAAGAGGAGAGAATAAAACACAAGTGCTGGCAATGACAGGAGACACGAGACTGACAGCTGTGTTTATAGAGAAGGGTGTGGGAGGCTGGAGCCCAGCGGATTCACTCCATCCAGAAAATGTCTCCCATGACCTGCCCAGATGCTCGCTGCGACTCGATAGCGTTCATGTGGGAGCGCCTTATAAATCAAGCAGGAGCTTGATATCAAATGCTTTTTAGTCACTGTCTGGAATGACTAAACTCACAGTCTGGGATGGTCGGTTTTGGGTTCCCAAAGGACGGACCAAGTACAGTATGTGTGTGTATGTAAAGCATTGGGTGTGTTGATGGTGGTGGAGGGGTAATCTGGGGTTGAGCCACAGATCTTATTTTAACTGTGAGATGAAAACAACACAACACAGGAAACTCTCAAGGGTGTGAGTCAGTAATGTTTGGGGAGTGGGGAGGAGAGGGGGTTCCAGACGGAGTAGTGTGTAGCGTCTGTGTGTGTACCTCTACGTGACCCTGTAGAGAAGGTAGGAGTGGCTCCTACTGTCTCCATGTCCAAGTGTCTTTGAGCAAGATATGACCACAAGTTGCTCCCCATGTCTTTTATAGCAACCCACTGCTCCTAAACGCAATCCAATTATTTTTATTTATCCCAAAAATGTTTACTTGTGACAGAGAGCTGATGTTTTCTATAACTATGACACACCACTTTTTATTTTTATTTTGTGGCTCAAATAATTTACACATTTTAGACATTTGACTCATTAAATGAAACACGGGTGTTACTATAACATGGCTCTGTTGTATATAAGTGTCCTGTATATAAGCTATGTGTAACAGTGAGCCAACATGAAGAAAACCAGGACCCTGAAACTGAAGCAACAAACTGGAATTCAGCCAGCAATAATTTTATTATTTACTCCTGCAACTTTTCTAAGTTTCAAAAGATCTTCTGTGACAAAGGCTTACTGTGTTTAAGCTATAGGCTTTTTTTTTATCACAGTGGAGTTTTTGACTTTTCATGGCAGGAAAACCACAGGTTTAATAATGAATGTTAGTTAAAGGTGCATTCCCTTGGCTCATTTGGAATTACTTTAACAGAACTATTGTTAATGTTATGAATTACTTAGAATTTAATTAATTAATTAGTGTGCAGGAGTTGGTGGGGAAAATGAGAAGGGAACCAAACCTGAAAGGGCTTTGGCAGCAATTCATATAGTGATTGAAAACATTGGGCCCAGGTGCTCCCTGTCAGGCCAAGTGGACGGCCCCGCCTACCAACTACATGTACCTGCAACCAGCCAACAAGGCTCAACCAAACCTTCGCCACAACACATCCCCAACATCAAATGCATTTGAGAGTTGAAGGTGAAAAGAAAATGTGATGTCATTTGTTATTGTCTTTTTAGCATCACCGTCTATTCATGTTGGTATCTGACGCATCGCAAAATATAAAATGTCAAGTCAGAAAACATTATATAAGAGAAGCAATTTGGTATTAAGCATGAAGGCCTGTGGTGTTCCCAGCAGGAGGTTTATTCATGGCTGACTGACTGACACTGACACACTGCCTTACTTTCACAGATTCCACCAACTCTCCACAAAACCGCAAGAAAATTTCACCAGAGACGACACAAACGCTAAGTTTTCTTCTGCTGCTGGTAGTGATTTTAATCCCACAGCTGTGCAGCAACAAACGCCAGCCCCCAGTTTTCTTTTGCCCACATCCCTCTTTCCTCACTCCTTCCAACTTTCCCTTCCATCCACCTCCCCCCTCGTCTTAAGGTGACTCCCCCTGCCCTGCCTCCCCCTTGTACACAACCCCAAACACATCCCATCTACCCCATAGGCTGCCTCTCTCCACTGCAGCTGCCAAGAATAAGACAGGCTGATGTGGGGGCCCCGTGGGGGAGGCCCCGCGCTGGTGAAGTAGTGATTCTCCAGCCTGAGCACTCACTCCGCTGAATTCATCCACTTGGCTCTGTTTATTTAATATTCAGTCAGCTGTGGGGAGTGGGGTTAGCCACAGCTTATAAAACTCAGTCAGCATGACCAAGATATAACCCCTCCCTCCTCTTTCTCCAACAACCACATACACATTCATGCGTGCACAGATACATACATGAACACGCACTCTGTAACTTGTAATACTGATACATTTTCTCCCGTAGGCTTTACCTGTAATAGCACAAAGTACGACAACACAATCTAAGACCTGCATGAATACATTCCCATCCAATAATAATAATAATAACTTTTGTTTGTATAGCACTTTTCAAAGTAAATTCATCAAGAGTTTCAGAGAGAAAAACACACCTGAAAAATAAACTAATCAAATGGCATATAGCAGATACAGCACAAAAAGACCACTTCATTCAGAAATGCAATTTTCTTTTTAAAGGAAGTCACTGAGGTAGAAAGAAGAATGTCAACAGTCTGGCTCTGACAGCAGATGTACAATCTCCTTTAACTTCAGGACTAAATACCAATAAATGTATGCAACAATAACACAACACAGTAAAGCTTCAAAACAAACACCATACATGGCCACATCGCTGAGAAGAAACAAGCAGAGAACAAAGTTGCGGCTAGTCCTTTTATTGCATACTTAGTAGGCTATCACACTTTGTCCTCTCTGCACATCAAAGGTGAACTCAGGGATGTAATGAGCTTAACTCTTTGACTGGTATTATGGCGACTGAACAGAAACAAGGCAGGAAGCGAGGGAGCTCCAGCACAACTTCAGCTCAGAAGGGCATGAAGTGGACGAATATGGATTTGTGTATGAGAGAGGAGGGGGTGGGCTAGGTCTTAATAATTCTCACAGCGGCCCATATTCATTACCCTGCTGTGTGCAATCCCAGCATGCTCCATCTAGACCTCGACTGGAAGGCTCCATGGCAACCTCCGGGGTCAGGGGTCACGGGGAAAGGTTGCTTTTATCTGCTAATGAGGTCGGTACCTGGGGCTCCGTGTCTCTCCGCCTCTGTCTCTCCGCATCTCCCCTGTGCAGTCCAAGGCGGGGGGAGCGGCGGCTATGAATGCCTGCCAAGTGACACCAATGCCATCTTCACTCATCTCCGCCCTGGCCTCCAAGATGGGGCGCGAAGTTGCAAGGGTGGGAGGTGTTCAGTCGTATTAGGTTCTGCCCTGTTGGGAAGATAACAAATGGCTCCGAAATTGCTGTCCCCCAGTCTGGCTCCTCATTGTGAAATAAGTGTTCACATGCAAATCAACAATCGCCTCACAAGCCCCGTGGATGCTAGTCCCTGTACCTTCACTTTAGGAGTTTGATGGATTGCCTTCGCACCAACATGGTTTGTGTAGCGTTGTACGTTCTCTTAAAGTGGCTGATGATTGATGTCATGTTGTTTTGCTTCTTACACACAAATCAGCTGCGCTGAAAGAGTCTTGACAGAACAGTCAAACAAACTATGTGATTAACGCTCACCTTTTTTAAATCACTAACAATTCCTAGAAAGCAGCAAGTCAGTACATCCTCTGAATTATGGACTGCTCAAAACAAATAAGTGTTGAATGAGACACAGGGCTTTCAATGGGGAAGCTGTTTAATGCCCCTGGAACACACTTTCCTGGCCAATGTGCTCACACTATATCACACAAGGCTCATTGGCCCATGTGCCCCTTCAATGGGGCAAACAGGCACCCTCACCAGCCCCCGTCCCTCTCCCACACCCCTTTACTCTCACACACACGCCCCCTGTCATGTTCGCGGGACTGAGAAAGGAGTCCATTAACTCTGATTTAGTGGCAGTGTCATGCGGTCCCCTTTGTGAGGTGGTGACATTCAGTGAATAGGAATCAGAATTTGCTCCCCCTCCTTCTCCATCTTTCCTTCTCGCAGCTCCATGCTCAGGGTAGCCTATGTGTCGCTCTGGTAGGAGTGTGAGGGGTTCAGAGTTGTGCCTGGAGGGGGGAGGGGGGAGGGGGGGGTTGAGAGGGTTTTGCTGCCACATGTCTCTGAGTGGCGGACTCTTTGTGCCTGGGCCAGCCTGTTTGTTTAGCCTTTCCTCAGAGAACTGCTTCACACATCGGTGCCTCCTACAGACGACCGAAGGGACAAGCTCCAGTTTTGAGAGGTGAGGGGACAGAATGAGACCAGGCAACAACAACAAAAAAGAAGAACAGTGTTTGAGAAGCTGGTACATTTTCACAAATCTGACAGTCGAAACATTTGATATTAATGGTCAATTAATTGACTTAAGTGTGTCTTACTCAACGGAGAAAATAAATCAGTATTTTCTTTGAGAGTAACGTTAGAGTAAGGATTCGTGCAGAGTTCAGAGCCACAGCATCTTTGTTGCAGATGCCCAAAAATGATTGTTTCTTGTGGCGAATACTGAGAAATCAAACTCTCGGTACGTTTGGTAACTCAGGTACATTACAAATGAAAGATGAAAGCCAGGTGATGCAAAAGATACTGAGATTGTAAGGGCATCATTCCAAAAAGCTAAGAAACATACTGGGCTGAAAGATTTATCATGCAATATTTCAAAGTTGCAAACAGCTATATCTGGAAGAGGTTTGTGAGATTTCAAAGTGAGTTTTGTTCTTTCAAATGTCATGTAACTCATTGTTCAAATATATTCTGCAACTACACCTTATCAATCCATGAAATAATGGAATATTAGCAAATAAATTATATCTGAAAGAAGGTATTTTTGTCTTTGCATAGAGTTTAAAAGTTGTCCGTGTTGAGTTTAAACTGGCCTCACAGCTGTTATCCATTGGTATCAGTGGCAGTTGCTCATGACCTTTGGAGAGTCCATCCATTCCTGACCAACCTCTCCCACCAGCCAGCGACGGGTCACAACAGGCTCCTATCTCTGGTCTCAAGCGTGTTGACGCAGAAGGTGAGCCGCGTCCATGTGATGGATAGGAAGCAGGAGGCCAGGGAGGTCAGGCTTGATTATTCTAGCCCGCTCTCTTGGAAAAACAAAATAAGAAAATATTTACACAAACAGGAAGCTTAGAATTTGCTAATGATTGGAAACACGTTGCGCCTATTTGTGTCGCCCTCTCACTTACATTCACTAACACACACATATGCACATGCCCTGAATGGTATAAGATTTTAGTACAAGAAAAAAAAATAATTTGTGATTGTGTGAGTCAAGCTTTCTTTGACAGTAAATTCTGGATAGTGGAATGTTTCAACCCAAACTAAAAGCCCATTAATGTTGTTGAGTGTGGGCTTCCCTCCAGCAATGTTAGATCAACCATAATAACATGCGAGTTTATGGACCTTTGCTCCCCAAATGTCTACCATGTTGCTAATTGCGTACATCTGTGGCTGGTGTTTTGATGTTTTGTCTCAATGTGCAGCTGTCCGTTCCATTTCCAACAGCCTCTGGTTGGAAGTGGCGTGGCCCTCCGTTATCTGTGTCCAGCCCTTGAATAGAAGTGACGCGTTTGGTTTGTGATTCACCGGGAGGACTTTGCTTTTTGTACAAAGTCTTATTTAAAATAAAGGAATATGCAGATGTCAAAATAAAGGAATATGCAGACGTCCAATGGTTTTATGGAGACTATAATGCCAAAAATGTGTTGTTCATGTTTGACACAAACATGTTTCACAACGGAAAAAGGATTAAAAGGCTGTTTCATCATTAAAATAAATGTGAATCCTATTTGTTAGTGACTTGTACATGAACCATATGTTGGAAAAACATTTCTTTCTATATTCAGCATTTGGTACCTCTTGCTGATATCACAGCCCCATAAACTCATCAAAACATAAATGTACACATTAACACAATTTTAAATAACAAGATGAACGAATTTCATCATAAACACCTTTTCTCCTTTTGTTTATTGTGAACGTCTCAAACTGGGTTGCTAGACCACACAAAATCGAAATTTTAACAAGTCATTTTTATCCAATATTGAAGACCTGTAAAACAAGTTAAGTTGTCTCAAAACAGGATAAAAATTTATAATTTCATCCCTTGTAAGGTGTTTTCTCTTGTTTTACAAAATGTGATTTTTTTTTTTTTTTTACGATTTTAGCTTAGCTGCTTTACCTCTAACTGCTGTGTGATATATTGTATGATCTTTGTCACACTCCTCAGATCAGCGGATGAAGACGCAGCCTTTTTTGATGACACCAATGTCATATCTCAACCCGGTAAATGTCACTGCCATTAAATTAAAAGGTTAACAGGACCCCGCCATCCACACACGCTCTCACTCACACACACACACACACACACACACACTTTATCATTCTTTATAGTTACAGCCTGCTTAGTTGTTCTTGCCTTTATTTGGTGGCTCTGTGTACGTTTCCTCTGTTTGATACTTATTTGTCCACGTACTAACTTCCTCCTCAACATTTTGTTGAATAAAATTTAGTATATTTACATGCATAATCCTAACTGGCATTTAAAGTGGATTATTTAACTGTGCTCTCAAGTTTTGTGACAAGTTCCCTGAGTTTGTTTATATCAGATAGCAGGCGTCCACACTACTGTATGGTGTCTTGCAGTGCCATCAGAGGAGGGATCAGCACAAATGTGTGCTATGTGTACACCAGTGAAACATGATCTTGAGTAATTGTCGGGATAAGGCGAGGGATTGACCTCTGCCATGAACCATATTTTCTGAAACAACACACACTTGAGCTAGCTTTGAAATACCCTCTCCTCCAGGACTAGAGTGGCCCATGAGGAAGCTAGTCATCAACTTTTTAGTGTAACTAAACAAAGCCTGTGGTAATTTCATTAGCTTACTTTTACATTCTGAGCGAGCAGATAGCTGGTGGGTGCCCTGCTCTCCCAGACGTTGTCCCTCTGCTGGTCATGGCATCACATGCCAGCAATATGAAGCATGAGTTCATCTGGACAGGGCCGGGATGTTCCCAACACGCAAAGTAGGGCTTGTTTTGAATTTTAAGGCACTGTTTTTTATTCACATTTAATAGAATCAACTCCTAATCATTCTTGTCATTTATCAAAGCACTTAATAAATCAATTCAAAAAGTTCTGTTGTTGTCTTTTGACTATTAGACCTCAAAGCAAATGTGGTCATTGTTATTCTACGCGAGCATCCAATACTTTTATGTTCTGGGTATTCATGACTGATTCTTGGAAAATGTTACATATTCGTGTCACGTCATCACATAGCTTTTTTTATTAAAAGCTCTTGTCACTAACGTCACGTTACCAAACACACATCATCTTTCCTCCACCAGTCTTTACGTCCCTCTATCTGTCCAGACATGGTGCGTTTGTGTCTTTGGTGTTGTGACAGCTCGGATCCTGCAGCGTTCAGCTTGCATTCCTTCCATCCCAGATTCCCCAGGGGTCGTCTCCACCTCTTCCAATCACTGCCCCAGCGTGAGGGAATCGGGCAGACGCAGGATCTGGCAGATGGTGGGCAAGTTCACGGTCAAATGACGTCCACGTCATGCATTGTACAGACTCCCTACAATTAGCACATAACGGGCAGCAATGAATTCATTGATTTTCATCAGAAACCCTGTTCGGTCCGGCCAGAAAAGTCAAGATGTGGTTGAGAAAACTATGTTGACTTCTATGCCATCAGTGTCGGAGCTGCAGGGTAATTGAATTTGGATCAAAGACATTCATGTCTTTCAAAAAGGTCTAGAGGGCCGCTCAGTTTTTAGTAATAACAGAAACGCTTCCGGCGTTGACCTCCACTGCCCCCTTCTACCTTCCTCTCCCCCCTCTGCCCAATAATATCCCTGCTTTGAAAAGCTCAAGTCATCAAGGCCACTCGAGGTAGAACGAAAAAATTGTTCTGGAATGGTAAAAAGTCTGGGATTTCTTAACTTGAAACCTATTCCTCCTGCACATTAGAAGAACATGCTTCTTAAATGTATAAATAAATATAAAAACTTGTTTTCACTTTCACATTGGTTGAAAAAGTAAGTGGTGCCATCATGAAAAAAACGCATCATTAGATCCAATATTACAAATAGGATGGATGATGCAATTAATAAGTAAATGAAACATGCCATTCATCACTTGTGATTCTTCAGTTGTGGCTGGCTGTTGATCTCGGAAAAACACATTTATATGTTTGAGAAGCCTGTCCAAACAATTTCCTCAAATAAAGTTGATTGAAAGGAAAAGGTCTGGGCAATGGTGCCTTATTGCAGACAGAGATTCGAAATGCCATTACGGTATATGAATGGTTTGATATCATGATAAAGTATGTTGAAGAGGTGACGTGACATGAAAGTTTATGTTTGTCATAACTGGTGAAAGTGTGCCCCCTTGTGTTTGAAATATTCAATAAATAACAAATAAAAAAATAAAGCTGCTCTTGCCTGCTCCTATCCATCACTGTTTTTGAAATAAAAAATGAAAGATAAATATTCACAGAAACACAGAAAGCAATAAATAATATTTTTTTCAGGCAACCAGCAAATCTACTTTTATCTATCTATTTGAAAATAATCTTCATTGTTAATAAAAAAAAACCTTTCTATTGACAACATTTCTGGGCCATATACCAAGTATAGTCCGATAAAATTCACTTCTTCCTTCCGGAGTTACGCAGGCGTCCGATAGTGGAGGTGAACTGCAGAGCCGACCTCTCACACAGTGAGAGACGAGTTTCTATTTCTGCGTCTGTGTCTATTTCCATTGAGGAGACAGATGTGGATGCAGAGGTCGAGTTACGGTGCTCCTCGTGACTTGTGCTTCCACTCTGGAGGGAAATCTGTGGAGAAACTGAGCGTGAATTGGCCCCGTTGGCATGATCGAGAGGCCCTGCGTGTCCCTCCTGATTCCCCTTCCCAAGTCCCTCCAAGTGAGCCTGGAACGTAGAGGTCTGTTGTTCCAGGGTAATGAAACTCTCCTGCACCTTGTCAAACTGCAAAGAGAGAAGAGTTTTTAGTCCGGGCGGGTATTTAAACCTATGAACAACGTTTGAGCTAATTGTACCTGCTCAATGTTGGACTGAAGCAACAGCTCTGGCCAGACGGACTCACTGCTGCTGCTGCTGCTCACACTGCGGCTTATTTGCGTGTGACGCCATGTTACCTCCTGTGGTACAGGGCAGAGGGGATTTCTGAGTGAACACAGCAGAAAATATCAGAAGTTGACTTTTCTTGCATGAGGAGAGCTTGACCTGCAGTAATTGTGTGCTGTCCTTCAGGTGAGCCTGGCAGCACTGAAGTCTGTTCCTGTAGTGACCCAAGACTGCAAACAAAGTCTTTTTCCAAAGACGTAAGAAGATTACAAATAACACTCAAGGGCAAGCACAAAGAAAATGTCAATGAGTCATGGTTCTTAACAGAAACCAAAATGAGGAAGACAACTGGTATCGTTGTAGGCGTGTCTGTACTTTTATTGACCTTATTTTATACTTTTTTTTCTCGCTGTGAAGCACTTTGTATCACCTCTGTGTAGGATAATGTGTTATATAAACAGACTTGCCTCGGCAAAACTTAACGTTAGAAAAACGTCTAAATATATTTCTCAGTTGTAAATAAAAAGTAAATTAGTACATTTCAGAATTGACCAGTGCCTGGAAAACCATCTTTTTGACGAGGGTGTCTCCCCAACAAATCTAAGACACTATAATACCAGTACCACACAACCACAGACAGATCTTTACACCTGCTTACCTCTGCGTCTGTCTGGGCAGAGGCCAGGTCTCCGTGGCCTCGGCTCCCCTCTTTAGTGAGTGTGACCCCGGTGTGGAGCTCCTCCAGCTGAGCCCAGAGGCCTTCTAGGCCCTCCAGCACGTCCTTCACACTGACTTCAAAATCCCCCTGCACCTGGACGAGTCTACGCAGTGAGCTTGACCTATCAGAAGGAAACGTGTGAAGTTAATCCAACTGAACAAAGTTTCCAAGAAAGCAAATGGCATGTACACTAGATGTTGGACCTCACCTCTGCTGCAGGTATGTGTGGATGAGCTTCACTTTGTCTATTGGTATAGAGTCTCGGGCCACTTCCTCCAGCGTCGCCTCGGACCCAAAATCAGCCTTTTCGAGTGTGTGACACACAGACTACAGTAAGAAATAGAGGAGCGAGAGGGTCGGGTTTAGTTTTGTGGGTTGGTTTGATAGAATTACTTTAAACTCCCTCTGAGAAATGAATGCATCATGTGGCTGTGCAGCACTTGGGGGACATACACCCATCGAAAGTCATACGTACATTTATTTGCGTTTATAATTCTGTCACATAAAAATTTCAAGAGATGGGGACAGTGTGTTGGAATCTACTTATTGAATTTGATATCCATTTTCCACTGACACATCTGTTCTACACATGCAACTGTCCAAAGAAATATTTTCACACAGTTTAAAAATGCCAAAACACATAAAATCGATACTGATTCTGCAATAGTCATTTAAGAAATACCTTTTCGGAACATTCTGTAAAAAAACAAAAGGAAACCGCTCCATCTCGTCAAAAGATTTTAAGTCTTTGAGACTGTAATGTTCATGGCATGAAAAGGTAAGCCTGAGGCTGCTGCAGGAGGCGAGGACAGGGTTCTTAACCCAGCATGACAGCACTTTTGGGAGCATTAAACTCAAACAAAGTTGCAGCAGATTTCTGTCATTCATTTTTTTTTTTATATATTCTACCACTAAATATGTTGACCTGCATCTTAAATTAAATAACATTAGACCAACAGGCTAGACTCACTGACACCGCTATCATAGAGCCACATTCATGGTGCTAAAACACAAACAGCAAATACACACGGAGACAAGACATTAAAATGTCTCTCCTCTGCAAATCTGGTTGATTCGGAGTGCAGAAGACAGCAGCAGTGTGTATTGCCCCGGGCTAGAATATCAGTGTATGCCTGAGTACAAGGTCTGATCTAATATCACCAACAAAGACTTCATACTGATCTACATGCAGAGAGCGAGTGAAAACACAGGAGATGACAGGTATCGCTGCAGGCTGATGTGTGTGTGCGAGAGAGAGAGCGTGAGAGGGGGTGGGGGGTATTTTGCTTTTTCAAGGTGGTTTTCTCTCTCTTACCTCCAGCCTGGAGAGGAGAGCCTTTATGTGGAGCACACTGGGGTCTGACAGGGGCTCCTGGAGCACACACAGCAGCAGGCTGTCTGCCAGGGCAAAGGCCAGAGGAACAGTGTGGTCCAGGCTCCTCGACTGGGACATCCTGTAAGAATAATGTGGTAGGTCAACGAAGAAATGTGATCCTGCCTCACAACTACAGATGTACTCATATTTTTATAGGGTTTGGCCAAGTTTTGGCTCACTTGGGGCAAAGAAATGCCTGATACTTACAGTGTTATTAGATCATATCTGGCCTATAAAAGGTCTTTGGTCCTTATTGTCTCTATATGTTGCAAAACAAATCCCCAAAATAATATATCATATAATGGAGGAGTGGCTGTAAAATGAAGTCTTACCATAAATATGGGTAATTCTTGTTTTCAGTAACAACCTCCTGCTGCATCCTCGGTGGAAGCTCCTCCTTGAATTAAAGCAAACTCACCGAATAAACACACAAAGAAATCCAACAACATGGTCATGTGAGATTCAGTTCATGCCGCTGCGCTCACCTGGTTCTGTCCTGGCTGCAGGCAGCACTTCAGGGCATGGACACAACCTCCCAGAACCATCCACAGCAAACACACCAACAGGACCCTCCGGAACACATCCACCAGTAACAGAGAGGGGTGCAGCGTCGCCTCCACCTGGCAGACTGACCACACTACACCTACCGAAGCAAAACTATAGGAGCCTTGTCTCAGTGTCCTCAGAGTCTGGAACCAAGATGTTTGCTGTGGCTGATGTCCAACTGGGGATTGGTTTGAACTGCTGGAGTAATGGAGCAACAGAGAGATAGACAGAAAACTGTTAAAAAAAAAAAGCCACACAGAGCTTTATTGTAAATTAAAGGGAACACTATTAATTGTTAAATGGGAAGGAAAAAGGGATAACCTGTCATGCAAATATAAAGTTAATTTTAACATGTTAGAATTAGCGCAGCCTTAAGGTCATTTCACTGTAGCATTCTTATTGGATCTCTTATGAGATATGGTCCCTGGAATGTCCCCGTAATTTGAATTACAGTTAGATCAAACATCGTGTGGCACTTGCATGACTCTCAAGTGTCAAGGCGTATTTGTTATAGCAACACGTGACATGAGGTGGAAAGGTTTTTTTTTGTTTGACTTTTCATACAGTTTGGTCAATTCTGGAATCCACATCGGAATTTAAAATAAAGTTTTGATCAATACTCTGCCCGGCAACATGCATTTATAATGACGGACCAGCTGTTGCGTCACACAGGTTACTCCCTAAACCAGCAATGTACCGTATTGATAGTCAGTTCACTTCTTTTAGCTCATTTCTGGTCCGCAGGTAGATGTGAACCCAGAGGTGTACCACGATGACAGATGTCTCCCTCATGGCGCAGAAAAAAAACATTTGCTGTCAACATACCGGAGCAGATTCCACTCAGACCGTCTCCCCCGTAGCAGCAGGTGAGCAGATTCCTGCCACTCAAACGCTAGTGAAAGGTAAGTTGAATGACAGATCTACCTACCTCCGCCGTGTTTGCCTCCTCTCAGCTGGTTCTCCCCCCTCGTCCTCCTTTACCTCCTCCATCCATTTACAGGCCGGGCCCCGGCCCGCTCTCCCTCCTTGTCCTGTACCCCCTCGACTTTTGGGGTGGCAAACCGTCAACCCAGGCATGGGAGCAACAAACAGCCAGGCATGCTGTTTGAAACTGCACCAGAGCAATTAGTTGAGCACCACACACCTGCCTGGTATGTGATTAGTTCAGCGTGTTAAACTGGTTTTACTGGAAGATTTGTTGAATCTAGGTGTTTTCTTTTTCCTTTTCCTACCTTCCATCCATGAAGGAATGTGTGAAACATACTGATCACAATTGTGTGGCGGACAAGCCCTGCTCCGCCCAGGTACACCAGGAGTCACCGAGCTATTCTTAGGTCACACCATGTCGACAGCCATGTGAACAACTTGTTGAATCTGAATAGAAATTACAACCTAAATGAAAAGAGAGGCTCACAAATGGATGAGAGATCATTCACACTCACGCATAATTGAGATTGACGCGTGTCTGTTGCGTTGTAATGTTTCAGTCAGTTTTAAGATGCTGTAAACCTTGTTTCTGGTTTCTGTGGCCATGCTGCCATCTAGCAGCGTGAGCAGGAATAATATTCAGACAGATCAAGACCCCAATTCATCTGAAAATGAGCCTGAACAGACTGTTTGGGCATCGCTTGCTCTCCAAGTCCAACACCTTTATAATGAATTGAACAGAAAACAGTGTGCAGATATAAAACAATTTAATTTCTCAACACATAGACAAAAGGACAAAAAAAAAAAAAGAAATCGCCACTGTACATGATCAAAGTCTCATAAAATTCCTGCAATATTTTTACATTGTACAAGTCTATGGACTAATATAAATAATGGGCACATTAACAGCATTTTACAATGGCCTACATTTTGTGTATTAACCGGTGTTGTCTTCATGGGTAACTTCCAAGTACTTAATGAAAATCTAAGTACCAGAAGTAATGTACTACTATAAGTTCCAGCTCTAGAGGCCTCGCTCATAAACACACAGTAGTCAGGTGATTGCTATTACATGGTCTGAGCTCTTCCTTCTGAATAACGTCCTCTTTTCTCACTTTATTGGGAAGGAAATATGAGTGTTGGGGAGCAATAACCCCCTCTTTACCCAAAGACACTGTGCTGTTCTTTAAGCACCAGCCCCAAAGGAAGTACTTGGAATAGTGTTTGTATTTTAATAAACGGATAAATACAATGGAAGCTGTTTAGTTGCAAACCTGTGATGCTGTCCCCTAATATTTCTTATTGTAGCACATTAATTAGGACAAATAAAAAATTAGGACAATCCACTACGTGAATAAAAAATGTCTGAGGCATTCCCAAAAGGAAATTTATGGACACAAATCACATCCGAGACCAGCAACAATATGTTAACATACAACACAGCAGATGGTGTTGGGCAGAAACACAATGACCTGTTTTGGAAAGCCAACCGGAGAACTGTTATATATATATAAGAAATTCCTTCAACTTTACAAATATGTAAAATGGGCACTCGAATATGTGTAAGGACTGAGCAACAAAACATTTCCATCACTTGAGTAGCGCACACAGTAAGACTGTAAAAGGTTTGCTTCTATGGTCCATACTTCCCGAATGTGTGCAGGACCCTGTATTTAATACAATTATATAATGTCCCTGTTTTCAGCAGTTTCAATGAAAATGTTTTCCAGTGCTGTCTTTTGAAGCTAGTTCAGTTCAGTCTTCGTTTATACATTCTGTTAAAAACAAAAAACTTTGCATTTCTCTCTCCCGTAACTTAGTTTTCTCACAAAGTTCTGGCAGCTTGTAACTCATTCACCATCTTACAGACACATAAAACTGTGCTGGTCATCAAGTCATCCCCATTTTAGCTCCGTATGTATCCATGCGCGATTGTGTGTTTGTTCATTAATGAGCATACAAGCTGCTGAGGTATACATGCATGATCAGTCCGTGGTTTGCAGAGTTCATTGCAGTACAGTTCAGGGTTTTGTGATGTGAACTTCACTCGTGCCACTGCCATTGGTGGTTGTGGTGATGATGTACTGCGTGGTGGCTTGCTGATTGGCCGGTTGCTGCTCCAGATGTTCCGCGTGGCCCTGGGTTGTGCTCTGAGGATCGGTCTGTTTAGTCTCTAGCTCAGACTGACCCTCGGAAATAACGTAGTGTGTCTGCAGGACAGGGATGAGAGCGTCTTTAGTTCAATAATTAGGGGTTCAGTTGGTGCCAGAAGCCGCCATGTTCAAGCCAGAATCTCTGCTAATTCCTCATCTTTATTGTATGAGATGTAACACACATCTGGCAGCATAGATGGTTCTAAAAGATGTTTTATGAGCAGGGCTGGGTGCCATGGCCAAAGTCTTCGATCACGGTTTCTCTCATTTTATATCACGGTCACGGTATATATTACAATGTTCTATAAGCTCAGTTAAGAAATGGTTTAAAATAGCCATACTTCATCACATTTGATTATTGCAGTTGCAGAGTAAGCCTTACCTATAAAAAACATGGGTGTAAAAAATGAAACGGCATCACAGTGATTTCCTAAATAACCGCCTAATGTACTTGTCACTTTAATCTAACAGGCATCTGACAGCATTCACTCACCGTTTTCACCTGGTTGCTGTTGACTCCAGATACGGGAGTGCTGGCCTCAGCTATCACAAACTGCGTGTGAGGTAGAGCCATCATCTGGATCTCAGACGCTGCCACAGGAAAAAAGGTAACATATTAATCCGAGAGTGAAATTGTACAAAACATACAGAGTCTGACTGGACGATATGGGAACAAGTGCAGGACTCACAGTAACCTCGGTAGTTCCAGTTCCCTGGTAGGTAGGCATGCTGCACAGTCCCCTGCTGCTGCTGCTGCTGCTGCTGCTGCTGGGTGCTGCTGGCCTGCAGGGTGTGGCTCTGAGCTAAGGTCACAGGGGTCAGCTGGGTGGGGCTCAGCTCCTGACTGGGCTGCTGGGAGGTGGGGCTTAGAGGCTGACCGGTGACCTAAAAGAGAGTGAAGAGATGCAATATTTGGTTATAAAGCTTGACATTATGGGACCCACAACGTGTGTCATTATCAGAGTCAGAGGGTTGAGGATTTACCTGGCTGGCACCTTGTCCAGTGCCTGAGGCGTCGTTGACCTGGATGTGTTGTACCTGGATGGAGTGCTGGCTGTAGCCATGAGGGTCATGCAGCTGGCTCACATCTACTGTCTGGTGCTGGGAATGTGGGGGGGAAGCCTGTGAAACACATAAAAAATGACTACTTTCTTACATTCACCTCAATCCACCACAGAACAAGCTACTCTAACCCTTTTAATTAGAGCGTTCATACCAGGAAGCTCCCAGATATCACAGTGTAGCACTGTGCTATTGTTGTTAGTGATATTTTTTTAAATGATGAGTCACTTTTTTCAGGGATACAGCAAAGTTTAAAAAAACAAATCTAAGTCCTAGATCAGCTCCTGGATCTTACCGGAGCCACCTGCACCACCTGCAGCTGAATGTGTTGCGGCTGGGACAGGTTGCCGCCTGCCTGAGACACGGGGATGTACTGGATCCTCTGGTAGTCTCCCTGAGCTGTGCGGTAGTCTGTGGTCAGTGTTTGAGAAAGCTCCGTCATGGCCTGGGTCAGCAAATCTGTGGTCTGTGGAGAAAAATAAAATCATAAAGTTATTTCCGGTGTATATTAGTTGACCTTTCCTTCTTTCTTCATTTATTGATTCTGCTGCTGAGTCCAGTTTTCTTGAATATTTACATTTATTTACACAAATTTTAAGAAACCCACAGGGCGTCGGTGCTCAACGTGTATGTTTGTTACTCTTTCTTACCACAACAGCCTCAGCGGTGGTACCGTCCGCACTGATGACTGCAGGTGCACTGCTGATGACAGCTGTCGTCAGAGGAGCCTGGATGGTGTTGACGAGTTGGGCAAACTCTGGATGTTTCTTCCTGATGTGCTGCACCATCTTAGTCTGAGACACGAGCACAGAGAGTTATCAGCCGGGGTCTTGGACTGTCCAAGACACAGCACAGAATTGTGAACGAGACGATCTTTGTAGAAATATTGATAATATCTCTGACAGAGCTTCATACTAACCTTGCTGCTGTACTGTTTGGCACAGTGTGGGCAACAGACCGGTGCAGTGGCGATGGTGCCAGTCAGCTGTGTGTGTGTGCTCAACATGGGGTCTGGTTCACCAGGAGCAGCCGGACGCAACTTACGGATGCTGGGAGGCAGTTCTGCCCCAGGGTGGTTCTTCAGTATGTGTGCTTTCCTCTTACTGGCACTCTTATACACCTGCACAGAGAGCCATCAGGTTGATTCATTGATATACTGAAAGCTTTGGTTCAGAGTTTGCATGTTTGATTCAAGACATGAACATTAAATAAATAACAAAAGAACAAATCTTCTCCAAAAACTCAACGTGCACATGGCAGGATGGGGGAAACAGACCTTGTCACAATACTGGCAGAAGTAGTCCCTGTTGGGCTTGATAATGGGCAGCGTGAGCTCAGGCACATCATCAATACGCATCTCTGGATGACGCTTGGACAAATGATTGACCTGGAACCGGAAGAATAAAGCAAAGTGTACTGGAATATCCCCAACTTCTTTATCAACAAACAAAAAGCTTTCTGTGACTTGTTGCTCACCAGCATTCCTCTGCGTCTGAACCCCATCATGCACACTCTGCACTTGAACATGAAGCTCTCGAAGTCCGTGGTGGGCACCTTCAGCTTGAGGGTTTTGGAGCGGTGGATTCGGTCTGCCTTCTTGGCCTCTCTGTCGGGATTGTGCATGCGTTGCATGTGCTCCCGCAGCTTATCCTTCCTCTTAATGCCACAGGAAATGAATTGTCACATAAGAGCTGACATCTCTATTTACTACTTCATATCTCTTACTTCTTATCTCTTCATATTACCTTGAATTGTTTGCCACACGTTGAGCACAGGAAGTCCTTGCGGTCAGAGTGCCGTAACATGTGCAAACGCAGCTTGTCCGGCCGGCAGAAGGCCTTGTCACAATCTGGGCACTGGAAGATCTTCTCTGAATGGAAGCAGCGGATATGCTTCTTCACCTGGGGAAGAGAACACTTTGTAATCTGAAATCTGAGTAAAGAAGGTCAATTGACCATTTCAAACCAGAATGTTGCTTTGCTTAATTCTAACCAGCTGTATTGAAGAAGACTTGAAACTAGCAATTGAGAAACTCATATTTACACTGTTAACTGAGGTAATAAATAAATAAAGTGAGCAGTAGGGTCATTTAATCAAAGACACAATACAATTGGACTTCTTTTCATCCTCTGCTGGTTATTGGATGGAATGTTTAAGGCACCTCCACATTGACTTCCCTTCTCAGACCCTTTCAGACTACCGCCTGGTTCTAACGGGTTCTAATGGTTCAGACAATTACCAAAAAGACATTTATTACAAACCTGGATGAAGTCAGTAAACGTCTTCTTGCAGGAAGGACAGGTGAAGCAGCCGTTCACAGCGTGCATCCCTACGTGGTCTTTGAGCAGGTCCAGCCTTTCAAAGGTTTCCGGGCATAAGAGACAAGAGTAGGAGCGGTTTTCCGTGTGCACCAGCAGATGGTCCTCCAGGGCCGAGTCGCTCATGAAGCTCTTGCTGCAAATGTGGCAGGAAAAGGCGTAGGCGTCCCGGCCGTGGACCCGCAGGTGCTGATCCAGCTTGTCTTTGTCCCGGAAGGCCTTTCCACAGTGGGTGCATTTAAAAGGACGGAAACTCTTCCTTATGAAAAGGTGCTGCAGCGCTGCATTCTGAGGTGGACAGAAGAGAGGGAGAGGGAGGAACTACTAGCAGGAAATCCCAACAGTGTTTACTGACATGGCTCTGCTCTGACATGGGATGAGGCTAATGGATGCAATGGAGTGTGCAAGGAGGGGAAATATCCAGAAATGTCACATGAATATTAACACCACGGAAAATGACAAAAGGAATCTTTGAAGCAAATAGATTTTTTCTGCCATCCTCCTGGTCCGACCTACCTGCACATCCATCTTTGAGGGACGCCCGCATTGAGGAAGAGAGACACACTGTTGTGAAGCAAACATGGCCACTGTGACACCACATAACAAACGTATCTAAAACGCAGCTGCCTTTCGCTGAACACAGAAGTCTTACCCGTATCCTCTTGGCACGGCGCATGTCCTGAGATGTGAGGTGAGCGTCCGATTGGCTGCTCTGTTCTGGGTCCTCCTTTAGTGGTACGGGCACGTCGTCCGTGTTGGAGGGCGAAGTGACGGACTCTGAAACCGGCTCCCCAGCAGGAGGGATAAGCTGTCCCTCTGCCTCAGTTCCAGGCGCTGCCTCCGACTCCATCTCCACCACCTTCAACCCGTTCTGAGCTCCCTCCGCTCGCTCCTCCAGAGGCTTCTCTGTCAATTCCAGCATCTCCTGATTAAAAAAGGTAAAAAAAAAAGGTCCATCACAATTTTTCAGAGCCAATAAACTAATCGATTAGTCAACACAGTATGACTGGGCCCCTACCGTTGTCTTTTCCCCACCGGCGTCAACTGGTGGATCCAAACGTATAAATTTAGGTGGGCGTCCTGGTCTTCTTCCCGTCCCAAATCTCCTCCTGCCTCGTCCTCGACCCCGGCCTCTGGATCTGAGAGAGGAAAGAAACAGTCAATCTGGTCATTTGTGCTCTAATGTGATAGAAATGAAAGAGAAAATGTAAAATCAGATGAGGAAAAAGGCTTTTACCTGGTAACAGAGTTTAATTTGTCATCATGCATGTTGAGATGTTGCTGCAGTTGTTCAGAGCTCACGAAGCGGCGGTTACACTCATAACAAGGCCAGTTCTTCTCTTGCTCCCGGAGCACTGAAGGGACAGCAGAAAGTGAGAACCAGGAACCACCACGACTACTACCAACCCCTCCCACTGTTGGTAACGGGACACGTGTCCTCACAAAGGGTTGCAACAGCTTAAGGAAAGTTAGATTTAAGACTTTTTTTTAATTTTGGCTGAACAGCCAATTTTAGCTATACTTATATTCGGTAAATAAGTTAAAAAAAACGATGGTGTTGATATTAAATATTATGTGCAGCGACTCACCTTTCCTCTCTTCTTCTGTAACATTGTGGATCTTCTGGTTGACAAACTCTGCATACGATGCCGCATACCACACCTGCAGAGGGAAATATCATGAAAAACACAAATCACTGCGGACTATTCAAATATCCTTTATTTACTGGGACTGGTTAACTCTCCTTTCAGCTCTGACTTGTCTCTGCCACCGCCTGAGAAAAATATCTGGCTCTTAAGTTACTAGATATCTGACTTTTGACTGAACTAAACTACATTTCCTCACCAGCCTTTATGCTGTTTGATGCTGGGCAGGGAGCATAAAGGAGTTACAACTTTGTTTCATTACTTTGCGCACACATCGGAAAAGCAGAAAGTACTACGTATGAAGACAGAGATGCCGGTCTCAAAAACCACACACACACACACACACACACACACACACACACACACACACACACACACACACACACACACACACACACACACACACACACACACACACACACACACACACACACACACACACACACACACACAATGTATTGCCTATTAAAAAAGGTATTTAACAGGCAATATTTTATTATGAACTTTCAATTGAATTCCAATTTTATTTATATATATATATATATATATATATATTTGTTTATTATTATTATTTCTTTTTTTTTTTAAGAAAACTTACAAAAATGGTTGTGTACAATGTGAATTACGGCAGTTAAGACTTTAAAAAAGAATTGGAATCAAGAAAATGCCATCGGTGTATCTCAACGCACAAACGCACAGCTACACTGACCTTGAGCTCTTGTTTGGGTTGGATGTTTTTGATGGATGTGTAAAAAATCTCTGAGCCGTACTGGTAGGCAACCAGGTTCTGCTCCAGGTGGTTCTGAGCAGGTCTCACAAACATCATCCAGTTACAGGTGTCTTCATCAGAAAGGTCCAACCACATGTCATCAGACTTCTCTCCATCCTTCTCTGTATCCAGCATGCACAGCTGAGACAACAAGCGAGACACAGACTAGAGATCAGACAGGGAGTACAACCTTAGACGGCACATGCTTGTACACAATGTTTCCCTCAGTTCTTACTTGCCTAGCACTTTCCTATAAAACTCATTCACAAAAAACATATTTACTTGTTTTGGCTTCTGGCTGTTTGTTAAGCAATAATTTCACAACAAAACATTTTACTCAGTGCCTCTAAATACCAAAATAAAAACGACACAACAACAGAGAGCTCAAAAGCAATCAGACAGAAATCCGCCATGCAGAGCGCCGCTTTACTTTTAGATGGATGTAGTGGTCCTGCAGTTCCCCCTGAGAAACCAGGTGTCCCTCCACAGGACCAAACTGTGTGCGCTTGGGGATGCGTCTCTTGGAGAACACTCCGCCCAGGAAGCGATCGATGTAGAGGACCAGAGGCAAACTGGCCCGGGCCTTGGACAGCACGGGCCGGTTGGGGATGGGGTGCAGAGGGCCGTGCTTCAGGCACACAGAGGGGTTGGCGTTATTACACTCGTCACACCCTGAGAAGCCACAAAAAAGATAATATCAATAAGACACAAATCACCACAACAGCTAAATATATATAAAATGAATGAGGGCTAAATATTCTATATGTAATATTCTACTTAAAAGAAGTGTCCACAGTCAAATTATAAGCACATCAGATTCCATTGCTTATCAAGAAAACATTTTTTTGTAGTACAGAACTAGATCAGTTCCAGTTCCAGTTCTTTTTGCATGTTGTAATGTTCTATATTTTGACTTTGTTATGTTATGTGGTTTCTGCAAGTCAGTGAGCCGAGTGTATTAAATAAAGCATAATTTCCACAGTCACAGAAAAAGACTCAACATCCTCTGCTGTCTGCGCTACGACTTCACTCACAGAGGCTGTGGGGGTTGAACGATTGAGGCATACGAGGTTCCCAGTCATCCATCTCAGAGTCTTCATCCTCCTCTTCGTCAGAATCGTCTGTGGAGTCCGTGGCCCCGAGGGGACTGGTGGGGGGGTCCGCGATGTCGGCCATGGAGGGGAGGGAATTGGACGCAGACAGCTGCTCCTGTGTTTGATCGTTTTACAGTTTCAATATTGCTCCGTTTATCTTTACGTGAGAAACGCTAATAAGTCCTCATCTCCAGGCTTGTTCACGTGTAACAATGCAATCAAAGGAAAAATAAATGTATCCAGCACAGAATATATATTCATGATATTCACCTGGGAAACAGACTCCAGGATAGCTTGGGGACCCTCGGCTACATTACTGAGAACATGCAGATTGGCAGCATTCATGTTCTGTCCACTGGGCAGCAAAACTGTGACCTACGAAGGAGATTGCCTTGCTTTGAGGCTCAAGAAAATCAGGTGGCACACAGCAACAACATGACGGTACCTGGTAAACTTACCTGTTGCGTTGTACCATCCTGCTGAATGTAAGCCACTTGTGGCTGGTCAGCAAATACAGTCTGAAAGAGAAGTTGAATACTGAACTGTGAGCAACTCTTGCCGGGCCGAGTGCACGCTAGGAATTGTACAAATTCATTCATGTATACTTGGCACATTTGAACCAAGACAGTGAAGATAAATTAAACTCTTGAGAGGGTTAATGCTTATTTTTGTAAAAAATTTGCCAAACATGCAGTCAAGAATGACTCTCAGGGTCGACAGAACCCCATGTTCCATGGCATCCTTAAATGAAACATTGAACCCCTCCCGCCCATAAATGCATGTTGTTCTTCTGTCAGTTAAAAATACCTCTGCTCTAAAAAAAGATCTGTTTTTACCTGACTGCCATCTGCAGGGTGTATGTAAACCAGTGTGTGCTCTGCAGACTCTACAGAGGTATAGGAGTTCCCGTCTGCTGTATAAACCACCTGCTGCTGCCCCCGGTCCGTCTGATCGCCACTGTACACGATCTGGGCTACTGTGCCGCCTTCAAAATGCACCTGCAACACGAGACACGAAGGCCCCATTAATCCTCCATTAACATAGTACATGTTAGTGTTGAACAACTTGGACAATCCCACTATATTATATTAACTAAAACTCTATATGTGGATTGTGAATTTTGGGATACAGCAGAAATGTTAGGCAGTGGACAGAAGGATGCATCTGGTGAGTGTGTTGAACTTGTATCAAGTTTGCTGTATATCACTGCAGAGGCCATTCAGACCTGTGTGCCGTTGCCTGAATCATTGTCAGCAGTCTGACTCCACACAGCCGATGGTTCCTGTTTGGTCTCCATGGCAGCACGTTGCCAGGCCTGTCGCCAACCACGTCACCTATCACTTCACTCTTGAGGCAGCCAGAGACGCCTGTAATGCACACAGGCAAGATGACTGGGCATGAAGATAGTAATCACAACAATAATAACAATAATAATAATAATAATAATAATGTGATAACAGGTAATACAAAGTAAAATATGGATTTCAATATGTATTTGAGACTGCCAGGTGATGTATCATCTCAATAACCATGACACAACATTATGGGATTTCATGTGTAATGCAATGGAGCCTCTACTGTTTCAGGTCCAAAGTCACATTGTGCACTAAACACAGACTCCCTGCAGGAGCTTCTCTCTGAGCGGAGTGACACTGACTTTAACCCCACGTGCAATCTGCACCAAAGATATTTTTGGGTTCTCCAGAGTTATGCTGGGCTGACAGGACGTTCAGGCCAAAATAAAGCAGCGTGACACTTCATGTCTGAGCGGTCACACAAGGCTCTTCGCGGGGGGACGAGGGGAAACTAGCTGCCCGTTTGCTCCCGAGGCCGCCCGGGAAACGGGCTCTAAATACAGCCGCACGTCGGCTCAAAAGACACCGGGGAAAATCACGACTCTGGAAACTCATTCAGAAATCGTGTTAGTAGCATGGATAAAAAATTAAATTCCCCCCTATTTTAACCCCGCAGGTTCTCGGTCCCAACTGGACCATACCACACACACCAGCGCGTGAGAACCCGGGCATTCACCGCAGCGCGACTTAAGCTTTACGGCCACACAGCCCCACAGCGGGACCCCCCTCCGACCGGCACACTGCTGCACACAGACCAGGACCGGGCCCGCTTTGTTGCGGTGCTTCACACGGCCGGATATCAAGCGGCAACAGACCGAATTATTTGGGTACACCCACCCGTCCCCCATTTCTAGTTGAGCCCAGCCCTTCAAGACTACCGTGAACGAGGAAGACCGGGCTCCATTTTGGGTGGGACTAACAACAACAACCACATCCGAAGAGACCCGAAGAAAAACATGCACGTTACACCGGTTCAGATGCGGCAACACGTCCCGCTCATTTAATGTGTGCCCACAGAAATACTACCGAGGACTCGCGTTGTACCAGTAGCCTGGAGGCAAAGCCCCGTTTTGTGTCGTTTAGTGGGAAGCGGACCGGCCGTTCTTACCTCAGAATGGTAGCTGCAGAGACGGCTGCGTTGCATAAATTAACATAATCTGCCTGGCAACGCGCAGCAGCGTGGCTTCTGATTGGTGGTTGTTTACTGAGGGGATAAAACAATTCGGGTTGTTTTAAAAGATTGTCTTCACGAAACTGAATATATTGCTGTGGGTGATTTAACACTATAGTGAGGCGGTTAACGACGTTACTGACAATGTGTTTATTAATCGTGAATATAGCTTAATGGTCACTTTGAG
This sequence comes from Ophiodon elongatus, assembly GCA_016806645.1. Classification (NCBI taxonomy): domain Eukaryota; kingdom Metazoa; phylum Chordata; class Actinopteri; order Perciformes; family Hexagrammidae; genus Ophiodon; species Ophiodon elongatus. The sequence goes on from JACSYO010001502.1 coordinate 2,132,682, forward strand.
TTCAACCAATTGGAAAAATGGAGCAGCCGAGTCGTCCAATTGAATTAAATCTGCAGCAGTGCAGGATGACGTATGTTTAGTCGGCCAACCAATGGGACCTCTGAGTGGCTCGTTCGAGAGGAGCCCTACTGCGCAGAAGCGATATCCGGCGATCGCCGCGCAATGCATGCTGGTTAGATTTGTGTCCAACTTGATCCCGGCTGGCTCTGACGTCATGAACATGTGGTCAAGGATAACCTCACGAGATCGAGGCGGCCGCAGTTTTTAGAGCCAGGCGCCGCAGTCGCTCTCTACCGACTGCGTGGCCCAATGCATGATGGGAAACGCCTGGCTGTCGGCAGATCAGAGAGCTGATTGGCTCTCAGATTTGACAACAAACACCACGTTTTGGAGAACATCCTTATTTTCTGTGGATTTGTATGATTTAAGGGTCGATTGTTGGCTATTAGTCACGTGTTGTGCAATAAAGGTTTAATCTAAAGACATATATTTTGTGGTTGATAATAATAAAGCTAATTTATATTGTATTTACATATATATATATTTCTATTTCTATTTGAAAGTGGATAGCAAAGTGTTTCACAGGCAGACATTAAAATAACAAAGGATATAATACAATACAGATACATGCACATTTATATATACATATCTATTTATAAACACATGAATAAATCCGAACGAGGTCTGTAAACTACAAGTAGCCTACAGATCGGATCTAACAGGATGTCACTGTTTCTGTGACTTCCTGTTTATTCTTTGAAGGCAGCTAAAAACTGCTGAAAACTGTCTTATCTGCAGTTTTTTGTCATCGCCGCTGCACTCGTCCACTTTACAGGCGCAGTTCATCTCGAATGATCCTCTTCACTGAAATAACGTGTGTTTACTGCCTTCTAGTGGCCACAAAGAAGAACTGCAACATTAACTTCATCAAGTTAGCGTTAGTGCAGACATGACAGTGTACTTCCGGTAAGTACTTTCAAAATACAGTTGCCAAACTGAAGCCATCAGATTACAATAGCACACTGTCATGAAGTTATTGTGTATCTAAATACTGATTATATTTATTTATTTATTTGTATTCAGCGATATAATCAAGGACAAATAATTATGCTGGAACTAATTGTAATTGTATTAATATGGACAAATGGACAAAACAGAAACAAAAAGTCAAACTAGTATCAATACAGATATGAATCAGACTATTTCCGGTGAATACTTTCAAATTAAATAAGCAAGCAATCAGAATTTTTAATTTATTTTTTTATTATCATTTTAGGTTGTTTTTTTAAACACAGTTTGAGAATACAATTTACAGTAAGCAACTACAATTCTCCACTTGAAACACTGTAAGCAAGGATAGTGTTACTATTGACATTTGAAGGCAGTATGTACTCGTGATTGAAGTAAAAGGCCTCAACTACCGAGTATTAGTTTTTTACGATTGCCTAAGCACAATTTTGAAAACACTTTGTCAAAACACTACACACAATTCACACAAGTATCGGGACACCTCAGATATTTTGCTAAATGAAACACTTAATTTAAAATTATACAATAATTAACATTATTTTTAAATGTCACCTTATGGCACACACGGTTCATTGGATCTGATTTTGTTTGAACCAGTTACACACTGCTGTGCTCAATTTCAAATCCTTTTAACATTTCTACTTTACTAATAATATAGTCTGAGTTAGATTTTATTGTTGTTAGTACATGAATGTATTGACCAAACACAGCACACAAGACTAATAGCTACCGCACACTGGTGAAAATATTTATTTCTCTCCACATTGTAAAAAACAGTCAATACAAACATGCATTTGTAAATACAAACACAGCAAAATATTTGATGAAACAAAAAAAGTAAACATGAATTGCATTTTATTTTCTATTGCTAATACACATTTTTGAAAAGAGGCCTCTCGCTGCTCTGTTGGTTCCCAGTGTTGCTGTAAAGAGGTTCTCGCCTGTGGTCTTTTTTAAAGTGCTTACATACTGACTGACAAGTTGACAATCAAATAATTAGGTGTTTGGCCAGGTGGCAATTGTGTGGGCCGATTGGTCCCTGGGTATGGCATTTTGAATGGCAGTGTTTTGAAATTCAAAACAAGTGACTATATGTCAGATTGCTTTGTCTTAAGTAGAGAAACGTCTGCAGGGTGTTGAATTGCAAATTGTGTGAAAAGCAGAAAATGTGTTCAGAGTTTCGGAGACCTGAGCTGAGGTTTTGCTCTCTGAGTGTCAGTCTCAATAATTGAGCTGTATGTTTCATCTTAGCGTGTAAGCACAAAACTGTGAGTCACACAGAAGAGCTGAGTTTAAGGAGTTGATGATGACCGGTTATTCCCCAGACTTCTCACATACTATCCATCCTTGACCGTTTTGAGGTCAAATTAATAAAAATCCTCTCTAAATATAGAGTGTTTTTTTACCAACATGACTAAGGAATGTTTCTATAATACACTCTATGAATAATACTGGACACCATTGTACTACTTTATTCCTATTATGGCTGTTTAGGATCAATGTGCAGCTACTCAAGTCGCCGTTGAGAGAAAAGTGGAGTTGGATACCTTCAATAAATGAAAATAAGTGCCACATTGCAGCCTATGTGAACCTCTGTGAGCTAAGTAATTCTCTGCTCTGTTTTCTTTTTAATTTTTTGTCCCATGATTCGACTTGACAAACAAACATGTGCAAATTCAACTTGTTCAAACACGTCTACTGGCTGATGAATAACCATCCTGAGTGCCATGCCTGAAGCAAAGATCAAATTTACAGGATGCCGTTTTAAATAAGACATCAGAGAGAAATACAACTGACAAGTTAGGGAGAAAAGAAACGAGCTGGGGACAACATAATCAAATCACAGAAGGCTGATATGGTGTTGTTTGTTGGTGTGTGTGTGTGTGTGTGTGTGTGTGTGTGTGTGTGTGTGTGTGCAATATACCTATTAATACAACCAATTGAACAAAGAAAATTAGATCTTTGTCCATTACATTACCTTCAAAACAGAACATGTTCCCTCTGGTTGGATCGTTTGCTCAGTCTTTAACATCCAGAATGTGTTGTGTCTATTCAATGAAAGAAGGGAAGCCTAATCCACTAGTATTAGAATCAAATGAGTTTCTTTCAGAAATAAACTATTTGAATGTACCGTTCTTCTTCTTCTTCCCAAAGGAAAAGCATGGCATTGCCTTTGAACAAACAGAAGTGGTGTAAGAAGTATGGAGACGCTTTACTTAAGTAGGTATATACAATTTTATACATTATTAAGACACTCCATTACAAGTAAACGTCCTGCTTTTAAATTGTTACATAAGTAAAAGCACATCAATATTTACAGTAAAATACACGTATCTCTAAGAGACCCACAAACCTGTTCTGTCTTTTGTTTGGGGAGGGGGAGGGGTCTTTAGGGGGAGATCGTATAGTCAACAGATTCCAGTATTTGCAAGAATTGTTGTGTAAACTGCTCAGAAACCCCTTTATTGTCACTAAGCCTCGGGGGAACCATGCATCTTCTGAATAGCCTCGGCCTCTAGTTTGTGGCTGTGAAGTTTCATGAGGCTGTGATGATCCTGGAGGTCACAACAGGTCATTTTATAGAGTGATATCAAGTCGGGTAAATGTTCTCGTTTGAATTGGCTACTATGGGGACTAACATCATCACCTATGAATACGATGGGGCTTATTAGATCCACAAGACTCTCAGCTTTCCAGTCATACCAAATTCATGCCAGTCCAGGACTGTTTAGAGACCCCAGTGTGAAGAAATATTCAAATACACCATTTTAGAATAGGAGAAAACAACACATTTAGGCGTTATGGAGCGTTATCCTGCCCCCTTCCCAACGCTGCTTGCATTGTAATTTTAAGTGTTGCTCTCTCATAGTTTCTATTGTCATTCTATTCTTGTTTTTATTATATATACTTCTAAATAAATATTTATTTTATCGTTACCTGTTCTTATTTCTGTCATTGTGATTGACACGCTGACGTACTTATAGGGAATCGATAAAGGCTTATCTTATCTTATTTTCATTTCTACTTTTGTTGCAGGCGATATATTGCATTTCTGATATTTTATTGTCAGAGCACATTACTGGAAGGCAACACAGAATGTCACTGCAGAATGTATTATGTTGAGTATGTGGCAAGTAAAACATCACATACAGAGACTAAAGGACGGGAATACCCGAGGAAGGGCCACAGTTGTGTACTGGTGCCCCGTGTGCCTGACTGCAGGCCTATGAATACATACTCCATACTGAAACATACTCCATCATATAGACTGAAACATACTCCATACTGAAACATACTCCATCATATAGACTGAAACATACTCCATCATATAGACTGAAACATACTCCATCATATAGACTGAAACATACTCCATCATATAGACTGAAACATACTCCATCATATAGACTGAAACATACTCCATACTGAAACATACTCCATCATATAGACTGAAACATACTCCATCATATAGACTGAAACATACTCCATACTGAAACATACTCCATCATATAGACTGAAACATACTCCATCATATAGACTGAAACATACTCCATCATACAGACTGAAACATACTCCATACTGAAACATACTCCATCATATAGACTGAAACATACTCCATACTGAAACATACTCCATCATATAGACTGAAACATACTCCATCATATAGACTGAAACATACTCCATACTGAAACATACTCCATCATATAGACTGAAACATACTCCATACTGAAACATACTCCATCATATAGACTGAAACATACTCCATCATATAGACTGAAACATACTCCATACTGAAACATACTCCATCATATAGACTGAAACATACTCCATCATATAGACTGAAACATACTCCATCATACAGACTGAAACATACTCCATCATATAGACTGAAACATACTCCATCATACAGACTGAAACATACTCCATCATATAGACTGAAACATACTCCATCATACGGACTGAAACATACTCCATCATATAGACTGAAACATACTCCATCATATAGACTGAAACATACTCCATCATACAGACTGAAACATACTCCATCATACAGACTGAAACATACTCCATCATATAGACTGAAACATACTCCATCATACGGACTGAAACATACTCCATCATATAGACTGAAACATACTCCATCATACAGACTGAAACATACTCCATCATATAGACTGAAACATACTCCATCATACGGACTGAAACGTACTCCATCATACGGACTGAAACGTACTCCATCATACGGACTGAAACGTACTCCATCATACGGACTGAAACGTACTCCATCATACGGACTGAAACGTACTCCATCATACGGACTGAAACATACTCCATCATACAGACTGAAACATACTCCATCATATAGACTGAAACATACTCCATCATACGGACTGAAACATACTCCATCATACAGACTGAAACATACTCCATCATATAGACTGAAACATACTCCATCATACGGACTGAAACATACTCCATCATACAGACTTATTGTTATTACTGAGCTATACCTCAGGAGCAGCGCGCTGTGTTGGATGGGCGCTCCCGCAGCCGGCCGCCCGGTGGCGCAGCGCGCGCTGCTCCGCGTGGATCCCATGAACCAGGGAGGAGGGAGGAGGCAGCACAGAGACCATATACCCACAGTCCACATTTCCAGAGGACACCGACACTCAGTCTGCCACCAACATTTTCTCTCGAGCTCGGGTAACAAAACAAGCGGAGCAGGACTCGTCCCGCTGTCCGGGAGAGATTATCAGATTATTCCCCAGGACCCTTTATTCTCCCCCCGGACGTCAGCTCGCGCACGGAGCTCTCCCAGGATATATAAGTTTATTATAACAGTAGCTGTAACCGAAGATCGTGGAAGATGGGTTCAGTCCCGGCGATATCCGTCCTGATTCTGGGCATTGTGGTCCCCTCGCTGGCGGGCTACATAGAGGTATGTGGTCTGAAATGGTCTCCGCTTTATTCTGGGGGGGTTTAGTCTGAGCCGGATAGAAAATAAATACAACACCAGCGTGTTTCGCTCACGCAGAAGCAAATCTGTTCGGCCTTTATATTTGTCCTCTGCTCACATGAGACACTAGTGGCAAAGCCCTCTGATCTAACGAAGACACTGTTTGATCTCCTGGTGAGACTAGATGTGATCCTTTGACTTCTTCTTCCTCTTCTTCAAGATCCCCACACAAGTAGAGCGGAATTGATCTGATTGATTTCCGTTGATCGCCTAATATCAGGATTTACACAACACTTCCGTTATGTGTCTGCAAAGGGTTTAAACGCGCTCCTGGAGGGGGTTGTGATATCAGAGCTGGTTAGATGTGAATCCTGATTGCTCTCAGGTCTTTTTTCCTCCTCGTTCTTCAGCACCGACTGCAGTTTGTTGATGGGAGTTGAACAATGTGCGGCCGGAAGGTGCTTTAACAAGAATTACAGCAGGGTTTGCTGCAGAGATCAAATGAAAGACAGCAGGAGCTTTGTCAGCCTTCTGGGGACATGTTGGACTTCTGCAATGGATCACAAACCCCTGCTCCGTGTAACAGTTGTGTCCATCCTGCATTATATTTATGAAACAGAGAGGAGGAAATCCTTTTCCTAGGTATTCAAACTCCACCCTTTTCTCTGTCAACAGGTTGGCCCCCTGGTCTTACCCTGTAGTGTGTTTGATTATCTACGTAGGCCTTATTACAACGTGAACCATTAAAATACTGCCCAGGAGTCTGTCTGTTAGATATGCAGGTCCTCCTGTACACACACACACACACACACACACACACACACACACACACACACACTCACTCACTACCTACCTGATGTTCCTGCTGGCTGGCCAGTTATTGTCCGTGGACACTGATGCCTGCAGTTTCAGACGTGTGTGTCATCGAATAACAATGCAACCATTTTCAGAGCAAACACCCCCCACCTTCCCTCTCCCCTCCCCCCTCCCCTCCCTCTCCCCTCCCCACCCCACAGGGTAAACACAAGTGTTCCTGCTCACTGCTGAAGGAACCATGACAAAACATTTTAACAAGATGTCTCCTCCTGGCACTGTTGTGCAAAGTGGTTATCAGGCAATGTGTCTCCCTCTCCCGCATTGGCAACAAAAAACCTCGGCCATTTTGAGGCAGTATATTGGGCGGCATTGTGTGGGGGGAAATAATGGTTATTATGTCCCCAACAAAATCTATGCAGCTGCTGCACTCTCTCCACAAAGACCTGTCCCCTCTGCAACGATTGCCTCCTCACAGCCCAGACGTGCTGGTACTGGACAGACTCTCCTGAGATGATTAATGGATGAAATCAATGCATTTTCCTGATCAGTCACCCAGATTAAATTGAGAAATGTATGGAGGTTGCTGCGCGCCTTGACTTTGGTTTAATCAATGGCTGTTCTGAAGGGCAAGGCTTTTTTTCTTGGTTTGATATGGCAGTTTTATTTGCAGTAAAACATCACATGCATAGAATATGGACATTCACATCCTCTCTTTCTTTTGCACACATGCCTCCAAATGCAAAGCGGAACTGAAGACTTAGTACAGACGAGGATCTGTTTGGTAAAATACAAACATGAACACCCTTTTGAGTTGGAGAAAGAAGACAACAGATCCAAAGAGATGACTACATGCATTTGATTCATGTCAGGTTACATTCCAACTAAATTACAGGACTACAGATTGACGAAGCCGAGTTAAACATTAACGTGTCATTTTCTCAGCCGAGACACAAATGCAGCCAAAGCCTTTCCCTTCATTTCTAAATTGTTGAAGCCCAAAAACAACAGCCTGCTGTTGGCCAGTGAAGCTGCTGCTGTGAGCAGCCTGGGCCCTGCTGATGAGCGTGTGGACACACAGCCGAGGTAGATGTTGCGACGCTGACATGCTGACTGAATGCAATCCCCCGGACCTTGAGCTTGAATTTACGAGCCGGTGAGAGCTCCTCGGAGACGCACTCACTGTTGGTCAGGGATGGTTTATTCCCTCTCCTCCACCTCTTTCCTCCCATTGTCCCTCATCTCTTTGTGTGCCGTGAGTGTCGAGGTGTCATCGGACCTGAAGCGGCCCTCTTGTTTTGCAGTTCCTCCTTTTCAACCGTTTTGGGATTAGCCCGCTACCTCAGCTGTGTAAACGGTTTTGTTTTGTCAGTTACCTGTGAGAGGGCCTGAGCTTTTGTTTCTTCAGCTGCTTCCCCCCTCTCATGTGACCATCTCCGTGTCGCAGGCTTTAAAGTCTGCACTGGCTTCAAAAGAGCTTTTGCCTCGGTGATTTCTAGCTCTTGCCTTATAATTTCATACCCCTCTTTGAATCAATAAAAAACAAGGACGTTTTTTCTATTTCAATTTCACTCTCCTTTGGAAAATCCAGGGTGAGCAGCTGTATTTTGTTTCTGAAGCTAATTTAGAAACTGGATGCAAGAACCACAAATCAGGTTTACCCAGAGAATTGCATCATACTGAGGCATTCTCTGTTGTGACTCCCACTGGATTAATGGCATACAGAAAATCTGGAACAGTTAATGCATTCGGCACATTTTGCTGATTGAAGCAAGCACAGAGATTATCACAGCCATGACACACAGTGTAAAAAAGAACAATTGCGCAACACGACATTACATTTGTGTGCCTGTCATAAAATATAAATGTTGGTGTCATGTAAATCGTCACAGCCTGTATGGAAGAGACTTGTTTAAAAATCACCGTGTTAACTCCTGCTGCCGGAGTGACTTTGGCTTCCTATTTGCAAACACGCACAAGTCTGAGAGGAGTGGACAAGCAGAGCCAATCAACGAAAGTGCAGAAATGCTGAATACTGAAGAAGGGAAAAAATCTGTTCAGCACAACCTAAAAAATGACTTTGGTGCTGTGCTTATTGCGCTGTGGTTGCAGTGCCTTGCAGCAGCAGATTTCCTCTCATCATCTTAAGTCTGTGTGTGCGTGCTTGGCTGTGTGTGCTCGCAGGCGAGCGTTGATATTAAAGCGTGCCTCCCATGTCTGTATTTGCTCTGGATATGGGCTGATAGCGAACAATTGCACGTGAATGAATGCCCCGAGTTGGCTGCGATTGTCGGCGCGAGTGCTATGGAGCCGTCCGTTAGCAGGGCTGAGTGATTCCCCATGAGGGCCTATTGTCTGCCCCTGAATAGCCGGGACAACCCACGGTGTTGTTACAATTCAGAGGTGATCAAGATACCGAGGGGAGACGAGGGCAAGGGCAGACTGTCGGTGAGGTTTCACGCCTGAACAAAACCCAGATCAACATCCAGTAGCACTTGCGTTTGATAATGCGATCTCTCAATGCATCCTCGTGGGTGGTGGGGCACCGATAAAGCCTTCTGTATGCTGTTCTTCTCTCCGTAAAGCCGCAAAGATTACCTCTTTGACTTCCACGTTCTGCCGTGTCAATCAAGTTGAAGGCAGCAGCATGTGCTCCATCAGCTGAGAATCAGCCTCACTCTGCCTTGAATTTGTAGATTAGTGCCTTAAAACCTTGCTTTCAATTGTTGAGAGGGACAGCCCCGTATCCCAGCGAATCCTCTTAGTGACAAGAAACTCTGGGTGCTTATAGATCTGCAAAGGGAAAGGTGCTAATCCCGAAGCCCTGCCATACGCTCACTCAGTCCAGTCGCCCACTCACTCAGTCAACACTGACTTCAAAGTGGCACAGAACAATGTGAGTCACCTGTGCATGATATCCGTGGTGTTCGCTCAACATTGATGTTTGATCTGTGCTCTATGACTAACAGTAGGAAGGGATGTCTGATTGAATCCAAGCCCTTATTCTCTGTCCTTTCATTTCCTCAAAGACACCTTCCTGCCACTCGGTTCCTCTACAGTTTCCCGCTCCGTCTGTCTCTCCGTCTTCTTTTCATTGCCTTGGCTGTTTCTTCCTCTAAGCCTGTGCATGTCTCCTGGAGCGATTCCATCGACAGACACACTCTGAGCTCATCCTGGGGATTTAAATAGAGAGGCCTCACGGCGAGCCTTGTTCTCACGATGCCAGGCTTTGTCTCCCAGGGTCTGCGTGCGCTCTAATTATCCGAAGGGAGCGGCGTTGCCTCCTTTTCTTTTGCAACCGGAAATGCATGTTTTTGTGTCTGTATATTGCTCCACAATGTGTGTGTGTGTGTTTGTCTGCCCGAATCCTCTTACAGCTCAGCTCATCACATATTTAGTCTGTTTTTTCTCAGTGAGAGATCCTGGGCGGTGGGGACTCGGCGCAGAGTGAGTGAGTTGAAATCGGCACACTCATGACTGCACAGCGCTTAAGTTGCACCAGGCCTCCTGCCATATGTAGGCCAATCTGCACAGCCATGACAATCCTCCTCGTGTATACGCAGCCAACGTGAGCGCCACTACACCTGAGTCTGTGTTTTGGACAATAGCCTGGCTCAGCACGGCTGCATGAGAATTTTTTTTTCTCGGTTCATATGCCAGAGTGCTCAGGAATGCATAGCCAGAAGTGCAAACGGCTCGCTGTATTGTGCTGTGAGCAGCTCTCTTCCTCTGATAGTGCCGTGAGCGAGTGAGAGAGAGAGAGAGAGAGAGAGAGAAAGAGAGAGAAAGAGAGAGAGAGAGAGAGAGAGAGAGAGAGAGAGAAAGCAACTGTACTGACGAGTTAAGGAGACAAAAACATCTCCTTCAAATCCCTTTGAAAGGAGCCCTGCCATTTCAGACTTTATTTTTTAATGTGCTTTCTGTTTGAGAATGAGAAGACAGTTAACGTAGGCTGGTTAAACCCTGTCACCCCCCCTATTCAGTGTGTGTGTGTGTGTGTGCGTGTGTGTGTGTGTCCCTGTGGCTCAGTGAGTCACTCTTGCTGCTTGGGTTTTTCTTCCCATGAATAAAATATCTGGTGTGCTATCTATGAGTTATAGTGCTCCTGCACCTCTGCTTATGGCCCCGCCCGTCTCTTCCTCAGTCCCCGTCTGTCCACATGTGAGGAAGACTGTGTCTACTGTCCCCCTCCTTGTCTTATTCAGGTGTGTAACTCTTATTTTTGTAAGATCAGTGAGTCATATGTAAACTCTGGAGATGCCTGTGCACTGATTTCTCTTCCTTTTTTTTGTTGTTGCCTGCACACAAAGGGAAATCAAATGGAGACAGGCAGCTAATAATCAAAGAGCCAGTTTAACTGAGTACCAGACATTATTTCCTGATGTTTGCCTGCTCAACTGCACCAGAAAATGTATGAGCATAAATTACTCAAGCATTGTTTGAACCCATCTTCAACTGAATTTTGTCTCATTTGTCGAACAAGAGCATTCAAATCAGATCCAGTTTTCCAATCTTCAGTTATAATAGATGTGTCTTTTCTTAGCACTTTGTTGATCTGTTTCTTTGTTTCGTGTGTGGATGGGTCTGTCTGTCTATTTTTGTGCATCATACGTGTCCATGCTTATTTCCTCTGCATACCGCGCTGGTGGGCCATTTTATTTTTACGTTTTCTGTCATGGCATCATGTTCAGCATGCTTTAGGACATGATTGAGGATAGTCAGAGCCACAGTGTCACATTTTTGTGGAGATTTGAGAGCCAATGGAAGTCCATCTCTTAACTTATCTGCATGTCCATGTGTAAACACAGTGCCAGTTTTATAGCTGAAGGAGAATGGGGAAGGAGGTGCTCTTGCCTTGATAAGCTGGCTGGATGACTGGCAGGCTGCCTGGCTGCTGTAGTGCTCTGTTTTGCTGAGCAACACTGCACAAATACGCCATCCAGTGCCAGGGAAAACACAGCATGTTAGTTCCAGCTCCCTCCCTTTCCATCTTCCTGCTTATCAAGCTTCCTTCATATCCCTCCTCTCTTTAGCCCCATGCCTGTTGTGGAAATGCTATCCTCCAGGCTGGAACCAACGGTGGCACGAAGTCAGTTTCTTTTTTCTAGAGTTTATCCCTTTTTCCCCTCAAGAGTGTGGGGTGAAATGAAAATGTCAGAAGGGAAAGAGATGGAAGCAGTGCAGTGTAACTGTATACCCCCAGAGTGAGGCCTGTGCTGCTGCTGCTGCCGCCGCTGGTACTCAAGCTATGAGGCGTCCCTGTTAGCAGCCTCTCTGATACAGCACTTTCTCAAGGAGAAGGTGGCCAAGGACAAACAGCAGCTCTGTAGGTCGGTCCACTTGAGACACAGACTGAACAAGGGGGAGATTTCACCTTCGGGGAACAGGAGACGCTAGCATTCCACCTTGGATGTCTGAGGGAGAACAGATTTTGTAATATGAATTCGATTTTTAGAACTTTTATAGATAGATTGTTTTTTCTTTGAGTTTTTCCCTTACTATTCCTTAAACTCCTACTGTAATTAAATCAGGTGTTCAAGCATGAAGAGCTAAAGTCTGCAGATTCCCTCCCTGCCCTCACAGATAATAAAAAGAAGGGTTGTGTAGTGTTTAATTTACAGAGAAGGCGAGCCGTAAATGATAGTTAGAAACTGGTTGGAATTCATTGGACATGATTTCCTCAGTCTAAAATAGAAAACATCCGAGGACTGAATGGGGGAAATTAATGTAGCTTGAATGCTGGCAGGAAACCCTGGGAAATAAAGGGCACAAACAGATTGTGCCATGTATAATTTCACTGAGAGCATGTGGTGCAACTCCCTATTCTTCCTCAGTCCTTTATTTCCCCTGCATCCACTGTACATACGTTTCAATAATACAGTTTATTGAAGGAACATGAACAATAACTTTGCAGGAGTCATAAAGGTAGAAAAGACAGTTGCAGTGTTACAAGTAATGATTATTTTCACCACTGATTAATATGTTGAATATCATTTCACTAAATTGTCAGAAGTGCTTATCACATGGCCCTAGAGCCCAAGATTTCTTCAGGTCTCTTGTTTTGTCCAGTCAACAGTTCTAAACCCAAAGATATACAATTCATAATTTGCATTAATGAAAACAGCAAATCCTCACATTTGAGAAGCTGACACCAGTAAATGTTTGGCTTTTTTGCTTGATCAATGACATAACAGATTAATCAATTATCTAAATTATCAGTTAATTGCCAGTTGATTGACTAATCTATTAATTCATAATTGTTTCTGCATCAGACTGTTCACCAAGCCGGTCCCATTGCACTGTGTGTGTCAGTCTGTGTGCTGAGTGTTGCTGCACACTCAAGGCCTAATTGTTGCCAGCATATTTAGCAGTCTGCACCAGACCTCCCTCCACCCAGATCAGCGGCGGAGCTATGACCCTGATATTGTTCTTGTAGTAGCTCTCTTATTAATTATCTAACTAATGACCTGTAGAACTTTCCATTGTCTGTCACAAGAAGGTATTATAAGACCATTGGCACTTAAACATCCGTGGGAAATAATTCCGATAGCAACAATGATGCATGCAATAGTGCATCACACCTTGAATTCTGAGTGCTCTCTGATCACCGGCTGAAGGAGCACTCATGGCACTTGACATCATGTGTACGTTTTTGGTTACAACCATTTCCACTTTCCACACATCCACACAATAGGGCCCTGATATTGCTCTTTTGTCCTTACAAAGCTACAGCTCAGGAATGCTGCAGCCATGCATCTCTATCAGCCATTTTTATCTGAGATAAAAACCAATCAAGCACTCTAGAGAATTCCATTAGTTTGATGAGATATGAATATAGCTCCAAGCGGAAATCTGAAATAGACTGCTGTTTTCAGACAAACCCATTAAAAGTCATTTGATCTTCTGCAGCTAATTATAGAGCCTTCTGAGCAGCGAGCCGCCTTCACTGGACTCCACCCCCTCCATTCCCCACCTACCCTCCAACCGCTCCCTTCAGTGTTCATCACATCCCGTCCTTATGTTTCAGGAGCCTATTTAGCGTCACGGCGCTATTATTGAGGTCCTGGGAGCTGACAGGCAGCCCAGTCATGTGAGGGCTCAGGGATTCGTCTGCCTCACAAACACTGTCATTGTGCTTATTTGGATTTGGGATATCTCCCAGAGAAGTAGTAGCATGCAGCAGAGGGGTCCGACTTGGGCCATACACAGTGGGGAAAGACACAGGAGGTGGGGGAGCAAGGTCAATCGATTTACAAAAAGCGAGTGTAGTAGACAGGCTCAGAGACGGATGCTCCTGCTGTGAAGTCTGTGTCTTCTCCACAGAGACATGACTGATTAGCTGTTGGCCTCAGCATGTCTCACTGGAGTTATACTCTTCACCAGTCTGATTGAAATCCCTCCCCCCTCCCCCAGAGGAGAGGCCGAGGGAGGACAGAGCTGGTCTTAATGACAGATAAGCATATCTACATTACATCCATCATTTTCCCCTGGTAAAGACGGCCTCCCTTGCATTGCCCGGAGCATTACAGGCTAATTCAGACGCATAGGCTGTGTCTCTGCTTCACTGCTCGGGGTCTGCAGGGGAGAAAACGGAGCAGGGAGCTCTGCAATCAGAGCACAGATTCATTTAAAATCAGCTTGGGGGGTCACGGGAGAGTGGCACTGCACGCAGGGACCGGTGTCAAACTCAGCTGCTGTCCATAACCTATTTCCAAGTGGTAATCGAGTGGTCGAGTGTCGTCACTGTGACTGAAAATTGTAACACAGCCTTGTACGAGGGTGATGAAAAAAGATTTTTTGAAATTGAACAGAAAGATTTACATGTTCAATATGTTCTAAAAAATTTGTTCTGTGAGCTGAAAAATCATTTTTACATCACCTCCACAGGGCTTTTAAGTGCAAGTGAAATTGGAACATGTGAGTAATACAAGCTGTCTCACAGTTAAAGCTTGACGACAAGATTCAGAGTTCAGTGCTTCACATTTGAAACGTCAAACATTTGGTGTTTTTTGTCTGACTCAAACAATTATCAAAATTGTTGATACATTTTCTGTCTTTTGACAAAAGTGGGTTGCAGACGTGTCTGAGTAACATGTGGTAGCACGCTGCTTGATGTCTGCACTTTTTTGCTGTGGTTTTGTAGTATTGAAAATAAGTTGAGGCATCAAAATCAAACCCCTGCTATCGTGCCAATGCCAGTAAGGTCAACTCATTTCTCCTCTCTTTCAGCATTCCCATGAAGTACATCTGTCACCTGCTATCATTTCATGTTGTCAGATCTTGGAAACATTGCATGTCCTTGATCTCGTGCTCTCTCCTGCGGTTCTCTGGCGCGTCTCCTGCTCCAGCGGGCCCTCACCACAACTCCTGGCTGCCTTATAGCGACTGAACGTGATATTTCCATGTTGTCCTTGAAACTGCCTTCCACCGCCTGCTCTCAATGTCAGCTCCCACTGTGCAGCATTCCCCCCACAGTCCGTCTGATTTAGACACAGTGTTCTTGGTCCCCTCTTCTCTCGTCACTGACTGTACTGCGCCACACATTTTAGGGAAAAAAATATGCCTATTTCATGTCTTACTTTGTTCGCTGGAACATTCTGTCCATGTGCTTCCCTCACCTCCTTCTCTCACTCTACTATCTCTCTATTACACCTCTCACCTCATGGCCACTTTTAACTCTTTGCCTCCCTAATTTCTCTTTTGCTTGCTCAACAATTGCGTGCTCATTAACTGAGGGACTCCAGGCTGCTGAGAGAGACGTCAGTGACGGGGCTGGAGGCCTCGCTGAGATGCCCTGTTACTGTTGTTCCTTTATTGACAAGTCTGCCTGCCTGTCTGCCAGCCTGCCTGGTCCTGAGCAGCAGCCGCGTGGTGCTGCATGCTGATGAGCCTAGACTCATCCAGCAGGAAAATGAAAAAGCGGGAGTGGGAGTGACGGAAGAAAGAATTGAAGGAAGGATGCGGCACTGTGTTTTCACTCAACTTGGAGGGTATAAGAGGGAGAGAAGCAAGAGAAGTGAGCACAGGTCATTTCTTCCAAATCCCCTCTCCTCAGCGCCAGAGATTAGGAGGCAGTGCTCTCCGGCAGACGAGAGAGAGGCACACTCCTGTGTCTAATCCTCCTCTTTTAAACTGCTGAGAGTGCAGTACAAAGTGGGGGAAGAGTCAGTGTCCACATAAAGCGCCCCGCGGAAAACACAGGCCCATAGTTCAAAACAAACTGAGCCCTGTCTAACAATCGCCTAAGCCCTAAATCTCCTGCACAGCCACTGCCAGAGCCGAGCCCACCGTTGACTTTTTCCCGCCTAGCTATTGCTTCCCAACAGGCCCCCCTCTCCATCACCTCACCTGGAATTCCACCACAGAAAGCCGGCACTGTGTCAGAAATACCCCTGCAACCCTCATTAACTTCTCCGCCATGGTGATGTCAGGCTTAGACACACACACGACAGCGATACACACCATGTACACTCACACACACACACACACACACACACACACACACACACACACACACACAGCATGTCCCTCTCCTACTGCACTCACAGGATAATGTTGGGTCTCCCACCCAGCAACAAGAGGCTTTTAATAAATGGACAGGCAATGGCCAATTTAATCATGCTAATGTGTATGTTACAGTGGGTGACTTATCGGCTATTTGATCTCCATACCGGCTCACTGGAGAGAGCTAGGAGAAGAAGCTGCATGAGGAAGAATGGAAAAGCACAAGCTTGTGGGGGAAAGGAAGAAATGACGCGAAAACAAGAAACTGCTAGTCAATTTAGTTTCCTGAGCAATGTAATGAAGTCAGCAGCTCTGATTCCAATTGAAAAAGGTGGACGTTAGAAACAAAGGAAGCAGGGGAGACCATTAGGCAAAATGGAATCTGTCCTATTAAAACAGAGGAACCTGTTTAAGCTTAAATGGGAACTGGGGTGTAAAGTTTTGGCTAAATACATTGTTTGCCTTAGTGGTGAGGATAGTTCCTCTTTCTATTTTAGTCATAAACATCTGGCACAGTGATGTCAAGAATGTAATCCGCTCTAGGCCACGTGGACGGTAAGCCCGGATAGAGAGGGCTGAGAGGGTCGCCACAGCTCACATGGTTCTGAGAGAGAAAGAGAGAGAGAGAGAGAGAGACAGACAGACAGACAGACAGACAGACAGACAGACAGACAGACAGACAGACAGACAGAGTGAGAGAAGCAGGTGGAGAGAGGTAAATGTATAGAGATAGTTGAGGCAAGAGGAGATGGGTACACAAAGAGTTGCCCAGAGTGCTCAAAGTGAATAGAGATGAAAGGCGGGAGATGGAGGGTTGAAGGGCTTGCTCATGCAAAGGGCTTTTAGTGGGCAGAAGGAAAGAATGGCTCGTTGTGCTGACAGGAGCTCTGCAGAAGAGCAGGGCATGCTCAAACCTATTGGCAGCACACCATGCAGCTGCGAGGCTGCTGCAAAAAAAATCACCTGAAAATGGACCTCAATCATCACAATCCTTGAGTCATTAACGCAGAATGAAAAGCAATTATCTTCTTCCTGCAAGAAATAGTTTTTACACTCCAGCGCCTTACTTATGCAATCATGCACCTGCGTAGCTTAGCAACTAAACAACAAGCTGTGGGTAAAATCCTCTGTGTAATTATCTCTTTATCGCTGCAGCACACAGTTATCAGTTATTTCTCTGTTGACTGACTTTAATTCGTATATACCAACCGTCTCTGCAAGCAACAGCACACAACTTAAGATGACGATTATTTGGCTTGTTTTGTTGTATTTTTTCAGACATTTGATATTGGCTCATATTCAAGTATGCCTCTAATAAACTCCTCAGTCAGAACTGCCGCAATTAGGTAGCTATTAAGAATTTATTGAGCCTTGCGCTGTTTTTGTTTCTCTTTTTACTGCTGTTGTGACTCATTGTTATGAACAAGGTAGCACAGGGAGAAGCAGATACATTTTTCATGATGGATAATTATTGAGATGGCCAATAGCAGAGTCTGTGTTTTATTGGGTAATAGTCACACTCGCCTGCCTGCCAGCCCATCTTTATTCCTGCATTCTTTGCCTCCTTCCCAACAGGACATGACAGTGATTGGACTAACGAGGAAGCTGAAGTTAAGCCCTTGCTCTCACTTGACATGTCTTTTCCCAAATTCGGCAGCATATACTGCAAATAGTACACCCAGAGCAGAATCTAAATTTGTTTTGCTACCTACTCCCCTACATGCCCTGTCCTATCTGCCTCCTGCTCCTCCACCAGCCAGAAACCAATCTGCCCTGTATCTAATATAACCAGGTAGGCAAGGAAAACCAAATGCAATATTATGATGGCTGCGGATGACCCTCAAGGCTGTGTTTGATGGGGCTGGAGAGGTGGACGGAGAGGAATAATATTCCAGGGCGATGCGTGCAACTGAAATCTGTGTCAAGAGGGGCCCAAGGGGAAATGGCTCTTCGGTCCCTTCCTGCTCCGCTCTGCCCTGCTCTCCTCGCATCGCTGGCAGTCCCTGCCCACAGAATAAAAGAGTAATGATGCTGATGTTGGCCGTCAGGCACTCGTTTCACAAGCAGGCATCTGAACAGCAGCTCTGTGTGTCTGTGTGTCTGTCGCAGCGCAGATAGCAGCTTCGACAAAGATGGGGAAACCAAACACAGTATGGACAACACTGGGTGTGTGAGGAAATGTGTCACGGGGGAAAACTATGTATGTGAGGGAGGGGAAAGAGGAGAATTGAGGACCTTTGCCCTGTGATGACAGAGTGGCTTAGCTATCTCTACCAACTGATGTTTTTTTCCCATGACTGACTGCCCTTTGATCACTTGGACCTGCATTATAAATATCTGAGTTGCACTTTGCATGAGTTAATGGGTTCTTTGATTTGTCTTTCTGTAAAAACGGTCGTGCAGTAAAACCTCACTTATGAAAATCCCAGTTCTCTAAGATGTCTCCCACAAAGAATTGTACTTATTAAGCTGTGAATTCACAGTTCAAGTGAAAAAAAAACAAAAAAACAAGAACCCTGAAGTCAATTTCTTTATTTCCATTATAGCTCAGGCACCAAGCAAACACAGCTGATGTGTGGTTTGTGAACAAGTCAACACACTTGAACTTTTCTCAGTCATCAGCTTAGCTCCCTCCCACTCCCTGATTGTGCTTTGTTCACAGGTGTGAAACAGGTGGGGGCTCTTGTCCTTGGCGCTACAATTATATCTCGTGTAACTGTTTCCAATGCGGAGGGCTCTGGCAACAAAAACATGTTGAACCAGTCTCAACTTCTGCTAGACTGCAGCGCAGAGTCATTTAGCAAGGAGCTATGATGGACAATCAAATATGCGCAAACGCACATTCCTTCGTTGTAACTTGAACGCCATACTTTTCTTTTCACCGTGTGATTGTTAAAACAAAAAGATTGCAGCAGTGATAACTTTCCAGAGCTGTGAAATCCTGTGTCAGTGTTATAAACTGATGTGCAGTGTTTTGGCACCTTCAACTCGTGGATTTATTGCTTAGACACAACCTCACCAACTCAGCCCCATCCTTTGTTATAACAAGCTGGTTTTAGAGTAAAGGCCTCCTAAAGCTCATCACTGGCAGGTGAAAAGAAGCAACTGTCAACACCATGTGTCACAGAGACACACAACCCTAGGCCTACATGAGTCCATCCGTAAATGTTCCCAAAACAATGGCTGCCGTACTGTTAATGTGTTAACTCATCAAAATTAAGCAAGAGTAAAGACAATACCGAAACTTACACAATATATATTACTACATTTCGGATATTTCTTGGTCACAAACTAGTTGCATGCGATAACTTCATAGCTTTCACCAGGCTCCTGCACTACCCACTCTAAAACCATGCTGATCGCAGTGTGAACCCGCTGTGGCAGCATACCATTGCACATCAGATTCACTGTGAATCCTTAATTTGACACCGAAAATAAATGACTGCCACATGAGCAGGTTATTTCCCTTTTTAATCAGTCTTCTGACATAATTCTTTTCATTAAATAGAATAAAGTATATTACCTTTAGCTCAATTTTGCCTTAAAAATTCCTTCTGAGCTCTCATTTATAAAACCTCTTAAGATGAAATGTGGTTCTAATTAGGATGACACCACTTCACAAAAAAAGGTGTCAGAATCCTCATGTTTTTGAGGGTTTATTTCTTACTCTGAAAAAGCTCTAGTGGCTAAAGCTCTAGCTCTAGCAGGCCTGGAAGACAAGACCCCACTGGTCCACCAACTGCAGCTTATAAATAGCCCGGACACACCTTCTCCCCAGTGAGAAGGCAGTGTGCCACAGGACGGGAAAAATATACTTTGCTCTAATTAACAGTTTTTTTACTCTTCTCTTGGCCTAGTATCTCTCCACTTCACTACATTTACAATTACATGGCAGGCTTTTAGTTGACACTCTTATCCACAGCCACTTAAAATTAACTCATGGAATAATTACGAGATCACAACGATTACAAGCAGCCTACAGTAAAGAGTGCAGATGTGAGTAGTGTGACAGAGCCCCGAGAATATTCTTGTAATACGACATTGATCCTTTGAGAGAGGGTGAAAAAAAAAATGAGCTAAAGAGACATGTCGAAGGCTTCATTTTTTTATGTGAGCAATTTATAGCAAGCAGGGATGAAAGATTACAGAGAGAGGATGTGATTGAGCAGTGAGAGGGTGACATGAGGTTCTTCTTGAAGAGATGAATTTTCAGGCTTAGACTGAAAATGTGAAGTGACTGTGAAGGCCCACTAACGGGTACCCCGCTGCTTAGCAGTACTAGAACTAGAAGCTTTGTGTGAAATGGGTAGTGTGTGATAAGAGTAAACTCTTATAAATACATACAAGTTGTTCTACAGTGCTTGCTCTGGACCAAAACAAAACACGTATTTTAAGAGCAAACATGAATCAAATAAACACCCACAGTACTTTTGTCTTTGTTAACACGTAGACATGAACTATTTACCCTGTGCCACCCTCCCATTGCTACACCCGATCATTTTAAACCCTCATACCTCACCTTCCAACTAGAATTGTAACGACAAGTCGATGCATGACAATCTGACAGTGTGTATTGTGGAGCTGATGTGGACCGAAATACCAAGTAAATCTCAGCAACTGGCCTCTAAACATGGTTTGTGGACAAATCAGTAGAAGCAGTTTATTTCATTTTTGTTTAAGTTCTACCAATTGTGCTCTCTGTAACTCACCATAAACAGACTATATTCATATTTTTTGTCTCCATTTGACAGCTGAAGTGTTATTATAGTCGGTTTCTTCCGGCCACAAAAAGTCACAATGGACGTTAACAGGAACTCCAGTTTCAGTTATTTTAATCCAGACCTCTTCGTCTCTGCTCCTGTCATGGACTTATACAATTCACAATATCATTTTTTACTTAAGTGCTTGACAGTCTCCATGTTGTTTCATTGACCTTGTTTCCATTTATGTCGCCACAGAATATTGTTTGAAGTTTAGTAATGCAACAGAATGGCAGTATTCGCCACATTTGTAACTAGCTACCAAGATCAGACATTTTCATGATTAGTTTTTTTTATTCTGAAATTTTGTTTTATGACGCTTAGGATCTGGTTGTTCAACAAGGTTGTTTATTCCTTTAAGGGAGAGCATTTTATGTGGATGGTGAAATTAGAAAACAAAAGTTTGTTTTTTTGTAGTTACAATTTGGAAGATATATTGTGAGTGCATGTAACAACACCGTTACATCCTTACTTCCCACAATCCTTCACCTCTAAACCTGCAGAAGCAGTCACCACTGTGAACTTGGTTGCACACACTGACTGTCACAGACGGTGGTGTTTCAGGTTTTCTCTGTGGCACTAACCGCTGGAACACAGCCAAAAAGCCACTGGTGTGTTTCACTTTTCCTATTCACGATTCCTCTCAGAAGTCAAGCTGTGACTTACTGTCTTGTAAATATTTTAAAAGAAACAAGCGGCAGTTGGTCCAGGAGCACATTGCTGAACAAACGGACGCACACTGCCATGGCAATGGGCACAGCTTGTTTGTTCAGGAGGGGGCTGAGCAGAGACATAGCTTTGTGTACTGTATGTCTGTTATATGTGGGTGTGGGTGTGTCAGGGGAGATATTTGCAAACCTATGGAGCTGAGGGTCATTTTCGTGTTTGCGCACAAGGACACGGTGTTGCTAAATGCACCAAACTGGGCAGAGCAGCTGTTATTGTGAGTGTTGTCCTGTGTGCTATTCACACAGCGCTCATCACTACGCCTCACATCTCTTCTCCCTCTCTGTCTCATATGCCAGTCTCTCACAACTGTGGCCTCATTCCCTCTTTCTCCATTATTTTTTTTCTCATTCTTGAGTCACCCCTCTTCTTTTTTTCTCTATCCCCCCGCTGTCGCTGTGAGCTTCTGATTATCTATCTCCCTGCTTTCTTCTCACTCCTCCCCTCGTTCTTCACTGCTCCACTTCTTCAATCTGTTTCTCTCTTTTGCCCTCATGTTTTCCCTCCTCTCTCACTCTGTTTCCCTCTGCCTCTCTTTCTTCTGCAGCCTCAATGTTCCTCTGTGTGAATAGCTGGGATGCTTTTGTAGAAGGTTTCCATAGTGACGGGCCATTTGAACAAGTTGTCATTCACGTCTGCTCGCTGTAAGCTAGAGAGAGGCCATGTTATCTCCCCCTGACACACAGGCAAACCTACGCCACTCAATCACCGCTACTGTTAGCCTGGGAGCGAGCCGATACCCATATTCTAACTGGAGCATAATTACCAACATGTCTCGCTTCTGTTCACTCCCCTTCACTGAGCATGGCGACGTTAGGGTCGACGCTCAGTGATATCACGTTGCAGCTCAATCATTGTTGGCCTTGGAAACGGTTAGTCAGGTTTATTTCAAGGTGGAACATGTAGAATATCAACACCAGAAAGTAATTACTGCTAAAAAGAATCAAATTTTACTTTGCAGTTAATACACAACCGTACTCCGTTTCCATTTGCCGAGTTAAAATAGTTAAAACAAGGACTGTTAATGACTTTATGCATCCCTCGAAAACGATAAAGAAAAAGAAAAACACCAAAGTTGGACACAAACACCTTCTTTGAGCAAAACTTGGTGTTGCTGATATCACCTTGTGTTGTCGACTCAAACATCAAGCAACAGTCATGGCTGCCAGTGATGAAGACGGAAAACAAAGCAGCTGTTGTTGAAACAGCTGAAGCCGTGTTGGAAACTATTTATAAAATTCTGTAAATAGCGAAGCTGTCCTTTTCATTAATTTATGTGTAAAGTACACAAAGGTGAATTAGATAGTATTCTGCATGACAAAGAAAGGAAAATACAAATATAGTGATCAATTTGAACCGGAGAGACGTGATCACTATAAGAGGTTTCCACTGTAGTTTATTATGATAATAATATTAGTAATTTGTGTTATTTGTAGTAGCAGTTGTAGTATTATTAGTTGTAGTTGTGGGAGCAATACATAGAGTAAGGAGCAGCACATTGAACTCATTAGTTCCCATTCAGTTTATTGTCTTTAAGGTAGACCTGCTCAGGAATGCAGTCAAATACGCGTGTGCTTGCACTTAGCAGTAGAGATGAAATCCAATGATACAGAACTCGAATTGCGTTACTCAGAAGGTGGCAGGCTAATCTGATAACAGTTCACTGATATGAGGAGTCAAAGTTGTAGAATTATCCTTATTGAGTCTCCCTCAGATCCTTCATCACTTAGACCTCTCCTAGCTCGATGAACTCCTTTTCCCCTCTGAAATAGTTGTAGTGGCTTGAGACATGAAAGGAAATATAGGACACGGCTGCGTCAATGGTACATCCAGTGTTTCGCACTTTGGATCAGCTCCACACAGTCTCATTAACAAAGGCACGTTCAATCGAGCACAGGTTTAGCGGAAAGGATTACAAATAGGTTTACCGTCTGAACCGAGGCTGGTACTGGCGGGTCAGGGCCGTGCCTGTGTTTTTCTGCTCCCCTGTGACAGAAGGAACAGCAGACTTTCCTCTTCCGTCCGGTCACGTCTGGCTATGAATGATGGGAGGTTAATGAGCCAAGCAGAGGTGACTGCTAGTGAACAGAAACATTATGTTTAGCTTTCTGTGGGGCATCGCTCTGTCACCTCAGACTCTGACAAACCCAGGACACACACAAGCTTACAAATTAATCTCATGGTTCCCTTTGAACACGTGTAGTAAATTGTTTGAACTGTATGAAAATCTTTATGGGAACAAAGGACAATATTATTTACTTTTTTTGTACTTAAATATCTATGCACATTCCCCTAGAATGGTATCTTTTAAGAGACTGGTTTTCCCAGAAGTGGAAAGTCTTTCTTTAAAGAAGAAGAGGAATCCCACACTGAGTTTACGTGGTACTGTAAATTTCACAGATTTATGTTGTTTTCTTTGGCGGGAAAGTGGCACTGATTGCACTCCACTGTTCCCCAAACTGTGGGAGCAGTGACTCAAATAGGGCGTTTTCAAAGCAGTCTCGGGACACTTCAAATGGTGAAGACAAAAGGCAACTTCACTGACACAGAGGAGCTCATTTGCATTGCAGTGAGGGGTTGCCCTTTTGATTCAGAGTCTAAGAACATGACACCGTTTTCCTTTTATTATTCTGTTTTTACTGTCTGCCCTTTTGAGGGTGGGAGGTGGTGGAGGTGTTTGGTCACTAGGAAAATGTCACAGTCCGTCTGTCGCTGAACATCCTCCCCCCTCTCATCTGTTATCTGTCGCTGGTGAGCTGTTTGGGTAGTGATGGTTTCAGTGGCTCAGGAGTCACACTAATGTCACACAACCTTATTTGGCATGTGTGTGTGTGTCTGGAAATTGATATATGCGACTACCATTGGCCTCCATCACTGAGCAGGGCAGCATGTATGATGGCCTTTAAAAGAGATGAATATAAAAATCACATTTTCAAAATATAACATTTTATAAAATAGATCATGTAGATCCAGCATGACCAGACACACATTGGTATGGGTATACTGGGTAATATACGGTATTACTATCAATACTGTGTATCAGTAGGTATTGTTTTACATTTTAGTCACGATATTAGTTTTTTCTTAGTCTTGTTAAGTCTCTTGTTAACTGTTCTAGAGCTGAAACGATTAAATAAGACACCTGCAAAAATTATCAACAATTATTTTTGTAACCAATTGATCTTTCAGCTATTTTCCCAGCAAAACTAGAGGGGAAAAATGACAAACAATATCTGGATATAACTTCTCAAGTGAGAATATTAAGATTCTTATTTTTTTTTAAATATCTTTGATTCTTGAATTGTTGGTTGGATTTGAAGATGTTACCTTGGAGTAAGGGAAGTTTGGAAGGGCATTTTTTCACACATTTTAATTAATCGGCTGATCCAAAAAGATAATCGGCAGATTAATCAATAATGACAACGATCGTTAGTTGTGATCCAAAATTATTCAGTCAATGAGTTCATTGTTCGATCGCCACTACCTGTTAGGTTGTCAAGTAAATCTTAAAACACCAGGAACGCCAAACACTGGAAGAAACTAAACACTAGAAGCCAAGGCTGCAACAAAGATACAAGCAACTAAGGCAGACGACCTTACTACTGAAAGAGGGAAACCACACAGGATAAATACACAAGGGACTAATCAACTAATGAAACATGGGTGAGATAGAAAACAGGCGGGAAAAAAGACGAAGGCGGGAAGTAAAATAAGACATTACACATGAGGAGAGTGACTATCAAAATAAAACAGGACCATGACGCATGTGCTTTGTGATTTAATTATTCTGTGCCACAATGTTCACAAAGCAAAATGAACCAAATGCAATGCTGTGCTTAGCAGCATGGATACCAGTGGTGGGAAACGGCTCATTTCACTGCAGCGACAGCAGAGCAGCTTTCATGTCACAACCGACGTTGCAATCAATGCAGTTGAGCTAAGCTGCGCTCTGAATTCACCAAAGTACGTATCAAATTTCCTTCACTTTTGAGAAAACATTGGCAGTAGGCTGACCCACATCCGTCTGTATACTGTTTACTCACAGTATTGATGCTATTAAAACATATGAAAATGTCTCCTTTTCACCGTCTTCCATCTTTGAACAGTTGAAAACATCAAGACAACCTTTGGGGGTGTCTTTAGACATTCAGAATCGTAGCACATGGCAAAGTATTTATTGATCCAACCTCTGCATACATATTATGGTTATTTAGTTTTATGAGGCATTACATCGTAAACATTGTATTTTTAAACTATCCAACAGGGAAATTCAGTTTTTAAGAAGCAATAAACACAAGACTCAATAAAAAAGAACTTGCTATTCAAAAAGCTGTTATACAAACACTAAAATAGAAGCTAATGAACAAATAAACAATTGCTTTAATTGATCCACTCCACAGGCCAGTACTACACATAATCACAGGGAACACTCCTCCCTTATACACGTCAAAGCCTTTTATTGCAAGCAACAAGAATAGGAAATCAATGTTAATTTTGTGGCCACACATATTGTGAATAAAGATCATATAAAAAAGTACATGTGTGTGACTTTCTCACCACTGCCTATCTTGTTTAAGTATTAAGTCACCACAGGGATGGATTAGGTGGATTAATGATGCCAGGCATTTCTCTGCAGTCACATGGACACTAAGCATTCTGGGAACCCACGTGTCTTGACCGGTGCCTCATTCTGGAGCTGCTTTTATACGGGTCAGGGTGGCTTCACCATACCTCTGCCAAAATTAGTCTAGTTGCCACTGATCAGTGAGGCCTGTAGACATGTTGACAGTGGAGCTGCCTTTGTATGCAACGCAGGCGATTTACCAGAAATTATGTTTGTCAGAAATGTCAGCCGGGCACAACCACCTAACCTGTTCATTAGACTGTGACAGAGGAATTTTGTGTTTGGTTTGTTTTGGCTATTTTAAAGTCTCTGTGTTTGTTTTGGAGGATCATCACAAAGGCTCAAGCCCAGGTGTTTTGAACATCATGGCGCTCATTTATTTATTTACCCTTTCCCAATATCCTCTTGTAGTGTGTCCCGAGTTCACACATTGCTAATCATGCTGCCCCGAGTGATTGACCTGAGACCACACACACACACACTCACATGCTTATACACACACAAACACACAGATTGGATTAGCCTCTTTGGAGTTTGCCCAGATGCTGTGTGGTAGGTCATGTAATAACTGACCCGTACTGGTCCAGGAGGATTTAAAAAAAAAAAAAAAACGTATTAAAGAATATTACTTGCGTTTTGTTTGTAAGTATGAGCCAGTGGTCATAATAATTTTCTATTATTTTTTGCTGGTGACTGCATACGATCAGCTTACAATCAGCATCGTATGTGTACAGACTGTAAAGCCCTCTGAGGCAAATTTGTAATTTGTGATTTTGGGCTATACAAAATAAATTGAATTGAATTGAATTGTTGAAGATACCAGGCTTCCCTTCCTTCCTTTTGAATCTTTTATAAGAGAATGGTTTCTGCCTTTTGTTCAAACAAAAAAACTGCTTCAAAAGTTGCCTGAGCTGAACAATCTATCACAGTAAATGTAAAGCCTGAATTTGGTTTTGTCGGAATTTCTCTGATTTAGCGTTATTTCATTGCACCGACATTCAGCATTCTCATATGATGAATGCATTAATTTACACACTGCTCCCTGTCAATCATCCACAGGAAGAAATTAATTGTGATTAAATACACATACTCGTGAGGTATGTATTTGCTGTTGCAAGCATTAAAAGGAGTTCCGTTTGTGTGTACATGCAACGCTCCATGCGTTTTGTTTTTCTCCTGACTAACACTGTCGTGTCTTAGCTTGTTTTATGTGAAACCTGGCTCGGAACACAGAGCAGGCTAATAAAACATGTTTGTGTGCTTGAGGCAGACTGGGAAAGCAGCAACAGACTGGTGTGTTTGCAGTAAAGAGTGAAAACGAGCGAAGTGATCCTCAACCCACATAGCTTTTGACAAGCGTCTGTGGTGGCAGGCCTGGCTCTCCTACGTTCACGGCGCCTCATGCCGTTCTCTATTGCATTACAGTCCCCGCTCATTTGAGAATAATATGTCAAGACGGGACATAAGCCAATCAGTGCATGTTGCCTGCTGCCGTTGTCTATTTACCTTATTAATCAGTGCTTTCCCCCTCCTTCCTGCCTCTCCCTTTTCCCAAACTCCACTCCCTCTCTCCTTTTGTTTCCCCCTATGACTTGCTAAACCTCCACATAGCACCAGGTGTTCACACTTACACATGATATAACACCTCATAGTGAGTCAGTCATGAGAGATGGGTGCCCGATGACTATGCTTTTTAGGTGTGGTGGTGTATTTTTACAGTAAATGTGTGTTTGTGTGTATCTATGCTGCGTTCGAGACCAGAACAAGAGCTTACCCAGTCAAGCAGAACAGTCAATGAAAATACATTCTTGTTACCCATGTTCTGTTGACTAAATCTCAAAAGAATGTTTTTTTACAAGTATTTTTACATCCATATTCCACCCTTCTCTCTTCCCGTAACCTGTTGAAATGTTGATGATGACTCATCTTTTTGATCCCAGTCGGGAAAATGTGATTACAGATCTTGGGGCAATCCACCCAACCCTTCTCGTCACATAAGCTTGACGAGCGCTGACAGTTACATGAGTCTTAAGGTGTGTACCTAGGTGTTGGTTTGCACCAGGATCATCAATATCATCAGCAGCTCAATCAACCTACCTAACTAGAAGACAAGTGGTCCTCAGGGGCTGTTTTAGTCTTTGTGTCTCCACTTTTGAACTTTAAAATGAAGTCTCTTCTGAACCTCTGTTTCATGTGGAAACATGGCAAACCGCGGAAGCAAATTACTGTCAAAGTTATTTCATGTGACCTTTAGGGAGGAGTTGAGTAGCATCAAATCACAGCAAAAAAGAAAAACAAGACCAAAGCTCTGATGTGCAGCTTTGGCCTGTGCTCTGTATTCATCCAAAGCTCCCCTCTGAATCAGAATAACTTCTATTTCTTCTCATTTCTTCTTCTTCTGATTCCATTTCAGCAGCCTTCACTGGCCGACGGAACAAATCAGTCTGGGATGATGTAAAACATTTTGTGAGGATGACATTTGTTGTGTGCTCCACTGGTCTTGAAATAAATTTCTTTGTCACGGCTGTCCAAGACTGAGTCACGACCCAGGAAAAATGGCCAGTTTTGAGATGAGGCCAAAACTCTGAACATGTCTCAAGAACAAAGTTGATTGTCCAGTCTGTTTTCCTGAGGCCAGCCATCTCTCTGGATCAGGTGTTGCTGTTGATGAGACAGGGACCACAGACGGACTCATTTCTTCTGCCCTGTTGTTCCCCCTCAAGCCCTGTGTCTGTGTGTGTCACTTGTTTTGCTTTCAGCCCCCCTACCCCCCATTCCCCATGGCTCTTTTCTTTGTGCAAGTCTGACCAGAGCAGCTCTTTTCTTAAGTACTAAACAGGCATGTGACTGCGGATTTAAGGCAGTGGTATAAACCGCCTCCACTGCGATTGTTGCACTTGATGAATTCAAGACACACTGAGACGTTATCTGTCTAGCGCAGTCAAAGGGGCGTAGAAAAGCCTCCAACACTTGTTTTTCCCGGCCACAGAATCTAGTTGTGGTCAGGCTGTCACTACCTCCCTTGTCTTCCTCCCTAACGTGCTTCTCTGGGTCCCTCATTTCCTCCCCACCTCCCTGCTTCTCTGCTTCTCACACACCCTGAGCCGATCTCACAAAGGAATGAGAGGGAGGCGAGCAAACAAGCCTGTGGTGGTGCAGAGAGGGAGGAGTGCAGCACAAAGACATGGAGATGGAGGAAGAAGGGGAAATGAGGTTGAATCTGAGGCTGTTGTGCCTCTAGGACCAAATCAAGAAAGTCCAGTGTGTGTTTGCTTGCCTACATGAATGAACATGTGCATCTGTGGCTGTATGCATTTCTGTGTGTTTTATGACAGCGTGTCATATGTGTTTGGGCACCAAAGAGCTTGTGCGGCTGAATATATATATATGCATGTGGCTGGAGCTGTATTCAGTTTATGTTTATGCGTGCAGACTCAGCTCTGGCTGACTGTGCGGCTCATCACACGCTACAGCCAACTGCTGATTACACAGCAATTGTTTTGTCCTCGCTCTACTCTGTTCTGCGCCTATTATCAGCCCGGGAGCCTGCGCAGAATTAGACGGAGAGCTTTGTCTAGCACACTATTACTCAAGACTCCACTTCAGCTGTTTTCTCCTTGGCTCCGCGCTGCAGAGGACACCTCTGTCTGCGTCTCGGTCAGACATTTGAGACCAATACTCCGCGCTCATTCCCTTGATCTCTCTATGGGGCTGAAGCCTGTTTACCCAGCCTGATGACATTATGACAATCAAGAGGGGATCAGTTCCGTTCCACTTCCTGTCTGGAGGCTCCCTGGTGTGTGTTTTGTGATAGTTTGGCATGCAGAGCTACATCGCCTCACTGATTCACAAGAGTTTCCTGCGCTGTGACACCCCTAGCATCAGGCGAGTGTTAGCAGGCCGTGACTTATTGTCTCAATGAGGAGCTGATGAGTTGACTGATGCGAGCACTGCACTGTGTCATTTGAAGGGCAATTGTGTGAAAGCTGATTACGCAGTAGTTTTGGACAGTTGGTGTCCATTTTCTATGCAGAGTGGTTGTATATTGAAGGGTGTTCCTGCTTCCTGCTTGTAAATGATGACAGGAAGGACAACGGGGGAAAGATAGCAGATTTCCTCTCGTGTTCAGCGGGTAGGGAGATGATGGGAAATTCTTACTCAACAAATCCTGTAGTATCTTAGAAGACATATTTCGTTACATCATATATATTGCTGTTCACATGTGTCTGTAAAGCGCAGTAGTAGTATAGTGGATGAAGAACCATCAGTGTTTACCTTGAAGAATAAATGATCCATTTTTTGTTGAAAGACTTTGGTCCCAGGAGACCTGGATGAGCGAAACTCTGCCCTCGACTAGGAATGTCCTGGTTTGTGAGGCATGACGGACTGCAGTTTTTTTTCTACTCTCTTTCTCTCTGTATGCAGCCTCTCAGTCACTCAATGGGCACCAGAGCAAAAAGTCTTGTGCACAAATCTAATCAAACCCTTACTCCTTTAACCATCAACCAAGCCAAACATTCCCGAGGTGCAATTAATTTGTCTCCTGTCTGAGCCCCTGTGCTCTCAGCACTGCAGCGTTGAGTCACAGTAGCAGCCAAGCGTTGACAGGCAGTTCTGATGTTGCTCCATCACATCAAGCACAGTTATCCGTTGCGGTACATGAGCTGAAACCTAAGTGTTCAGGCTCCTAAAGAAGTTTATGAGAAAAGCGTGTCGGGCAGACAGTCTGCCCGACACTGGCAAGTTAGCCTCAATACTACCCAGCCTTTATGGTCTCTATAATTATTGACTGCATTAACCCCAATTTTTCTCTCTCTTTCCCCCCCATTGTCTTTCTACAGGCGCTAGCAGCCAATGCAGGCACAGGGTTTGCCGTGGCGGAGCCACAGGTGGCAATGTTCTGCGGAAAGCTCAACATGCATGTCAACATTCAGACTGGCCGCTGGGTACCCGACCCATCTGGAACTCAGAGCTGCGTCAGAACCAAAGAGGGCGTGCTGCAGTACTGCCAGGAGGTGAGTCACTGGGACACAGACACATCTCTAATCTCTATCCTATCAGTCTCAGCCAAGTGGTGAAATTCAAGCACCGAAGCCAGTTATAAAAGGGCAGAAACAAAGTGGGTTGTTATCATGGGTTCAGCCAATGAAATTACTTTAGGGAGAATTGAAGGTGGAGTTCCTCACCCATGTACAGAGGTGCAATTATCATTCTTTCATTTTATTCCATGAGCTTGACATGACAAAGTTTTGGTGATTTACAAAAATATTTAGCTTTAGATGTAAATTTGACTATGTAATATTTATTTTATTTAAAGGTCCTAATTTTAAGATATCTAGTTTAGTATAAAGTCTTGAGATTTGCTGCCTATGTTAAATGGACTGGACCTTTATATAGCACCTTGCTAATCTTCCGATCACTCAAAGTGCTGTAAACTGCATTCACACACACACACTGATGGCAGATGCTGCCATGGAATTCACACACACTCACACTTACAGCAATTTGGGTTCAGTATCTTGTGCCCAAGGACACTTTGAAGGACACTTTGACATGCAGACTGGAGGATCCTTCCGATTAGAGGGTGACACGCTCTACCTCTAAGCCACAGCTGCCCCTATTCTATTTTGAGAGATGCTGGCAGATTTTGTTGCATTTAGTAACATTTAGTTGTTTTCCCCTGTTTTCAGTTTTTGGGATAAGATCAAATAACTGGCGGTAGATTATATCAGCCCAGTCTCACGGCAGTACCTTGAAATAGTCAAAAAAAGTATTTTATTTATTTGTGTACGTGAAAACACATTTTCCTTTTTTTTGTGTCGCTCAGCACTTTCAAACGAACGTTAGGTTTAGGCAACAAAAACACTCCGCTAGGTTTAGGAAAAACGCCATGAAGGCATCACTTCACAACAACACTGTGGGACGTGAACACCGGTCTTGAAGACCGGTCTCCTGGTTCAATGCCCTGTGTTTGTTTGACCCATCCACCTCCCCACTCGTCTGCCAAAGTTTTTCTCAGTGTGTAATACTACCTCACCTGCTCTGACTGTTCGAATAGTCGCGTGGAAGCGTTTAATTTCTGTGTTCACCCCGAAAAAGGATCCTGAGTGACTTTACAGTGGCATTGTTTTTGTGGTGCCGACACGTAATGTGTTGTTTACAGGTCGGGCCATTTCATATCATTCTGTGTGACCGGGCTGATTACATTGAGAGGAATTGGCTACTTAGGCTTAAAAAGTCAGTTTTCATTTCACTGTCATGTGAGAGGCTATTGAGCTGTTGTCCTGAAAGACAGACATGATTTAAAGTATAGTGGGTGGCATTTCAATTAGCAGTTCCTGTAACTGTCATTTCCTCTAGCTGCTAGCTGTCTTTCATGACATGTTTTTCCATGACATGGATATTCTGGCTCTTAATTATCTGTTCCTACTGCATCTCCTAAACCAAGAGGCTGCTGGTATCTCAGTTTATTATGCTGCTGTCCAAGAAAAAAGCAGGGTTGTATATTTTCAAGAAGCCTTCCCAACAAGCTTCAGTTACATTTATTGATGACATTTTGATGGCATTTGGGGAAAGTGTAAATTGTGTGCTCTTTCATGGTTGAGCAGATGGCATCTAGAGACCATAAAGCGTGCTTTAAGGAATCCTATTGAAGCTCCACTTATCACCTCTCTCTCTCTCACTCTCTCACACACATACAAAATACCTCTCTCATTATTTAGTACCCACTCTCTGCTTCTTCTTCCAACAGATGTATCCCGAGCTCCAAATCACAAACGTGGTGGAAGCCAACCAGCCAATTCGAATTGAGAACTGGTGCAAGAAGGAGAAGAAGGTGTGCAAAGGGCACGCCCACATTGTGGTGCCTTACAAATGCTTAGGTAAGCTTTTACATTCATAAGTAGTTCAATGGCTGGCAGAAACCACTTTGACGGCTGTAAATGACCCTTCATATCCAGTGTGTCACACCCCCCTCTTCTATATTGGTCCTTCATTCAATGTAGACAAAGAAGAGATTATGATACATTTTAGCCATAGGCAAAGAGCAATATCGGGTCTGATTCAGATGACTAATCCTTGCCTTCAGCTGCAGATTGATCAGATCCCGGCTGGGTGGGAGCTAATGGAAATGGATGCCTAAAGGGGGCGGGGAGCCATTATTGCTGGGGAGGCTTGTTGAGCAATAAAGCACAATCTTATTTCCCCCCACAGACAGTGGCCATAAACTCACACAGACACACAGGGTCAGCAAGAGGGAAGTCTGTGAGGAGGCCTGCTTTATTACTCCCCATTTCTCCATTCGCCTGTGCTATCATCCACACCTCTCTCCCTCCTTTGTCTCCTGCAGCCTCACTGTAATCAGCAGTGGCAACATGGCTGTATCCTGGTTTATTAAATGTCAAATAGAGCCTCAGACTGTGCAGGCCACATGTCTCTGTGCTCCCTAACTTATAAAACCACAGCACACTCCTACTGCCTCTGAGGATTGCAATAACAGAGAAATACAGCTCTGAAACAAGACACCTCTTTGTACTTGTCCAGCTATGTCAGGAAGGAAAAAACATCTTCCTCTCTGCTGCAAACACTTCCCGGCACCCTTCCTCTGTCCGAAAATCTCTTGCTGATTGAGTTGTGCCGCTTTCTGGGGAAAAAGCCATTAGCAGTCGCACTGGACTGTGAAATGGGCTACCATTCAAGAGCATTTTTGGCAAACGCAGAGAGGAGGCTTTTGGGAAATTCATGGGACAGCAAACACCACAACTGGAGTGGCTACTCTGTGGCTCAGACAGGAATACAGATGAGAAAAGTCCATATGCAGAATCGGCCTCCAGAATTCCCTCAGTTTGCTCTCATCTTACATCCTGAAGCGGTTTCCCTCTGACTACCTGCCACTCCTGATAGCCTCTGTCTTCACTGGGGCCGACTGTTGCATCCATCAACAAGCCAAGACCTCTGATCATGATTCAGCAACAGCACCATGTAATTAAAATAATCAAATTACCTAATTTAATAGCTTAATTGCTTGTTCTTGCACATTGTTTGTCATCATCGCTAACGGTCTGTGCACTCATGCCTCATCAAATTACAAAGGCCTTCTCGGGTGCTCTGCTGGTTTGCAAATGAGGTATCTGGACAGAGAGAACAGAGAAGACAGATGGAGAAGGAGAAATAAACATAAGGTGTTGGCGAGAAGAAGGCTATTGAGAGGGTATCTGCTAATTATGTAATGGAGCATGTAAGGGGCTTAATTGGAGGGCTCTGATCATATGCTGCAAGCCACAGCATGCCTCTGCCACCTCACCATGTCTCACCTTTGCAGCTCAGTATTTGTCAGGCCTCTCTATCATATTAAGTGCGATGAGGAGTGCTTTTGAATTATTCATTATTCGTGATGTTCACATAGTGTTACAGAAAAGTGGACATCAGAGGTTCTGCCTTATATTCATCAGTGTACATTACTTATAGTAGAATCAAAAAGAAATAAAATAGACCAAAGGGAGGTGGGCTCTAGCTTGAAGGATGTGATTAAAAGGCCAGACCAGCACCCATGTCAAGTTAATAGGTTTATATGAATAATGGAAGCGCAAAGGAAGGAGCTCAGTGTAAAAAGGGAGAGATGGGTTATGCTGTATCCCATCTTTCCATGCAAAGGCTCAGTCACAGAGCCACAATCCCTCCCTGTTTCCTGTCCCCAAACAATGGCATTGGAAATGAATGTGGTTTTTGTCCCATGGCACTTTAATCCCTGCAGCATGATGTCTTTGTCAAACAGCAGAGGATTATTTTAGAGACTTTTTTCTATTATTATGTCTAGAATGGTAAGACCAGTCAGTGGCAGTTGTGTGACTTTTAAATTGTGGTGAAAATGCACTGGGACAATGCAGACTGCAGCAGCTTCTTGCTGAAAAAGGACATTTTCTGGGTAAATACAGATTTATATAGATATTTCAAAAGACAGATTTTACATTTAAATTATTTTGCTTTATGTGTAGAACTATTGCTGTTGGTAGCTATCAGCAATATATCACATTTATTTCAGGCATATTGAGGCTTATTCTTTGATCTTGACCGTTGAGCTACTTTCTAACCCGCAGACTTCTTCAGTAACAAAGTTTCTTCAGGCCGTGTTTTGATTAGAATTGAATTTGTAACATTTCCAGATATGACACAAACTTTGCTTTTCATGTTGAGTTAATGAAGGTGCAGGGCACACAATGACTACTCCTGATATCAGAGGGGCTGGGTCTTGGGATTGTGAATAAGTTGATAATGGATACAAACTCAGACTTGTTTTAAGAGCTCCACACCTCTGGCTCTACGCACTCCTTTGCATCTGGAAATGTTTTGAAATGAGCCGAAATTTTTGATATAATGTTGTGGACAAAAATGTGATCACATTCCTTCACAATTGTAAGATTATGTGACAGTATCACATAGTTAACCATATGTGAAAGGTTCGCTAAAGGTAAGACTTGGGCAAGTGCTACAGTGTTGGTTAAGGCTAGGTGTTGTCTATGTTTTAAAATTGTTTGCTAAAATAAAATAAATAGATATTACATGAGCTGGAACCCAATGCAAATGTTCTTTCCATTATGTAACATCAACCTCCAGCTTCTTCCTGGTTTTAGTCACGTCGCCCCCATTTAGTTCTTTCATGGTGGCGGATCAGATGTCATCTACTTTAAAGGTACAATCCATGATGCAAATGAAAACAAAAAGGTTGCCACTCTATCAAAAGTCAAATCACAAGACTGGAACCTCATGTCATTCTCAAACTGTATGGCAAGAACTAACACTAGACAATAACTACATCTACATTAACATTTAAATAATATTTAAAAATACTGTCAAGAAATAAAAACTCAGTATTGTATAAGAAACGCATAATAAAGATTTAATATAATCTATTACAGATGAAATCATTAAGTGCACTTTCATGTTCAGATCTCACACTGATTACACTAAATGTAATTACGGCAGGCTTCCTTTGGAAAGTCCTTGAAACACAATAGCCGTGCTGTCGATGAGCAGATTTGGGTTGGTGCTTAATTTAATTCACCGCCTCCCAGTACCGAAGGTATCACTGGTACATTGGGTGTATTCTTACCTTCACACCCCCTAGATGCCGGCAGTGCAGCCAATTCTGGGGACTGGAGAGCGTTAGTGAGGGTGTCTGTTAGACAGAAGGTTAAAGGATGGATGAATAGAGTAGGTGGAGAGGAGGTCACAGAGAAAGAGGAGTATATGCGCTCACAAACACAATCACACGCGCGCAGAAACACACCGAGCAGGAGTGCTTGCGAGGCACAGCTGCTCTCCAAACACCACCATCCATCACCCACTGCAGTGTGACTGCATATGGCGTCTGCTTGAAACCCACTCTGCGACCTCACAACCAAAGCAACCTGGGAAGGAGAGAGAGAGAGAGAGAGAGAGAGAGAGAGAGAGAGAGAGAGAGAGAGAGAGAGAGAGAGAGAGAGAGAGAGAGAGAGAGAGAGAGAGAGAGAGAGAGACAGACAGAGACAGAGACAGAGATGAAATGAAGTGTGAGTGAATGAATCAGTTAGCATCCGGTGTGCAGGATATGGAGCTGAAGGTTACTGGGAGTCAGTTTCAGTCTCTCTCTACTTTTCTCTGGCTGTGAACAGAGGAGGGAAAGAGGTGGGCACCAGAAGACTTTTTCAGATCTGTTTACTTCAGAAAAAGCCGCAATAAAACAACGTGAAATTACTATTACAAAGTAAGCTATGCAATCCAAATGTGACTTATATAAATGCAGTAAAGAAGGAGTGTTATTTTATGTACTTATTTTATTATACTCTTTAAATGCCACAGCAAGTCAAGATGGAGGTAATTTTAACTTAACTGTTGGGTAGTTTAGGCAAGTTTTAACAATGCATCATATTTTATAAGCTGATCACATCTTCAACATATTTCATATTCTTAATTTGCAAAGAAAATATAGCTGCCAAATAAATGGAATGGAAATACAATATTACCCTCCAAAGTGTAGTGAATTAAAAGTAGGTTTAGGAGAATGAATGTTTGGTCAGAAAAACGTCTATTACAATTTTTATCCCAAGGTCACATTTTCAAATGTGTTGTTTTAGTCCTAAACCCCACAAGTGTACATTTTCTTATTTGCCAAGCTGGAACCAAAGAAGGTTTAGCATTTGCAATGACAACATTTATAGCTGTATTCAAGTACAGTACTTGTATTAAGTCACTTTTCCACCAGTGGTAGTAGAACGAGGGTCTGGGGGGATGAGGGGATTGTGTGATGGGGTTACTGTATCTCCTGAGCGGAGATGAGAAGCAGCTGCTGAGCCTTTTGCTATTTCCAGCTCTCTCCTCTTCCTATCCTACCCTCTCATTTTCCAAAACACTGCTTTTTCACCCTCTGCCGGCCTGCCTCGCCTGGCTCATATGAAGCGATCCAGCAGCTCTGTCTCGAGCCGAGGTCCCGGCAAACCACTAAATGAGCAGTTATGGGATGGCTCCCAGCCTTCGCCGTGAAACCTTTAGACCCTCATTTGTGTGTTTTCAGTCCGCCCATTCCTCAGCCACTTGGATCTGGACTTTGCCCCAAACCTTCTATTCATCCCTTCCTCTGGATTTCCATCTGTTTCTGATGGCAGTGTTTCTACCTGAGCGTCTCGTCACACTGCCAGCCAATAAGCAGTCGCTGTCCTTTTTAATCTTTCTTATGACCCCTGCACCATATGCTTACACACACATGGTTTTCAACCAGCAGCTATTCATAAGAATTCACAAGATACCTTTCATGTCATTTATTTTTCCCAAGATCTGCTTCCCGTCAGCTCGTTCTATGAATAAAACATCACCGCATTGAATTCATCAAGCAAATGATATCATTGACCTGCAGGGAGACTACCTTAAAAGAGTCGGTGTGAAACCTGATTTTCTCCACTGCCATTTTGATTGCAGAGTTATAGATTTGGCTACAGTAGAGGGATGAATCCCTCTTGGCTTCAGGTGCACTGGCAGATGTTCAAGTGTCAAATGCCCTTTCTGTTATACTGCGGTAATGAAATGTAAAGGACCAGGCACCTATGAATTATTGAATCATGCCCTTCTTTTACACTCCTCTTATCTGCAATTCTTTTTTTAGTCCCTCCAGACGATTTATTGTTTCTAACCCTGGCTCTGTTGTTAAGCAGTGACCTGTCAGGGGGGGTAATTATTTCTGTTTTTGAACAGATTGGTGGTGTGACTAACAGGTGTATTGGTCCGTGTGATTTGCTGTTACAGTGGGCGAGTTCGTGAGTGACGTGCTTCTGGTTCCAGAGAAGTGCAAGTTCTTCCACAAGGAGCCTATGGACATGTGCGTCAGCCATCAGCAGTGGCACGGTGTGGCCAAAGAGGTAAGGAAGTAATTACTTCATAGGAAACCGTGGGAGGCCTAATGTCCGAGATAGCAGTACATTGGAAAACTAAAGTCATGTGGGAAGAGGAAGTGTTGAGCATCAATTTGACCTTTTGAAATGAAACTAAACAGATGTTTTGTCCCTTCTCACTGTCATGCTGGTCACACTTTTATTACTTTCCAATCTTTCCTATTCCCTCCTTAATATCTTTCCACCTGTTTCTGTGAGAGGGTTCAGGCTGGCTCAGAGCCCTCACAAATCAGCTCCTAATCAGATTAGTGTTTTGCCTGTAATGCA
Organism: Ophiodon elongatus; assembly: GCA_016806645.1. Taxonomy (NCBI): domain Eukaryota; kingdom Metazoa; phylum Chordata; class Actinopteri; order Perciformes; family Hexagrammidae; genus Ophiodon; species Ophiodon elongatus. Next base: position 2,171,778 of record JACSYO010001502.1, read on the forward strand.
GCTAATCCCCCATAGGCAGCTTCATGGCCGGCCCCTGGGGGCCACTCTGACTACGACAGTCTGCTCTTGTCTCTCCCTGCCTTGTGCTTCCTGACTACTCTCTACTCTACAAATCCGAGTATCATGTGCAGCCTTAGATAGTGTGACATCCCAAACGACCTAAATTCAATAAAACATTTGTTACAGCCAAGCAGTAACAAATCTTACCAGTGGGAACATCTGGGTAAGAAAAATGACTCCAAAACAATCTCAGCTCCCTCACCAACTGACTCTGAGTTCTTAAACAGGCAGTTTCTCAGCAGCCATCAGCTGCTATGTGAAGCACAGCATTGTTGAAAAATGGCACATCAGTTAAAGGACTGCATGACATTTTGGAAGTGTTGCCCGTTAATGGTTTTAGTCAATATGTGACAAGAGAACTCGCTCCTCAATCATTTGTATGTTAGTATTCTGTAGGTGGATAGATGCAAGAGACATTTGATCCCTTTGATAGTTATATTCACATAGGGCTGTGATGTGTACATACTTCACTGTTTTTTGTAGCTTTGTTGCTTGAAAGTAAAAGACAAGTTTCTCCAAAAGCTAAGGTCTACATTTAATGTGTAATTGTCAACAGGCTGGCCAGACAAATTGAAACAAACATTGAGCCTTATTTGTTGGTTTGATAATGGTTGTTTTTTGTTTCTTTCAAAATCTGAAGAGTTTATTGTGAACACTCAGTTT